>JAPDVU010000009.1:1201558-1526558 GCA_026230045.1 Corynorhinus townsendii
CCCTCCCCAGTGTGGGCCGTGCAGGGGGCAGCCGGTCCATGATTCCGTCTCATCATCGATGTTTCTCTCTCCCTCCCCCTCTCCCTCCCTCTCTAAAGCCAATAAATATATTTAAAAATAAAATAAAAAGGGCAAAGGATTTGAGGAGACGTTTCTTCAAATGGGCAGGAGCACACACAAGGGGCTCGCCCTCCTGGTCGGCAGGGAGATGCAAGGCAGAGGTCTCAGGAGACCCGCCCTCAGGGGCCAGCGGCCAGGCAGACACAGCCAGTGCCGGCAGGCGAGGGGCGCTCCGGCTGTGGCTGGGAAAAGGAGCCACGGAGCCAGCGCCGGCCGGTCCACGAAGTTACAGTCGCCCCGAGAGCCAGGAAGTCACTGCTTGGAATAGAACTGCAAACATGCGTCACGAAAGTGTGCACATGCCGCTCCAGGCAGCGCCCACAGGAGCCGGAGCCTGGGTGCTCCAGGCAGCGCCCACAGGAGCCGGAGCCTGGGTGCTCCAGGCAGCGCCCACAGGAGCCGGAGCCTGGGTGCTCCAGGCAGCGCCCACAGGAGCCGGAGCCTGGGTGCTCCAGGCAGCGCCCACAGGAGCCGGAGCCTGGGTGCTCCAGGCAGCGCCCACAGGAGCCGGAGCCTGGGTGCTCCAGGCAGCGCCCACAGGAGCCGGAGCCTGGGTGCTCCAGGCAGCGCCCACAGGAGCCGGAGCCTGGGTGCTCCAGGCAGCGCCCACAGGAGCCGGAGCCTGGGTGCTCCAGGCAGCGCCCACAGGAGCCGGAGCCTGGGTGCTCCAGGCAGCGCCCACAGGAGCCGGAACAGAAACCCAACGTCCCCGTGACGGGTGGGTGAGAACCGGGTGCACTTTAATTCAAACACACCAGCTGCTCAGGTACGTGGCCAGCGAACGTACCCGGACTCGGGCGGCTCCTGGCCGCAGGGGACAGGACGGGCCTGCGGAACCTGCCGTGGTCCTCACACGCAGAGGAGGCCCGCGGAGCCCTCTGGTCAGAGGAAGCGCGGCCTTAACGGAACCGCTCCCACCGGCCAGGAGGCGACGCCGTCGCCGCACACCCGAGGTGGTCCTGGGGGTGCTGCTGTGACGTCACCGCTGGAAGCTCTCCGTGGCTTAATGATCTGGAAGCTCAACCAGAAAGAGCCGGTGGCAGATGTGCCAGGAGACGGGGAAGAGCTGTACCGTCCGTGCCGTCCAGCTACCATGAGCACGTCTATTGTTCAAAATCTGTTTTTATTGATGTCAGAGAAAAAGGGAGCGAGAAACATCCACGATGAGAGGATCATGGATCGGCTGCCTCCTGCACGCCCCCCGCTGGGGATCGAGCCCGCAACCCGGGCCTGTGCCCCGACCAGGAATCGAACCGTGAGCTCCTGGTTCATGTTGATGACCAACCACAGAGCCACACTGGCCGGACCCACATGGGCGCTTTCAGAAAAAAGCAACCCCTGCCGTGACCCCGGGGAAAGCCACCGGCACGGGTCTGGGCTCTGTGCCGAGGTCTCTGTGGGCATCACCCAGGCCGTCCCAGCCTCGTGACGTGACCGCGGACGGGGACAGCGCAGCCACGGGAGCAGGGCGCTCGCGGCCCGTGTCTGAGTCCCAGTGCACCGCCAGCTGCTGGGCCGGTCCTGCCCCTACGGAGGCGCCCGGGCCAGTGACTGCTCTGAGGCCAGAGCGCCTGGTGGGCAGCTCTCTCCAGGGCATCCGGCTGGCTCCGCGCCCGGCCCTGGTCCTACTGCTTCTGGGCGCCCGGGTCTGGGGCTTCCGGGTGTGTCCTGGGGTCTGGGGTGGGCCGCGGGGGTCCTGCCCTCACCCGAGGGATCTTCGGGGCCTCCTTTGGGCCACGCCTTTGGCCTCTGAGTCTTCCTGGTGATGACATGAAGGGGCAGCATCAAACCCCACTGCCTGAGGGCCCCTCACTACCAGGGGTCCCTGGAAGCTGCCCTTGACCTGGACGCTCCACACAGGTGGCCGGCCTGCCTTGGGAGAGCTCGGGCCCCGGCCGCACCGTCCTGCTCTTGGCAACTCCGCCAGGCACGGGCGTGGTCAGGGGAGGAGCGCTCAGGGGAGGAGGACAGGGAAGCGCCTGCCGGGGACTCGGGCGGGGCTGCCCAGATGCAGCCAGAGACCAGCCTCAGAGCCCACGCTGACCGCCCTGTGCTGCTCCTCAGCGCCCCGCGCCTGCTTCCTGTCCTGCCTGTGGGGACGGCCGGTCCTGGGAGGCTCCCCGAGATCCAGCAGGATACCCAGCGGAGGAGCGGCCCAGGCTCAGAGCGGAAAGGATGCTGGTGGGGCAGCCAGGACGGAAGCCCGTGGTCTGAACCCCACACCCTGCGCCTCCCAGGCAGGCGCCACGGCAGGCAGGCAGGCCTGGTGGGAGGTGGGCCGTGGCTTTGGGGGTTTCTGGCCACGCCTCCACCAGGCCCCCAGCATCCTGCTGGCTCCTCTCCTGTCCCTTCAGGAACCCTGCACCCCAGCTGAGGACCCCTGACGGCTGCCAGCCTCCTGTGCTCACCTCTCCTGCCCGGGGGCGGGGGGCGGGGGGCTGCCCAGCGTCCTGTGAATGTAGTCTCGGGAGCGGATGTCGGCCTGAGGAGAGGGTGGCGCGTGAGGCTCTGGGTCCCCAGCTGGCCTCTGAGCAAGCTCTCCCGCCACGCTCCCCCCGAGAAAGCCTGGGGAGCAGGTGACAGGAGGATGGCAGGTCCCGAGGCCTAAGGTGGGGATCCAGGCCCCCCACATTTCAGCTGCAGCCACGCAGCTCCCCTGGTTTCGCGGTAGACAGCACCCTTGGGTGGTGCGGCCTGAGCCGAGGTCCCTGCGGAAAACCCTTCCCCGAGGGCCCAGCCCGGCGCCCCTCCTGCCCATGTCAGCCAGCGCCCCGTCCCCAGGGCAGTGCAGACACATCCACAAACCCCCAAGTGGCCAGGGGCCGTGGCCCCAGGACCTGGCTGCAGGGTCTGCCATGTGCCGACTCTACCCCAGGGGCCTGGCCGTCGCGTCACATCCGACGGGGCACACGGCTAACCGCCCCCCCCCCCCCCCGGCCTCTGCTCCAGCGGGAGCGGGCAGGCAGGCAGGCAGGCGGACACGCACTCTGGTGGGAAGGCACCACAAGAGAGCCCAGGCCTGGCCCGGGCACCCACGGACGCCCTGGGGAGGAGCAGCGCCAACCCCCCTCCCAGGAAGCAGTTGGGAGGGCAGTGCTGACGGGAGGGACCCAGAGACATGGACCGAGGGACAGCAGAGTCGCTGGACAACCTCACCCCGCTGGTGGCAGTGACGGGGCTGCGGGCTCCCCCAGGGCTGGGCCACCCGTCTTTACAGGCCGCCCCGGCAGGATGGCCACTGACCCTGCGGGCACACCAGCACCAGGGCCGGCTCTGCGGTTGGGGAGTAGTTCCGGTCACACAGGGGTGGGACGCAGACAGGCCCCCTGGAGCCAGGGCCATGTCGCAGCTTTGAGCACCCACCACCCGGCACCTGGGTGGGAAGAGCGTGGGCACCCAGGAGCGCGCTCAGCAGCCAGGGAGGCCTAGGCCCTCAGCAGGGGCTGAGCCCACGCCGTGCGGGCTGTGCTGCCACCTGGAGGCCGCTCCGCACGCTGCAGCCAGGGAGGCCCCAGGACCCGAGGAAGGGGTGGTGGCCAGGGGCAGCGGGTGACAGGGCCACAGGCAGCAGGTGACATGGCCCCGGGGGCCAGAGGCAGAGCCAGGCCCTGGACGAGCCGCCCACCCACCTGGCGCACGGGCTCTGGGACCCGGAACCGGCAGCAGCTGCGGGTCAGGCGCACGGCCGCCTCCAGGCTCATCTTGTGGCCCACGGAGACGTAGAGGGGCTTGGAGCTGCGGTCGTGGCTCCGCAGGGCCTGGGGCGGGAAGGAGTCAGGGCGCTGGGCGGGAAGGAGTCAGGGCCTGGGGCGGGAAGGAGTCAGGGCGCTGGGCGGGAAGGAGTCAGGGCCTGGGGCGGGAAGGAGTCAGGGCCTGGGGCGGGAAGGAGTCAGGGCCTGGGGCGGGAAGGAGTCAGGGCGCTGGGCGGGAAGGAGTCAGGGCGCTGGGCGGGAAGGAGTCAGGGCCTGGGGCGGGAAGGAGTCAGGGTGCTGGGGCGGGAAGGAGTCAGGGCCTGGGGCGGGAAGGAGTCAGGGCCTGGGGCGGGAAGGAGTCAGGGCCTGGGGCGGGAAGGAGTCAGGGCCTGGGGCGGGAAGGAGTCAGGGCGCTGGGCGGGAAGGAGTCAGGGCCTGGGGCGGGAAGGAGTCAGGGCGCTGGGCGGGAAGGAGTCAGGGTGCTGGGGCGGGAAGGAGTCAGGGCCTGGGGCGGGCCCTGCGGCTGGAGGGCTGAGCCTGTCCCGGGTGCAGGAGGGACCTCGGGGGATGCAGTGCTGGGCACTCACCCTGCCCAGGACGGCCCCGGAGCTGCCCATCAGAGGAAACGAGTCCCCGCCGGCGCGCAGGAGGCGTATCTGGGGAACAGGACCCGCGTGAGCCCCTTCACAAGCGGAGCGGCGGGGGCGGAGGGCCCGGAGCACCCTGGGAGCAACCCTGCCCAGCGAGCTGCCCTCAGCACGTGCGCCCAGGCGAGGCCCTCAGAGCACGGCTCTCCCCGCCGGGTTAGGGTGAAGGCCCCGGGGGGGGGGGGGGGGAGGGGGAGGGACAGCCTGCCCAGGCCACAGCGGGTGGGAGGCTGCTCCTGCTAGGAACCTGGGCACATTTGCTTCAACCCAAGGGACGTTTCTGGGGGCAGCGGGGTGGTCCCCTAGGAAGGCGGGGTCCCTGCCCACGGCCCCTCGCTGACGCACGGCCACCCCGAGCGAGACACGTGCCCTGTCCTCCAGCCGCTTCCCAGAGGGAGAGCCAGTGCCGCCTGCTGTCTCGGGAGGCCCCCCGCCCCCCCTCCTGGTGCTGCGCAGGGCAGGGCAAGGAGAGGCCGGAGGGGAGCGTGCAGGGCACTGCGCAGGCCCGTGTCCTGGCCCAAGAGCCAGAGGCCCCACCCCACATGGGCCCCTCAGGGGCAGGGGGGCTGGGAGAGGGGGCTGTGAGGTTCCAACACCCACAGGGAGCCCGGGGGCGCACAGCGGGTCCCCGAGCCTCGGCCAGGAACCCAGGCCGGGCTGCCGGAGGCGGGTGGGGGTGGGGGCGCACCTGGTCCCTGTGCAGCGCGTCATTCTCCAGCCCGTCTACCTGCAGCAGCTTCTTGGCCACCCCGACGCAGGGCAGGCCTGTGAGGACGCCCAGGTGGCAGGCCACCCCGAAGCCTGGGGGGGGGGGGGCAATGAGCCAAGCGGGGCAGGGGCGGCAGGGGCCTCCGAGTCTGCCGAGCGGACAGAGCCTGCCTCGGGCTGAGGGACAGGACTCCAAGCCCCAGCTGAGCCGTGGCCCCCGCCCCGCTTCCCAGGAGCCCGCTGGGCGGAGACACTGCCCCCTCCGGCACTTAGGAGCCCACTTGGCGCTCGCAGCACCTCCCCCTTCCTCCCCTTCGTGGCCACCATCGGCCTCTGGGTCTCTGCCCGCCAATTCCCCTGACACTCGGGGGCTCTTGCCAGGTGGCCCGGGCTGCTGTGCCTGAGGGTCCCGCACTGGCCTCCACAGTGGTGCGTGTTCCCCCTTTAGCCCCCCTGCTGCCCGACTCCCCCCCACTTCCTATCTGAGGGTGAAGCAGCCTGGCCCCTCCGCTCTCCCTGGGGCTGAGTCCCAGCATCTGGGGGACACACGCCGCCTGTCCCTGTCGGGCTCAGGGCCAGGACGTCAGGCCGCAGGCGACCGCCAGTGGGACAGGCGGCTGAGCTCGGGGCGGCTCCTGATGGCCGGGGGGCAGGCGGGATGGGGGTGCAAAGAAGGGTCTTCACTGGTGGGTCCCAACAAGACAGGAAGGAGTGGTCAGTGCCCGGCTGGGGTGGACGCAGGCGTCCCGAGGGCCCCCCTCAGCCCTCCCCACCACCTCTCGGGAGCAGGATCACCTCGGGGGTGGAGCACCCCATTTCCATCCACCAGGAGGACCTGGAAGGGCCAGAGAAGCCGCGGTCAGTGGTGCTGCCCACGAGGCCGGTGGTCCGGGAGCAGAGGCTGGGCCACCACTGAGCCCGGTTTTGAGAAGGTCTTCCCCCGCCCTCAGGGACAGTGCACCTCCTCCAGGAAGCCCCCAGGCCGCCCCGCAGCAACAGCAGCAGCAGCAGCAGCAGCAGCAGCAGCAGCGGCCCTTGGAGGTACCTGCCTGGGGCACGAGGCTGGGCTCCTTCTCCCGCAGTTGCTGCACCGCGTCCACCAGGAAGGGCACCTCTCGGAAGGCCAGGAAGCCCGACAGGTAGGGGGCCGTCAGGTGCACCAGGCGGCTGTCCTCATACAGCACCTGTGCCAGGAGCCAGGTCAGGCCGCGGGGCGGGGGGGGGGGGGGGGGGAGACGGGACACAGCTCTGCCTTCATCCATGGATCCCTCCTCTGCAGCTCCCCTCCGGCTCCCGGGCCCCTCCCTGCCTCGCTGTCTGGGCGGAGAGCATGAGAAAGGACAGGTGAGCGCCCTGCAGACGGGGCTGGGGAGTGGCCCTGCCGCAGAGTCAGCTCCTGAGCCAGAGCCCAGGCCGGATGTGGGAGGCTCCGGGTACAAGGGCAGGTCCCACAAGAAGTGCTGGAGACGTCAGGTGGGAGGGGTGGGACGGGGTCTAGGGCAGGGCCGGCAGTCAGGGCTCCCGGATGGACAGCGCCCCTCCTGGCTCTTCAGAACACAGCCCATCGCGTCTGGTCAGCACGGTGCGGGACCTGCTCACGGCACAGGGTCCCTGCCCCTTGGGCCTGAGGGCATGCATGTTCTCCAGACCTCGAATAAACCCTGCACCGGTCAGCCGCACTGCCCCTCCGCCCCACACCCTAGCCCTCGGCAACCACCGCCCTACTCGGTCTGTGGGTTTGCCCGTGGAGCCTGCCGATCTCGCCCTCACTGGGGGCACTGGGCCAGGCTTTCCCAAGACCCTGGGCTAGCCTGAGCCCACGCATGACTGCGTGCAGCAGCAGGCCCAGTGCACGTGTGGGGTGACGAGAGGACCCGGGATGGGACGCCCTGAGCGCCTCGGTCAGTGGGAAACGGCACGTAGGTGGGGCCCGTAACCCATCCCCGTGAGGACAGCTGCCCAGCATCGCCCGAGATCGAGGCCGGGGCAGAGGTGGGGTAACGGCAACCAGGGGCAGGCACGGGCCCGGGAACACGGGACCTGGGTCTGGGGAAGCCAGGATCCCTAGGGCGGACGCGTCTACGGCGGGCTCGGGCTGGCGCTGGCGCCCAGCCTCAGCTCAGCTCAGAGTTGTGCAGATGCTTGGCGTCCACAGGAGGAAAAAGGGGCGGAGGCCCGGGGGTGAAGTGGGCGGGGCAGAGCCAGGCGGGAAGCCAAGCAGCCCGTGCCCTTCCCCCAGCGCCACCCTCCACCCTGGTCACTGCCCACCCTCAGTACCGAGCAGGTGCTGGGCGCACTGCCCCTGGGTTTCGATTGGGGGGCCTCCCAAGTCAAGGGCAAAGGCCCGAGGCGGGAGGACGCGGCCTGTGGGAGGCAGAGGAGCAGGGAGGGAAGCTCTAACACCACACAGAAAGGTCCCTCCCCGAGCTCTTCCTCAGCCAAGGCTCCCTGAGCTGGTGCCTGCAGACACCCAGGCGCGCGGCTCCTTCCCTCCTCCACGCAGCTACTCCCGTCTTCTCCGCACCGGGCCTCGGCTGGTGGACAGGACCACACGGGAGGGGAGACAGGCCAATCCCATTCCAGTGTGAGAGAGAGGAAAGAGAGGGTGCTGGGAGCAGCTCTCGGTCTTGGGGGATGAGGGGGCGTCACCGGAGAACCTCAGAGATGGGTAGAAGGCTCCAGGACGGGAAACGTCGCAGCGAGGGCCAGGCAGCGGGGGGCAGCGTGGCCTGCCTGCGGGACCCAAAGTCCCCGGAGGGGAGGGCGGGCAGGGGAGGGGAGTGGCTGAGAGCTGAGCCCCAGCCTTCCTCAAGCAGAAGTCTGACCAGTGAGGCCTTCGCACCGTGTCAGCAAGTGTGGGCTTCATTCGCCACGAAGGCACAGGAAGGGTCTTACGGGGACGGGGTGGTGCCGTGGCCACACTTGCTTTTCAGGAAACAGCTTCGCTGGCAGCACGGACCCAGCGAAGACCCTGCGTGTCCCCTGCAGGAGGGGTGGCCGCGGCACAGCCGGGGAGGGCCAGCGGGGGATGCCCACAGGGGACTGACTCTAGCAACGTTTAGGATGCAGAAAAAAACGCTGGAGATGGAGCTAGGGGCCCGGCCGGCGTGGCTCAGTGGCTGAGCGCCAACCTAGGACCCAGGAGGTCAGGGTTCGATTCCCGGTCAGGGCACAGGCCCGCGTTGCAGGCTTGATCTCTAGCTGGGGCGTGCGGGAGGCGGCCGGTCAGTGACTCTCCTCATCGATGTTTCGCTCTCTCCCTCTCCCTTGGTCTCTGAAGTCAACAAAAATATTATTTTAAAAATGGAGCCAGTCTGTGATGGGAGAGAGTGCTCTGGGAACAAGATTTCCAGCTCGGGCAACTTGGGATGTGTCCCTGAGACGGGGAGTCTTAAGTGTCTCCCCGTTTCCGTTGCAGACTCCCCAACCTATTACCGGAACCCTGCAAAACACCGCGTTCCCCGTCCCGGAGCCCCACGCCTCTCACCAGGGCACACGGGGCCTGGCCAGCACCACCTACCCCACCCCACCCCGTTACCTCCAGCTCAGGGTAGCTGAGCACCACGAGAGAGGCGCAGGCTCTGACACTGTCGCCCTTCACGAAGGACACGTCCACGCCCCCGACCCTCTGCAGCCCCGCGAAGGCGGGGTCCCGCTGCCACGCCTCGGTGTCCTGGTCCACGACGCGGGCCTTCAGCAGGGCTTGCTCCCTGAGGGCAGACACGCGTGCAGCGGGCAGTCGGGCCCCGCCCCTCCGGCCGCCCCGCCCCTCCGGCCGCCCCGCCCCTCCGGCCGCCCCGCCCCCTCCCCGTGACGTGGACGCACGCAGGAAACGAGCGCCGCCACCCCGCCCACTACAGCTCCCGAAGAGGGTCGGTGACCCCGGAGCCCCAAAGCCGGGGAGTCCGAGGTTGGCGGGGCGGCATCGCTTCAGCCCTAAGGTCTTGTCTTGCTCGTTTCCCGGCTTCATTACCGTTTCCAGAGCGACAGGGTTTCCTCGGGCGGCTGCCCAACCGCTTCCTGGGACATGGCACTGCCCCGACACCCCTCCCGCTTGCGTCATTTCCGGTTTTCCATGGAGGCGCTTGGTGGGGCCGCCTGGGGTGGGGCTCAGCGGACGGCGCCGCCTGGTGGTTGGAGGTCGCACGGGGCGCGGGCCTCGCCTCCTGCACCGCCCTCGCGTGGACCAGGGCGGGCCGGTGCGCGCGGCCCCGCGGAGGGAGGAGGCCGCGGGGCTCGGGGCCCTGGCGGGAACGGCCCACTGACCCACAGGCACAGGAGAAACCCGCGCTGGCCGCGTTCTCACCTGCACACCGAGCCGCCGCCAGGGACAGAGCAGGAAGCGTAGACATTCATTTGCACAGAGGAACCGGGGGTCTGGGCCGGGCGAGGAGTGGTGACGAGGCCAGAGTTTGTTTTTTGGTAATCCTCAGCGGTGGCTCTTTCCCCCATTGGTTTGTTAGAAGAGTGGGACGGGGAGAGGGACATGGATTGGTTGCCTCCCAGGGTGGAGCCCTGGAGTCCCGGCGGGAGGTGCTAACCACTGAGCCACCGGCAAGAACCCCCCGCGTTGCTCAGACATCCTTGGCCCTGCATCCCATCTCCTGGTGCCCCGGCTGCTCCGGCCCTCCCTCCCGCACAGGGAGGAGTCGCGGCACCGCCCCACCTCTGCTGTTTCCGGGTGCCCTCATCTGTGATGACTTGCCCGGAACCCCACCCCGTCGCGGGGCACCTGTCACTCACCAGGCGCCCTGGCTTCAGTCCCAGCGACTGTGGGGAAGTTTCCAGGGGCGGGCACAGTCCTTTGCGAGCCAGACTCCTGCCCAGGCCAGGGATGAGGGCACCCTCTGGGGCCCAGGCTACTGCTTCGGGAGCAGCGTTCCACCCGGAGGCTGCGAGACCCTGGCGTCCTCCGGCCCGGAGGAGGAGTTTACCCCCCGTGCTCTGAACCAGGGCTCCGTTTCCCACGGGATGGGCGGCTCTACAGCGAGCTCAGCCGGCCCCCCCCGCCCCTCAGAGAGGACTCTCCGGCTTGATCAAAACCAAGTTTATTAAACAGGTGTAACCGCTGTAACGAAACCTGCATTTGTGTGTGCGGGGCCAGTGTGTTTTGAGGCAAACAAGATAATGCTGGGCAGTGGCAGTTAAGGCTTTGAGAGCATAGCGTACAAAAGTCTTGGTAAAACACCTTCATGAAAGTGGGGAGGACAGTCCCTCCCCCAGCCCCCCAAAAGGAGGAAGGGCCTTCGGCTCCGGAGTGGCGCTGATGGCCACATGGCGGCGGCACCGCAGCCCGGAGGGACCCATTTCCCTGACTGAAGTGCCCCCCAGGGTGTGGGCGGCGCGGGGTGCCTCTGCAGGATCCGAGGGCCGAGTGCAGGCGGCCGGCGCCTCAGGCGAAGGGGGGCGGCTGGGTCACTGCCCGCTCCCCAAGCACCACGGAGTGGCCCCGCGGGGCACCTGCAGCCGGGGTGGGCCCAGGGCGGCGCCGGCTCTTGCTGGGCGGCTCCATCGCCGCGGGCCACCTGTGAGCCGGCGGGTCCCTCGCCCACTTGGAATGCGCACGCACGGCCTCTCCCTGAGTTGTGCACGGCTGTGTGGCCGTGGCCGTGGGTGCCGGGCCCCCAGGAGTGGCACCTAGTCCCGAGGCCCCTGGCACCTCACTTCCAGTTACAGCAGGACGGGGGCAGGGCCGGGACCAGAGTCCTCGGGGCTGCTTTCTGGAAACTTCACGGCCTCCTGTCCTTCCTGAGTCTGCGTATGCCCGGGCTGAGACCGCGGGGACCTCGAGGTCACACGGGGACCCCGCTGACTGGGCAGAACGCCGGCCAATGCTCCCTCGCAGTGCCAGGCTGCGCCGGGCCCACGTCGGCACCGACACCGTTCCTTCCCACTTTCAAAAGCCCAGGTCCGGCTCCTTCCTTGGACGGAGGAGGAAACGGAGCCCCTGAGAGCGTGAGCGGAGTCCAGGGCTCCGACCTGGGGGTGGCCAGGCCAGGCCGCGCCAGGTCCTGTTGGTTGGGCTCTAAGGTCCGTGACTCCCAGGACGCCCCGGGAGCGCGCAGGGAGGGAGGGGAGGAGGACGCCGACTCTTCGGTGAGAGCAGGGCACGTTACCAGAAACAGAAGGAAAAGCTGTGCCCTGCCTGCTCCGACCACACGGCCCGGGGCGGGGGCTGGAGGCCTGAGACCATGGTTCCCGCCTGCTCCCCGGACCGTGAGCGCTGTGGCCTGGTGGGTTTCCGCCTCCTGGACCCGTGGCACCACCCGGAGAGCGCGGAGCACACGCTGGTCCAAGGCTGCAGTCCCAGCAGGAGGGAGTAGCTCTGTGGGAGGGAGCAGCTCTGTGGGAGGAGCAGCTCTGGGGAGGGAGCAGCTCTGTGGGAGGAGCACCTCTGGGGAGGGAGCACCTCTGGGGAGGGAGCAGCTCTGGGGAGGGAGCAGCTCTGTGGGAGGAGCACCTCTGGGGAGGGAGCACCTCTGGGGTGGGAGCGGCTCTATCTCGCCTGTCGCGCCCGCTTCAGCAAGGCCGCCGTTTTCCACGCAGACACGCAGTGACAGAGCAGTATCTCCTCCGGGAACTGACCCTCCATCTCGGGGGGAATGTCACCGTCTTTCGTCTCCATGTAACTGACTAGAGTGTCTCTCAGGCTGGAAGACCAAGGGACAGGGCGGCACTTAAAACAGATTCCAGACAACCTCAGACCCCTCCCAGCTGTCCGCGGCCCCCTCCCTCCGCGGTCCGCTCCCTCCGCGGCCCCCTCCCTCCGCGGCCCCCTCCCGCCGCGGTCCCCTCCCTCCGCGGTCCGCTCCATCCGAGGTCCCCTCCCGCCGCGGCCCCCCTCCCTCCGCGGCCCGCTCCCTCCGCGGTCCCCTCCCTCCGCGGTCCGCTCCCTCCGCGGCCCCCTCCCTCCGCGGCCCCCTCTGTCCACGCTCCCCCTCTTGGCCACTGGCAGAACCAGTGCTCCTGCAGCCAGGAACGCGGGGGTCAGACACAGGCCACCTCAACGAGTGGGTCTGTGGGCACCAGGAGCCCGGCCTGAGGTTCTAGCGTGCCCGCCTCCCACGTGTGTGACGTGACCTGCCGTAGGGGAAGCGGAGCCTGCGTCGTGTGAATAAGCATCGTGGGGCCCCAGGAGCAGGCTCCTGTCTCCACACTGAGTCCAGGGGGGCAAGGGCTTGTGAAGAAATCCCACAGGGCCCTGGCAGGTGGCTCCGTGGGTCGGAGGCACAGGAAGCTCTTGGGTTCGATCCCCGGACAGGGCACACACCCAGGCTTGGGCTTGATCCCCAATCGGGTGTGTAGAGAGGCGACCGACTGATGATTCTCTCTCAGCTCCCTCCCTCCCTCTCCTGTATGCCGTCACCGCGGGCCGGCATGAGCCACGGCACCGCATTCCCTCGCCCCCAACGCCGGGCAGGGCCAGACCAAGGGATGCCGCCGCCTTCCCCGCCCGCCCAGGGGGCCGGACACCCCAGCCCTGCACTGGAGACCGACCCCCCAGCAGCCCTCAGCACCCGCAGGGAAGCGGGTGAGACAGCACGGAGGCTGCAGGAGCCACGCGCCTCCAGGGAGCCCGGCACAGGCGCCCGCCCTACCTCCAGTCGGGCTTGAAGTCGGCCTCGGTTTGGGGGTTCTTCAGTTTCAAGAGGATCATCTCATGGAGCTCCAGGAGAAAGACGTCCAGGGGGCTCTGGTTCAGGAACGTGTGCAGGCGCCTGGCACTTTCCGGGCTGAGCACTGCGTGGTACTTGGCGCTGATCTCCCTGAAGGGCTCCTGCACCAAGGAAGCTCAGGGGAGGCCGGGAAGGAGGGGGGAAGGGGAGGGAGGCTGGGAAGGAGGGGGGAAGGGGAGGGAGGCCGGGAAGGGGGAGGAAGGGGAGGGAGGCCGGGAAGGGGGGGAGGAAGGGGAGGGAGGAGGAAGAGGAGGGAGGCCTGGGAAGGAGGGGGGAAGGGGAGGGAGGCTGGGAAGGGGGGAGGAAGAGGAGGGAGGCCCGGGAAGGGGGGGGAAGGGGAGGGAGGCCGGGAAGGAGGGAGGAAGGGGAGGGAGGCCTGGGAAGGGAGGAGGAAGGGGAGGGAGGACGAAGGGGGAGGGAGGCCGGGAAGGAAGGAGGAAGGGGGAGGGAGGAGGAAGGGGAGGGAGGCCGGGAAGGAAGGAGGAAGGGGAGGGAGGAGGAAGGGGAGGGATGCCGGGAAGGAGGGAGGAAGGGGAGGGAGGCCGGGAAGGAGGGAGAGAAGGGGGAGGGAGGCCCAGGAAGGAGGGAGGAAGGGGAGGGAGGCCCGGGAAGGAGGGAGGAAGGGGAGGGAGGCCGGGAAGGAAGGAGGAAGGGGAGGGAGGAGGAAGGGGAGGGAGGCCCGGGAAGGAAGGAGGAAGGGGAGGGAGGAGGAAGGGGAGGGAGGCCGGGAAGGGAGGAGGAAGGGGAGGGAGGAGGAAGGGGAGGGAGGCCGGGAAGGGAGGAGGAAGGGGAGGGAGGAGGAAGGGGAGGGAGGCCGGGAAGGAAGGAGGAAGGGGAGGGAGGAGGAAGGGGAGGGATGCCGGAAGGAGGGAGGAAGGGGAGGGGAGGCCGGGAAGGGAGGAGGAAGGGGAGGGAGGCCCAGGAAGGAGGGAGGAAGGGGAGGGAGGCCCGGGAAGGAGGGAGGAAGGGGAGGGAGGCCGGGAAGGAAGGAGGAAGGGGGAGGGAGGAGGAAGGGGAGGGAGGCCCGGGAAGGAAGGAGGAAGGGGAGGGAGGAGGAAGGGGAGGGAGGCCGGGAAGGGAGGAGGAAGGGGAGGGAGGAGGAAGGGGAGGGAGGCCGGGAAGGGAGGAGGAAGGGGAGGGAGGAGGAAGGGGAGGGAGGCCGGGAAGGGAGGAGGAAGGGGAGGGAGGGCCGGGAAGGGAGGAGGAAGGGGAGGGATGCCGGGAAGGAGGGAGGAAGGGGAGGGAGGCCGGGAAGGGAGGAGGAAGGGGAGGGAGGCCGGGAAGGAAGGAGGAAGGGGAGGGAGGACGAAGGGGAGGGAGGCCGGGAAGGGAGGAGGAAGGGGAGGGAGGAGGAAGGGGAGGGAGGCCGGAAGGGAGGAGGAAGGGGGAGGGATGCCGGGAAGGAGGGAGGAAGGGGAGGGAGGCCGGGAAGGGAGGAGGAAGGGGAGGGAGGAGGAAGGGGAGGGAGGCCGGGAAGGGAGGAGGAAGGGGAGGGATGCCGAGAAGGAGGGAGGAAGGGGAGGGAGGCCAGGAAGGAGGGAGGAAGGGGAGGGAGGCCCGGGAGGGAGGAGGAAGGGGAGGGAGGAGGAAGGGGAGGGAGGAGGAAGGGGAGGGAGGAGGAAGGGGAGGGAGGCCGGGAAGAAAGGAGGAAGGGGAGGGAGGCCCGGGAAGGAGGGAGGAAGGGGAGGGAGGCCCGGAAGGGAGGAGGAAGGGGAGGGAGGCCCGGGAAGGAGGGAGGAAGGGGAGGGAGGCCCGGAAGGGAGGAGGAAGGGGAGGGAGGCCCAGGAAGGAGAGAGGAAGGGGAGGGAGGCCGGAAGGGAGGAGGAAGGGGAGGGAGGCCGGGAAGGGAGGAGGAAGAGGGGAGGCCGGGGAAGGGTAGAGACGGGACTTACTTTCCGCAGGCGCAGCAGCTGCTCAGACTTGTGAGCAGAGAGGAGCTGCCAGAGCGCGATGACGTGGCGGAGCCGACATGGGTGCAGGTGCAGGGCCTGGGGAGGAGGGGGCTCAGGACACAGCACTGAGATCCAGCCTGAGCGGATCCGGCTCCCTCTGCCACCCCCATCGGCTCCAGTGCCCAGTCCCGCCTTTCCGCTCACACCCTCCACCACCTGCTCCGTGTGCTCACACACACCACCACCTGCTCCGTGTGCTCACACACCCCCACCTGCTCCGTGTGCTCACACCCCCCACCACCTGCTCCGTGTGCTCACACACACCACCACCTGCTCCGTGTGCTCACACACACCACCACCTGCTCCGTGTGCTCACACCCCACCACCACCTGCTCCCGTGTGCTCACACCCCACCACCACCTGCTCCGTGTGCTCACACCCCACCACCACCTGCTCCGTGTGCTCACACCCCCCACCACCTGCTCCGTGTGCTCACACCCCACCACCACCTGCTCCGTGTGCTCACACCCCACCACCACCTGCTCCGTGTGCTCACACCCCCCACCACCTGCTCCGTGTGCTCACACCCCCCACCACCTGCTCCGTGTGCTCACACCCCCCCACCTGCTCCGTGTGCTCACACCCCACCACCTGCTCCGTGTGCTCACACCCCCCACCACCTGCTCCGTGGTGCTCACACCCCCCACCTGCTCCGTGTGCTCACACCCCACCACCTGCTCCGTGTGCTCACACCCCCCCACCCACCTGCTCCGTGTGCTCACCCCCCACCACCTGCTCCGTGTGCTCACACCCCCACCACCTGCTCCGTGTGCTCACACCCACCTTGGCCACCTGCTCGGTCTGGTCGCCCATGCGCAGCTTGTCCTGCAGGTACACGTTCAGGTCCATGTCCGGGTCCTCGCCCGCTGTGCTCAGAAACCCCAGCGTGACTTCCACGAGGGACAGAGCTTCGCAGGCGTCGCTGTAGGACTGCAGCTGCCCGCCCAGGGCGCTGGCGGGCCCGCGTGGGGGAGGGGGCTCTGGGAAACAGGAAGCAGCTCGGGGGTAAGAGGCTGACCTTCTCCACACCAAGGTCACAGCCTGGGAGGAGCACTGGGACCCGTGCTCGTCAAGGTCGGCTGTTTCCCAGACACACGTGGGGACTCACCGGGCCCTCACAGCCACTTGTGAGCATGTGCACACGGACCCCCGCCCATGCCACACGTGCATATACTCAACATGCCCACAATGCAGTCAACACGCACATGCCACACACTCAACATGCACGTGCCACACATTCAACACACGCACGCACATATGCATACACTCCTCACATGCACACACATGCATACATACTCAACACACACAGGCCACACACAGTTCTCTGGCCTTCCGCGTGGGCACACAGGTAGGAGCGTGGGAGGCCCGTGCGAAGGGAGCCGCGCAGACGGAGGGCGGCCTGGCGGGGCTCACCTGGGGCACCCTGCTCCTGATGGCGGCGAAGAGGTGCTCGTAGTTCCAGTCGCGCCGGTACACCAGCGTGGGCAGGCCCCTGAGGCTGAGCCGGGGTTTGCCCTGGAGGAAGCGGCCGGTGACCTGGCGCTGGATCCGCTCCAGGTCCAACTCCTGCAGGCTCTCGCCGCCCTGCGCCACCTGGTACTGGCAGTTGGCGAGGATCAGCGGCATCAGGTCCCGCTCCACCTCGTAGCTGATGACGTGCAGGTCGGCCACCTCGGAGGCGTCCACGGAGTAGCTGCGGATGGAACGCGGCCTCGGGCGGTCAGCACCCGCCCAGGACGCGGGCCCCGGCCGAGCGGAGGACACGGCACACCGGCCTGTGACTGGCAGGCCGAGCCGCCTCCCGGGGCCGGGAGGGCGGCCGGGCGCTCACCTGTGCTCCTCCTCGGAGAGCCGCTCCACCGCAGAGACCATGTCGTTGTGCAGGCCGATCAGGTAGCTGACCAGGGCGGTGGCGCAGAGGCCCAGGCCCTGGCGACGCGGCAGGATGACCTCGAACTCCGCGTCCAGGTCCAGGTCGGCGCGGCAGTAGTCTGCGGGCAGCTTGATCTCGCCTGTAAGGACAGGGCTGTTCTCCAGCAGCCGCTCCGGCTGCTTCCTGCAGGGCATCTGGCCGGCCCCGCAGGGCCGCAGTGCGGACGCCAGGCCGGCAGAGCTACCCCAGCCTCCCGGGCCCCTCCCCTTCTCCAGGTGCCGCCGGCCCCAGGGCCCCCAGCACCCTTGTTTCCATCTGGATAGACCCAAAAGGAACCAGCACGGGTGTTATTTCATTTACTGGAGGCCCGGTGCTCGGCCCTCAACGTGGCCTGCAGGGAGCGAGCCGAAACTGGCAGCCCCCGCTGCCTGCCTGCCACTCCGCTCCTCCCAGCCCTGCCGCGGGCTTGCGCCTGGTCAGCCCCGATCAGGAGAGGCTCGCAGGGCCGCAGCGACGGCGCTCGCCAGCCGTGAGCCCTGCGCCTGGCACCCATGGGTCAGCTGAGCGGCGCTCCCGCTGTGGGAGTACACTGACCGCCAGGAGGCAGCTCCTGCGTTGAGCGTCTGCCCCCTGGTGGTCAGTGTGCATCGCAGCAACGGGTTGCTCGGTTGCTTAGGCTTTTATACGTGTCGGAGGGAGCGGCACTCACCCTGGGTCTCCAGCGACCTCCTCAGCTTGTTCCACGTGGAGAGAAACAGCGTGACCCGGCTGTGCAGCAGCTGCTTCAGGCCCCCTGCCGAACACGCCCGTCAGGCTGTGCTGCCCCAGCGCACACACCAAGCACCATGGGAGCGCCCTGGCCGCATGCCGGGAGCAGAGTGAGGCTGCCGCCAAGCCTCCACCGTGTCCCGGGTTCCCGGCAGCCCCGTCCTCGCGTGAACGGCGCCCGGCGGCCCCGAGCTGCCCGCCCCTCCCCTGCCCCCAGCTGGAGGGACCCTCGAGCCACCAAACAGGCGTCTTGACCTCCTGTGACGGCCGAGTCCTACCTGAGCCGTGGCTGTCAATGAAGCCTCGGATGGACTGGAACTCAGCTTCTGGAACATTCTGGAACCACTTGACCAGATCTCTCTGCAGGGCCAGGATCTCAGGCAAGAACTTCACGAGTCTCAGCTCTGCCTCCTGGGGAGGGAAGGCCATCCGTCTGTCAATCTCTCACCTGCCCAGAAAGTGCCATGGGGGGCCGGGGCTGGAGGGGGTGGAGCTGTGAGGGGGCGGGGCCATGGGGCGGGGCCGTGAAGGGGCGGGGCTGCGGGACAGGAGGGGTGGGGCCATGGGGCGGGGCTGTGAAGGGGCGGGGCCGCAAGGGGCAGGGCCGCGGGGCCGGAGGGGGCGGGGCCATGGGCGGGGCCGGAGGGGCGGGGCTGCAAGGGACAGGCTGCGGGACAGGAGGGGGCGGGGCCATGGGGCGGGGCCGGAGGGGCTGGCTCAGGGCCGTGTTTGTATCTCCCTCTGGCCACCGGGGCTTTGGTTGTGGCTAATCTCCCGGAGGACATTGTTCCATTGACCTTTACTTTTTAATTCTTAAACATACTTCTACTGATTTCAGAGAGGAAGAGAGAGGGAGAGAGAGAGAGACATCCATGAGGAGAGAGAACCATTGATGGACTGCCTCCTGCACGCCCCCCACTGGGGATCGAACTCAAAACCCACCATGTGCCCGTGACCTCCTGGTTCACAGGCTGACGTTCCACCTGAGCCCGCAGACCGGGCTCCATGGAGTTTCAGAGAGAGAGGAAGGCAGGGGGAGAGGGAGGGGAGGCAATAAGCCCCTCGATGTGAGAGATACAACCGTTTCGCAGCCCTCCCCCGCTCCGCCCCGCAGCCTGAGCTGCAGATAGGGGGGCAGGATCCTCCGCGGAGCCGGGTGCCCACAGCCCCCCCAGGGGAGAGCAGGCTGGCGGTGGGCGGGCCAGGGCGAGGGGCCGGGCGTCCCCGCCAGGCGCACCTTCTGCAGGAACCTCCAGAGGACAGGCACACTCTCCCGGCCGTTCTTCTGCTCCACCACGTGCCGCAGGTGCTCCACGGTGAGCCTGGCGCGGCAGCCCCACGTCCGCGAGCAGTGCAGCGCGCTGGCCCGGGGCAGGCGGCGCAGGAAGGCGGCCGGGTCTCCCAGCACGATCCTGGCCACCGGGTTGGAGCTGATGCGCTCATCCCCGCTGATGAGACCGTTCACCTCCAGGAGGGTTTTATCCAGATGCTGTGGGGCGGGGCGGGGCGCGGGTGTGAGGGCGGCCGCGGGGCCTGGGGCGCCATGGACCCGGGCGAGGGAACGGCTCGTTTTACTTGCTCGTTCGGGAATCCTCACCGAGGGTGTGTTTTCCCATCGAAAGCGGAAGGGAGGGAAACACCGATGTGAGAGAGACACATGGACGGGTTCCCTCCTGCGTGGCCCCGACCAGGGCCCGGGACCAAGCCGGCAACCGAGGTCCGTGCCCTCGGTCCTGGGACCTGGGACCCTTCAGTCCGGGGCTGACGCTCTGCCCACCGGGCCACACCGGCCAGGGCCGACCCGCTCACTTTGCACGTCACCGACTAGCCACGTTGCTGGCTTTCACACGCATTCCGTTGGGTCACGGCTCCCCGATGGCCAGAGGCTCAGGCCTGCACCTCCCTCCCGCCCTGCTACTCGCTGACGCTCATGTCCCGACCGGCTCTGCTGCTCCCGGGGCACCCTGGTCTGACCGAGGAGCAGCCGGCTACGGCTACGGGGCCTGGGGTGGGTGTGTGTGTGGGCTTCTCTCTCCCGCCACCTGCTGGGAAATGGAGCAGAGGGGACCCTGGGCTCCCGGGGAGCGGTCAGGACGGCGGGTGGGGTGGCCTGGGCCGGCACAGCGGGGTCCGAGCGGGGCCCGGGGCTCCGGCGCCTCTGCTAAGGTGCGTGGGCCGAGCCCAGCGGCGGCAGGGTGACCGCCCCTCCCCCCGCCCCCCGCGGTGGCCGCTGCCCCTCACCCACCTCCAGTTCAGGCAGCACGAGGGCCTGCAGCATCTTTTCCCAGGAGCCCCTCTTCTCTTTGGTCGACAGGACGGCGTCGAAGCTGAAAGGCCCTACGAGAAGCGTGTGTGGGTGCCCGGCACCCGGCACCCGGCACAGCCGCCCCTCACAGCGAGCCCCGGCCAGCGCCCAACCGAACGCCGCCCCCTTTTTAGGGGACGGAAGTGGGTGTCTGCTTCTAAATCAACCCGAGGATTTAAACACGGCTCCTGCCGCCCGAGGACACGGGTCAGTTCCCGGTCGGGGCACGGGCCCGGGTGCGGGCTCGATCCCCCGTGGGGGGCGTGCAGGAGGCAGCCGGTCCGTGATGCTCCCTCATCACGGATGTTTCTCTCTCTCCCTCTCCCTTCGTAGCCCCCACATGCTCTGTGAAGATGCTCCAACCTCTGACACCGGAGACGGCAAAGCCGGCCCACACCCCTCTGCGCGCCCAGCGGGGAGCATGGAAGGGACAGAACGGCAGGCACACCGCCCTGTCTGCCAGCTGGGGCGCCGCACCCATCGCACCCGTCTGTCTCCCGGGCCCCATGCTCTGCGGCTGTGCCCGGGGCCCCACCCCCCATCCCCCCCACCGCCACCGGCCCCGGCCTCGCCCGGCCCCTTACCCTGGCCCGAGAGGGGCTGTGGCTCCCTGAGCAGGACGCACAGCACCAGGTGCACCACCTGGGCCGTGTCGTCCGCGCTCTTGCCCAGCGTCCGCATCAGCTGCTGCAGGTCCCTCTGGATGTGCTGCTGCAGGAAGGCACCCGGCTCCCTCACCGCCGGCTTGATGATGCCGGTCAGCGCCTGGGCGGGCGGGACAGCGCGTCAGACAGGCCGTGTGTGCGTGTGCGGAGGCCGGGCAGCGGCTCTCACAGCGGAGGCAGAGGCGGAGCCGAGGAGCCCACGGGGTCCTTGGGATCCCGGAGGGAAGCAGGGACCCTGGGAGCCCGGAGCGCGCCGCTGCTCTCGTGGCTCAGGAACTCCGAGGGGAGGCTGCTCTGCCCCGGAGCCACGGCCCTGACGCGGGAGGAGGGAGCGCGGCCATTGAAAATGGACTTGACAGCCAGGCCGGCGTGGCTCAGGGGTTGGGCGTCGACCTCTGAACCAGGAGGTCAGGGTTTGACTCCTGGTCAGGGCACGTGCCCAGGTTGCAGGCTCGATCCCCATGCGGGGTCGGGGGGCGTGCAGGAGGCGGCCGCTCCAGGGTTCTCTCTCGCCTCTCCCTCAAACCAACAAGATACGTAAAATGGACCGGATAAAGGCTGGTGGGCACGCCTCCACGCCGCCAGGGAGGGGAGCGAGGGGTAAACTTCGCGTTAGCTGGGGGACGCGGTGGGAAGACAAATCTGAAGCCCACAGGAGGGGCGGGCCCCGGGAGACGGCCGGCCGGCGCCCACGCGCAGCGACAGGACAGAGCTGGGCAGCCCCGCGCGTACCTGGGGGCTGAGGGCCGCTCCCCAAAGCATCGCCAGGTGGGTGAGGAGCCGGGCGAGAAGGAAGGCCGCGGGGGACAGCTCTCGGTCAGAGACCACCGCCTCGTCCCCGGGGGTCGGGCTTCCCAGCACGTGGCCCGTCTGCGTTCTGTCCCCCTCGTTTCTGGAAAGAGCAGGAGAAGCCAGATGAGGGCGAAGGTCATGTCTTCCTGGGGAGGGGGGAGGGGGGCACACCCAGGCCCCGGGGGGACCCAAGGCCAGGCTCCCGTTTGGGGAGAAAATAACATTAGAAGCACTTTTTTCTTCAGAGCCTGGGCGATCTTCCCGACAGTCTTTTTCTTTCTTTCTCTTTTTGTTTAAATACATTTCTATTGATTCCAGAGAGGAAGGGAGAGGAGGAGAGAGAGAGAGAGAGAAAAGCATCATGGATCGGCTGCCTCCTGCACGCCCCCCACTGGGGATCGAGCCACGCTGCCGGGCCAGTCCTTCTCTTTCTAGAACCACCCTCCTGGCTGACCCCGGAGACCCACAGCCTTCTCCGGGAACAGTGGCTGAAGGAAGCGGCACTCGGCGCCGTCCCCGGGGCCACCAGTCAGGCTGGCCGGACCTGCTTCTCCCGCTGCCATCCCGGGGGGACAGAAGGCTCCGGACAGCCAGCCTCCGGGGCAGCCGACATCAGACCAGGACACGGGCACAGTGGCCCCCTTTTCCCCAATCAACGACTGGGACCAAGGTCGGGCGAAGGAGTCCTGGCCACGCCCAGGGCGCAGGTGCAGCGGGATGGACCTGTCCAGTTGCCAAAATACAGGGCGTCCCCACAAAATGTACACACACTCTAACAGCGGCAGCTCGGGTGGTGTTTCTTCCCTTTCAGCTTGGACCCGTTGGAACGAACAATTACTCAACGTGGGCGTTGGCCTATGACCCAGGAGGTCACGGCTCCATTCCTGCTCAGGGCACAGGCCCGGGTTGTGGGCTGGATCTCCACTAGAGGGCGTGCAGGAGGCAGCCGATCGCGGATTCCCTCTCATCACCGATGTCTCTCTCTCTCTCTCTCCCCCTCTCCCTTCCTCTCTGAGGTGAACAAAAGCGTATTACATCACTCGAAGTGCGCGTGCCTTTCTGAGGGACACACGGCTCCCGAGGGCGCCTGCCGTGGGCCCAGGGCATTTGGGTGGCCAGTGGCCAGTGGCGGCTCTGGCAAACCCACATGGTGCGCCCCCAGGACCGGGCCCGACGCGCCCACCCCCCGCCCACCCCGGGCACTGACCCACATTTCACGTTGAGGGTCAGCTCATGGGGTGGGAGAGAACAGCCCTGGGCCGGGGGGAGGGGGGGTGAGCAGCGAGAAGGAACAGCCTTACGTACAGGACGACCGTGAACCCTTGGCCGGGCTTGTGGTTCTGGCCTCCTACGGGCGCGCCGCAGTCGATGCAGACGCTCTGCTGCATGGGCAGGCCGCACTGGGGAGAGGGGGCATTGGCTCAGGGTGCGGGTGCCACGGGAGGGGGGCGGTGCGGGCGGGGCGACTCAGCACCGGGGCTTAGAGCTGCGCGTCTCTCCCCTCCTCCAGGCCCCCCTCTGCCGGTGTCTCCGCTCTGGGCTAGTAATCGGCTTCTGAGCCCATCACCACTGTGCCGGCCCGTGTCCCTGAGCCCATGGAGGTGGCTGGTGGTGGCTCCTAACCACAGCCATGCTGTCTCCCAGGGACCGTGGCATCTCTGGGTGCCGCACCGAGGAGACGGGGTGCTCCTGGCAGCTGGAGCCGGGACCAAGGATGCTGCCCAGGATGGCCCCCCCCCTCCCCCGTTAAGACGTGTGCAAGGCGCGGAGCTGGAGCCCGGCCTGACTCCCTCAGCTCCGTGCGGATGTTCGGGAGCGGCTGGGACAGCCCTCAGAGGCGCCTGTTCCCCTGGGAGGTCAAGACCTCCCCCCTCCTCCTCCTCCTCCTCCTCCATGTCCCCCAGACCCAAAGGAACATGCGTTTTGAGCCCCCCAAACCCTGTCCCAACACCCAGTCTCACCTCCCCGACAGCACACAGGTGGCCTCTGGGACACCCTGTGGGAAGAAGAACAGGCCCTGCGTTGGCTGGCGAGGTTTCCCCGCTGACTAGCGTGGTGCACAGGAGGGCTAACCGTCCTCCCGCCTGACCCCCGCAGGAGGGCGGGCGTGTGGGCTGCGTGGGAAAGCCACTCAGAGCAGAATTCTCCGGAGCAGGAGATGCCAACTCCACACGAGCCAGGGCCGCTCGGGAGGCAGGCAGGTGGCGCTTTCCACGCGCTGATCTCTCCGATCCGGTTCGCTGCCCTGAGCACCCTTTCCGCCAGCTTGGGAACTAGTTTAAAGGCATTCGTCACTCAGCCCAGGGGTTGAGCGCCAACCTATGAACCTGGAGGTCATGGTTCGATTCCCGGTCAGGGCACGTGCCCAGGTTGCGGGCTCCATCCCCAGTGTGGGGCGTGCAGGAGGCGGCCGAGAGATGATTCTCTCTCATCACTGATGTTTCTCTCTCTCTCTCTCCCTTCCTCTCTGAAATCAATAAACATACATTTAAAAAAAATAAATAAAAGGTGTAGAGAGTGCCTGGGAAAGGCTCCTGAGTTGATTGTCATCTGGATTCAGTGGCGTCTGGCAGAGCCATGCCCTGGAAACATACCTTGCCAGAGGCAGGTGTGTTGTCAGCCTGACCTTTAGCTCAGGCGCCAGGGGGTGGGTTTCATTATCTAAGTTCAGCCAGGCGCCAGGAACGGACGCAATTATCCGGGCCGAGCCAGGAGTGACGATTACAAAGAAGCCTCAAGAATGAAGAATTGCAACTCGATCTTTAACTAGGATTTCACATAAGTTCCTTTACCGTAAACTCTAGCAAAACTTCCTGGCATCGTACTGTATAAAATAAACGCGCTGTGCCGGCTCTGGGTCACTGTCTCTGCATCAGAGGGACAGCTGTCCCACCCGGCCCCAGCTTTTCCCTTCGGTCTCTGTGTCTGTCTCTTTCTTTCATTTTCTCAACCCCCAGCCGCCCCCACTCAGGATTTGTGACCGCGCTCTAGCCGCGCTGGACGCGGTAAAAGAGAGAATACTTATAAAAAGGGTTATTTACTCAGGGCCCCGTAGACATTACGTAAAGTCATGGGCCATAGGGTGCTGTCTCCCAGTTCCATTTCCCGAAAAGTACTGTCTTAGGGCCCGACGCCGGGCTGCGTCGTGGCTGAGCCTTTGGCACGGCTCCCAGTCCCCTGCTCCCAGGCGGCACCATCTGGGGGCACCGACCGCATGGGCCCCTGCTCAGCCAGCGAGCGGCTCACGTGGCGCCAGGAAGCTCGTCAGGGCACAGAGGATGGGACCGTTCAGACAGCGACACGTACTGTACCAGCGGACGACCTCCAGCCCCTGCCAGCCCCGGGCCTGTGCCAGCATGTCCTCGGGCATCGTCGGCAGGAATGCCCCCTAAAACACAAAGAAGCAGAGCCGGCTTCAGACGCAGGCAGGAGGCCCGGCTTCCCCTCTCCTGGGCCTCAGGAGCTGTCTGAGCAGAAATAGAACAGCTCTCGCCCTGGCCAGTTTGGCTCAGTGGGTAGAGCGTTGGCCTATGGACTGAAGGGTCCTGGGTTTGATTCCTTGTCAGGGCACATGCCTCAAACCCCCCAGGAGGGGGGTGCACAGGAGGCAGCCGATCAGTGATTCTCTCTCATCATTGATGTTTTTTGTTTTTTTTTTAAATAAAGTTTTATTTACTTATTATTGTGTTTTTTAATCCTCACCCAAGGATATTTTCCCATTGATTTTTAGAGAGAGAGGGCAAGACAGAGAAACATCCATGTGAGAGGCACACATTGATGGGTTGCCTTCTACACGGGCCCCAACCAGGGCCTGGGCCGGGGAGGAGCCTGCAGCTGAGGAACAGGCCCTGGACTGGACGTGAACCTGGACCCTTCAGTCCACAGGCAGATGCTCCATCCACTTTTGGTCGCCAACCTTTCGGACCTCACGGACCACTGGCTGGTGACCGCTGGGCTAGGGCATCATGCATGTTTCTCTCGCTCCCTCTCCCTTCCTCTCTGAAATCAATAAAAACATATTTTAAAATACCCTATATAATAAAAGCCTAATATGCAAATTGACCGAAGGGCGGAACCAGCGGTCGCTATGACACACACGGACCACCAGGGGGAAGACACTCAATGCAAGAGCTGCCTGCAGGCCCCAGGCCAGCCAAGGCGGGTGCCAGTGGGGGCCTCTGATCACTCCGCAGAGGAAGGAGACCAGCGGTGGTAGGGCTGGCCAGTGGGTGGTGCCCGGCCGGCCAAGGCGGGTGCCAGCAGGGGCACCCCAATCACCCCGCTGGTCACCCCACAGGCTGGCCTTGCTCGCCAGCCAGGCCTAGGGACTCTCCCTGTGCACAGGTTTTATGCGCCGGGCCTCTAGTATATATACGTTAAAAAGAAAAAAACACCTAACAGCTCTCCATGGCAACAGAGGGCGAGGCCTGATTCTCCCCACATTGTGGACTTGGGATGGGGCGAGACGCAGGCCAGCGGGGACCAAGGACACAACTGGGTTCAACTGTCCCCTGCACAGACGGGGCGCGTGGGGGGGCTGCGCGGCAGCCCCGTGGACCCAGCCGCGCAGGCTGGGGGCAGTCTTACCGCCATGGTGGCCGGGGAGAAGGCCAAGTTCCTCAGGGGTTCCAAGATCCTGTGCCGCCCGCAGAGGAGGGTGGCGGCAGCGTGGACGGCCAGCTCGGTCACTGTGCCCGCCAGGCCGCCGTCTCCGGGCCCCGCGGTCCTCAGCAGCGGCAGGGCGTTGGTCACAAGGGCCGTGGCAAAAGATCTCGCGTCCGAGGACAGGGTCTGGCTTTCTTTGATGAACTTGCACAGCGCCTCGAGGTGCTGGCGGGAGAACGGGGTTCGCCGTTAAAACAGGAGGAGGAGCACGCCGTGTGCCCAAAGGTTCGCTCTGCAGACACGCGCCATCTTAACAGCAGACGCCTACCGGCCCCAGCACGGACCTTCTGGCCCGAGTTGTAGCTGTAATTCTAACAGCTTTGGAGAAAACAGAAAGCAGCCCCCCTCGGCGCCCCACTGCCCCCCGTATGGGAGGGTGCTTTTCCTGCTGATTTTTAGAGGATGGAGGGGAGGGTGGGAGGATGGGGGCGGGGGGAGAGGAGAGAGAGGGAGAGACGCGATGTGAGAGGGACGCATCGCATCGGCTGGCTGCCTCCTGCCCACGTCCCCTGGGGCCGAGGGATGAACTGCAGCCCGGGTGCGGGAGCCAGCGCTGCCCACTGCGCCCCCCGGCCAGGGCTGTGTCTGTGACGTTTACTCTGTTCAGGCGGTCCCCTCTGAACCCTGGGACCGTGCCCCAGCCCCGAGGCCGGCACTCACCTCCGGCTTGGGGTGCAGGTGGGCGCTGCGGGACCGGTACAGCACGGCCACCTCGCGGAAGAGCGCCAGCAGCAGGTACGCGGCCTGGTGAGTCTGGGAGCCCCTGCAGGCCTGGGGCGAGGAGGGCAGGGAGGCTGGGCAGCGCGGGCAGTGCCACCCCCGGGCCCCCACCCACGAGGGGCAGGGAGACGCCCCAAGACCCTGCAGCCTGCACCCGAGGGGCCACCTCAGGGCGACAACGCCCAGGCATCGAGCGCCGTCAGTCGCTAAGCTCCGCGCGCTCGTGCCAGAGGCCTCGTGACGGATCCCATCACCATGGTCCCCAAAACTCGCCCCGAGCCCAGGGAGGGCCTCCTCTTTCCCTGGCACGCCGCCAGGGTGCACGGGGCCCACACAGGAAGCCCAGAACACATTAAAGACCTGACTCCAGCCCGGCCGGTGGGCTCTGTGGCTGAGCATCGACCTGTGAGCCAGGAGGTCCTGGTTCGATTCCCGGTCAGGGCACAGGCCCGGGTGGCGGGCTCCATCCCCAGTGGGGGCCGTGCAGGAGGCAGCCGATCAACGATTCTCTCTCATTATTGATGTTTCTATCTCTCTCCCTTTCCCTTCCTCTCCCTTCCTCTCTGAGATCAATAAGAACAATTTAAAGTTAAAAAAAATATATAAAGACGTCATTCCAAAAACCCGCATGGCTCTTCCCATATGCAGGACTGACTCCATCCCCCCTGCCCCTCCCACCCCCCCGCCACACACACCCCCTCCCCTGCCACGTCCCATGCCACCCAGGACAGGGCGTCCTACCTCCAGGGCGGCCGTGATGGCCGAGGGCTTGCACTCCAGGACGGCCTTGCCCACCGCGTCGCGGACGGCCTTGTACTCCAGCCCGTGCACCAGGTAGCGGTCCATCTGGCCTGGAAGGTCCTCCTGCATCCCCGGGGGCACGGGGTCCGCACGGTGCAGTGGGGGGGCGGGGGGGGGCGGGGGGAGGGTTAGCAGAGAGCCGTGTGTGTAGGTACGAAAGCAGGTCATCACTGCAGGTTCAGGGGCGCAGACCAGGGGTTCCGGGTTGGCCCCAGGCAGGCCGTGCAGGGCTGGGTGCACGGAGGGGGGTGTGGGGGCGAGGCGGCGACGCCCACCCTGCAGCGCTGCCTGCCGCACTCCCGGCAGCACCAGCGAGGGGACGTCCCGTCAGCCTGGGCGCCAACAGAGGGCAGTGAGGCCTCGCCCACATGCGCCGTCGCTGCCCAGGAGGCAATGCCAGCTCCCGCCCTCCGTTCACACCCTCCCCCGAGGGCATTCTCCGGCAGGGAGGGAGGAGGGGAGAGAGAGACACCCAAGTGCAGAGCCAGCGACTGGCTGCCTGAACCAGCTTTGCGGGAGGGTGACAGCAGCCCGCGTGCGTGTCCCTGTCTCTCCTTGGGCGGCTGAAGGTCACGGCCCGCGGAGGGGGTCCCTGGAGCACAGAGACCCTGGCCCGGGCAGACCCAGGCCTTTCCCTGAGGGTGGGGGGCGGGCGGGAGGGACAGGGGCCCCGGAGGTGTGGCCCCACCCGCTCCTCACCTGCTGCACCAGGACCTCCTGGGGGAACACCCACTGGGCGGGGTGGCCGGGCTGCAGGCAGCTCTGCACGAACTCCATGCCCTGGCGGCTGGCGAGCCTGCGCACCAGGTACACGCGGTGCCAGTCGTTCCCGCTCTGCATGCAGAAGCGCTCCACCTGCCGCAGGAACTGGCCCCGCGCCTCGGCCGGCTCTGCGGGTCACGGAGAGCGCGGTCAGCGCCGGGCTGAGGGCATCGCAGCCCCGTCCTCCGTCCTCCATCTGGGCAGACCCCCGAGGGCCTGGGCCCCGACTTCCTCGTCCTGGGGCTTCTGAGCCGCGGGGAGGAAGGACCCTGGGGGGGGGGGGGACACTTGCCCGAGCCTCCCTGCAGCTCGGAGAGGACCTCGCAGGCCCGGTCCAGGCAGAGACGGATCTGGGCCATCTCCTGCAGGTACTCCACCGAGGCCTCCGGGGCGGGGTCCCCGCGGCGCCCCCTCAGCAGACACGCCTCGAGGAACTGGCCGTCCTCCCGGAGGCACGCGGCCTCGTCCCGGGCGGGGAGTGCGCTGTTCCTCTCCTGGATGGAATCCTAGGGGCGGACGGGAAAGGGCAGGGTTCTTTTTGCTTCGTCCATTGCGATCGTCACTCGAGGGTATGTTTCCCGTCCATTTCCAGGGGGTGAAGGGGAGGGAGGAGGGGCGCAGGGGGAGAGAGAGACATCGATTGGGTGCCTCCTGCACGTGCCCCGGCCAGGGCTGGGGATCGAAGCTGCGACCCAGGCCCCTGCCCTCAGGCAGCGTCGAGCCAGCAGCCTTGGGCGGCTGAGCTGTCACCACTGGGCTCGGGACCCTTCTGCTCATTTCACCGACGAAACGGCGCTCGGAGGCTTTCGGGAGCGGGGCCCGGGAACGCGGCGGCCGCGGCTCACCTCCAGGCAGCTGCTGAAGAGCACGTAGAGCTCCGTCTTGTCCTTGGCCAGGAACGGCTTCCTCTCCAGCAGGGACAGGTAATCCTGAATGTAGTCCTTCACCTCCCGGAAGCTGCGGGGAGAGGCCGCCCCGCTCACTCAGCCCCCAATTCCAAGAGGGACAGCGAGGGGGTCCCAGTCACCCTCCTACGTCTCTCTCTGCCCGTCAGCCCTCACACATAGTATAGACAGCCCGGCCGGCGCGGCTCAGGGGGTGAGCCTCCACCTGTGAACCAGGGGGTCGCGGTTCCATTCCCGGGCAGGGCACAGGCCGGGTTGTGGACTCGAACCCCAGCGGGGGGCGTGCAGGAGGCGGCCGGTCCGTGATGCTCTCTCATCGCTGATGATTTCCCCTCTCTCGCCCTCTCCCTTCCTCTCTGACATCAATCCATCAGTATATAGATGTATATACGTGTACATGTACACACATGTGTATATGTACATGCGTGTGCGTATGTACATACGTGTGTGTGTGTGTGTGTATGAAATAAATGAAAAATAAAACTGAGCGCTCTGGCACCTGCAGGCCTCTCTGCCCATTGACAGTCACAGGCGTGTAGGAGCTGAAATAAAGCGCAGAGGGACACGGGGGGCGGTCCCAGTCATCTCCCTAAACATCACACACCTGTGGCCGGGATCAGACGCAGGCCCCTGACTCAGGAGACCCCCCGGGTCCCATTGCCCAGCCTCCTTCCCCGCCCCCTCCGTTCTGGTCCCCAGCAAGGCCTTGTGGCCGTGCTGACCCGCGTCAGCCATGCGTTGTGCGTGATAACGGCCAACACACGCCTGACACAGACAGAAGGGCAGGCTCTGTCAGCGCAGGAGCCTCCCCAACAGGGACTGGTCCTGCGGGGACACTGGGCACAGCGAGAGCCGAGGTGGGAGGGGGAGGGGGAGGAGGGGAGGACAGGGGAGGAGGAGGGGGAGGAGGGGAGGAGGGGGAGGACAGGGGAGGAGGGGGAGGGGAGGGGGAGGGCTGCTGGCCGCTGGGCTGACCTGTACTTGAGGAGCAGCTTCAGGACCACCGAGCGGATGATGGGCGTCTTGTCCACGACGTCATCAAAGGGGGACAGAGACTTGGTGTGTTCGCGGTGCCCTGAACCAGAGAGACGGGCGGGAGGAGCACGGTGAGGCGTGCGGCAGGGTGGGGACGCCGGCACACGGCCGTAGGCCACCCTTCAGTCTGGCCCTGCCAGGGCACTAGGGGCGAGTTCATTCAACATTTGACCGAACAGCAGGTCACTGTCAGTGGATCACGTTCACATGCCGTGACTGATGTCGGGGGGCGGGGAACGTCCATGAGGAGAGAGAATCACGGGCCGGCTGCCCCCTGCACGCCCCCCACTGGGGATCGAGCCCACAACCCAGCCTGCGCCCTGACCGGGACCGGGACCGGAACCGTGACCTGGCTCACAGGCTGGGCTAAGCGGCCCACGAACGATGTTACAAATACGCAGACCGGCCCTGGCCAGCCTGGCTCAGCGGTTCAGCGCTGGCCTGCGGACTGACGGGTCCCGGGTTCGATTCCCGGTAAGGGCACAGGCCTGGGTGGCGGGCTCCATCCCCAGCGGGGGGCGTGCAGGAGGCAGTTGGCCAGTGACTGTCTCTCATCATTGACGAGAATGTCTCTCTCCCTTCCTCTCTGAAATCAATAAAAAAAATTTTAAAAAATGAACAAAATAAAATAAATGTACAAATGGCCCTCGGCAGAGCCCCCCCCCCCCCCCCCCGAAGACAGGAAGCCGCGTACTCTGGGGCGCATCTCGGAGCAGCGTCTTCTCCGCGAAGAGCAGGGCCAGCAGCGCCTGGACCACGTCCCTGCTCGGCGGGCAGTTGTCCTTGAAGCACAGGGTGGACACCAGGTCCACGAAGAAGCCGGTGCATAGGCGGCGGAAGCGGGCGTGCCGCTCGATGGCAGCCCTTGGGGACGGGAGACCGCGGTCAGAGGCTGGACGGCCAGGTTCCCTCCACGCACCTTGTGTGGGGCGTGGCCGGCATTTTGGTTTTTAAAGACAGAGATGCGAGCATCTCCTCACACCGGCGAGCCGGGCTGGAACACGGAGCGTCGGACCAGCCGGCCACACACCTCACAGCCCACGCCGTCCCAGAGGCCCGGGCGCACCCCACCGGGCGGAGGGCAGGACGCCAAGCCCTCCCTCTAAGCCCTCCTGCCTCTCCCCCCTCCCCCGCAGGCTCCCCCTCCGGCCCCAGGCTCCCCCCGCCCCTCCCCCGCAGGCTCCCCCTCCGGCCACAGGCTCCCCCCCCGCCCCTCCCCCACAGGCTCCCCCTCCGGCCGGATAAAGCCCTGCACTGGGCCTCTCTGGACGCCGCCTGTGACCTGACTTCCTGGGTTATCCCCTGACGTCACTGGCCCCCTCTTCAGTGTGTGTGTTGGGGAGACGGTGATTCCGAGGCACCAGGCCCTAGACGGGCCCTCTCCCCGGGACAGCCCCCACCCCGTGCCTGAGGTGAGCAGACTCCCGGTTCGGGGTCGGTATTAGCAGCAAAGGAGGAAGGGCTTCCTTGAGAGAAAAGGGTGTTTTCCTTTTGTTCATCCTCACCGAGGGCATGTCCCATCGAGTTTTAGGGGGCGTGGGGGGGAGAGAGAGAGAGAGAGAAACAGCGATGGGGGGGAGAGAGAGAGAGAGAGAAACAGCGATGGGGGGGAGAGAGAGAGAGAGAGAGAGAGAGAGAAACAGCGATGGGGGAGAGAGAGGGAGAGAGAGAAACATCGATGGGGGAGGGAGAGGGAGAGAGAGAGAGAGAGCAACAGCGATGGGGGGGAGAGAGAGAGAGAGAGAGAGAGAAACAGCGATGGGAGAGGGAGAGAGAGAGAGAGAGAGAAACAGCGATGGGAGAGGGAGAGAGAGAGAGAGAGAAACAGCGATGGGAGAGAAACATGGATGGGATGCCTCCTGCATGAGGCCCACCAGGGCCCGGGCCGGGGAGGAAGTCTGCCACTGAGGTCCACGCCCTGGACCGGAATTGAACCCGGGTCCTGTGGTCTGCAGGCCGACGCTCTACCCACTGAGCCACACTGGCCAGGGCCGGGCAAGTGTTTTACCTCGTCTCCTGGGAAACGGTGGGGGAGAAGCCGTCGGGCAGCTCCGTCAGGCACAGGGGGCAGGCCATCTGCCCAGCGGTGAGCCACTGCCTGACGCAGTCCAGGCAGAACACGTGGTCGCAGGGCAGGCAAACGGGGCTGTGCGGGTCGCCCAGGCAGACGGGGCACGGCTGGATCCCGAACCTGGGACCCAGGGTGGCGGTGAGCGCTGGCTCGGAGATGCCGGGGGGGGGACTCTAAGCACCCAGAGGGTCCGACTTCCCTCCCTCAGGGCTGCTGGGGAGCTCACCGGGCGAAGGTCCTGCTGGCCCGGTCCTTACACTCGCAGAGCACGGCCATCACCGCCGAGAACGGGCGGAGCGTCTTGATGTCCGAGTTCCCCTGCAGACACTGGAGGGCAAGGCAGGGCCGGAGGAGGGTCAGCAGCGAGGAGGGCGGGTCAGCCAAGCCAGGTGCTGACGCCCAGCCTGCCCCGGAGGCCCCGTGTGTGTGTGCGTGTGTGTGTGCGTGTGCGTGCACACGTGTGTGTGTGTGTGTCCCAAATGCTCGTGGTGATGGTGCTGCTTTGGGAGAGGGACGCGTGCTTCCTAATTCTCGCCCCAGGATTTTTCCACTGATTTTTCAGACAGAGTGGAGGAGAGGGAGAAGGGGGGAGGCAGAGAGAGAACATTAATGTGGGGGAGGCACATGCCTACCTACCTATCATCTATCCTGACCAGGGCCGGGGACTGAACCCCCAGCTGAGGTGCGTGCCCTTGACTGGAAGTGAACTCCAGACCCTTCGGTCCATGGGCCATTCTCCAACCACTGGGAGAAACTGGCCAAAGCATGCATGCATCTACCTACCTATCATCTATCCATCTATCTACCTACCTACCTATCATCTATCCATCTATCCATCTATCTACCTACCTACCTATCATCTATCCATCTATCCACCTACCTACCTACCTACCTATCATCTATCCATCTATCCACCTACCTACCTACCTACCTATCATCTATCCATCTATCTACCTACCTACCTACCTATCATCTATCCATCTATCCACCTACCTACCTACCTACCTATCATCTATCCATCTATCCATCTATCTACCTACCTACCTATCATCTATCCATCTATCTACCTACCTACCTACCTACCTATCATCTATCCACCTACCTACCTACCTACCTATCATCTATCCATCTATCCATCTATCTACCTACCTACCTATCATCTATCCATCTATCTACCTACCTACCTACCTACCTATCATCTATCCATCTATCTACCTACCTACCTATCATCTATCCATCTATCCACCTACCTACCTACCTACCTATCATCTATCCATCTATCCATCTATCCACCTACCTACCTATCATCTATCCATCTATCCACTTACCTACCTACCTATCATCTATCCATCTATCTACCTACCTACCTATCATCTATCCACTTACCTACCTACCTACCTATCATCTATCCACTTACCTACCTACCATCTATCCATCTATCTACCTACCTACCTACCCATCTACCTACCTACCTACCTATCATCTATCAATGTACCTACCTACCTATCCATCCATCCGTCCATCCATTCATCCATCCATCTACCTACCTACCTATCCATCCATCCGTCTATCCATCCATCCGTCTATCCATCCATCCACCCACCTACCTACCTACCTATCTTACCAGAGAGAAAGGGAGAGAAACATCCATGATGGGAGAGAATCACTGATCCGCTGCCCCCTGCACGCCCCCCACTGGGGATGGAGCCCGCAACCTGGGCCTGTGCCCTGACGGGAATCGAACTGTGACCTCCTGGTTCATAGGTGGACGCTCGACCGCTGAGCCACGCTGGCCAGGCTCCTCTTCCTGTTTTTAAGGTCTAACCCCTCCTCCCACGAAAGATTTCAAACTTTCAATGATAATGGAAGGACCGCTGTGAATCCACCGCCCAGCCCGAGGAAACCAGCGTGGGACATCGCTTTAGAGACACCAGGTCACAGGTCCAGCTGCAGGCCCAGCTGCAGTGCCAGCGCGCCCCGCCCCCCTCCCCCCAGGTGTCCCTCCGCGCGCCGCCTCGCTGCGTGCAGGCCCTCCCTGAAGAGCTGTCCGGCACTATGACGGCTGACCACGTCCCTATTTCTGCTCTTGGGCTTTTCGAATGGTCTCGATTTTTGGCAAGTGGTGGTGGTGGTGGCGGGGCTGGTGTGCGGCCCCTGGGGGCCCTGACGGAGCCCCGCCTCCCACTCCTCGGCACGAGTCTTCCATGCCGGGATCCGCTCGGACCTCACTGAGGACAGGGCCCAGGACCCAGCAGTGACCACACCGAGCCCGGGGGCCTATGTGGGGAGGTCGCTGCCCTTTGCACTTCTGACAACCTTGCGGCGCTGACAGGCGCACAGCGCCCTGCAGACAAGCGGAGGCCACGCGGCGGTCACTCCCGTTGGACACGCGGACCCTGCCTGCCCGGGCGCTCACCTTGTCCAGAGAGAAGGCGCAGTCGGTCACCAGCGCACGCAGCTCGGGCGAGTGGTCGTCCGTCCCCAGGACCACGTGCTCCACGAAGAGTGCCACGGAGAAGATGCGCGTCCACGGGCCCCTGAGGGAGGGCGCTCAGCTGACCACGGAGCCCGCGATGCCGGTGGGGGGGTGGAGGGAGCGGGGACGGCCACAGACGGCGGAGGGGCACCAGTGCGGGCGGAGGGAGACCGGGGCGTGTGGGGGGAGCGGGACGGGGGCAGGCGGAGGCGGGCTAGAGCGTGGCACATGCTGGGCCAGCCTGTGCCTGGTGAGTCCCGCTGCACCCACGCCCGTAAGCCCAGCACAGGACTGTGCCCCCCGCCCTGTCGTCCTGCGAGGGGTCCTTTCCGGGTGCCCCCGGCCACAGCGGTCCGCCCGCCTCCCTTCCCCGTGCCCCTGCGCGCCCTGCACGGGTGTTCTCTCCTCCCTGGGGTCTCCAGCGCCAGCGTGCAGCCTGGCGTTGTGGGGGCTCCACCATCGTACGGAGGGAAGGAGGAAGGGGGAGGTCCCCGGTCCTTCGCTGAACCAGCTCACCTGACCTTGCCGATGAGGTCGCCGGCCCTGCCCGGTGGCCCCTGCACGTAGCCCTCCGAGCAGAGCAGCTCCAGGGGCAGCGCCAGGCTCTTCACCGCCCGCAGCCACGCCTGGGGGCTGGGCTTCAGGAGGTCTCGGGTCAGCAGCTCGGTGCAGGCCAGGGCGGCCCAGGCGTCCAGGACCTGCCGGGCGAGCGGGGGACTCAGCCGCTGCCCCGCCCCTTCGCGGCTCTGGGTCCCACACTCAGAGGCCCGGAGGCTCGGAGGCCGGCGGGCAGCCCCTCCTCGCTGCCCGGCGCAGGAGCCTCGCTGCAGCGATTGGGGTGGCCCCAGCCCCGCCCGCCAGCCCTCCTGCTCAGGCGGAGCGCTCGCTGCCCGCACAGGGGCCCTACCATCTCGGGCCTGGTTGAGTCCTGGCTCCGGGCGGCTGCGGCCAGGCTGTCGAGAACTGGGGGGTGGATGGTCAGGATCCTGGAGAAGTTCTGGAGCCGGACCCTGAAGTGCCGGTAGGCCCGGTGCACCCATGGGAGGGAGGGCTCCTCGCGGCTGCCTGCCCTGAGCTGCTGCACGCAGGACCACAGGGCCATCTGCAGGAGCTGGGGAGACAGGCCTTCAGGGTGTGTCTGTGCATCTCACACCAGTTACACACACAGTTACACACAGTTACACACTGGACACACACACAGTTACACACACACAGTTACACACACACAGTTACACACAGGACACACAGACATAGTTACACACAAGAACACGCGGTTACACACAGATATATGGACACACTTTATTGTATTTAAATATATTTTTATTGATTTCAGAGAGGAAAGGAGAGCGATAGAAACATCAAATGATGAGAGCGAATCATGGATCGGCTGCCTCCTGCACGCCCCCCACTGGAGACCAAGCCTGCAACCTGGGCCTGTGCCCTGACCAGGAATCGAACCCTGACCTCCTGGTTCATGGGTCGACACTCAACCACTGAGCAACACGGGCCAGGCATAACTTTCACTTTTAAGAGAGGACTTCCTTATTGATTCCTAAGCATACTTCATTAATTAATCATGTTGGTCATGTGCTCCTCAAATAGGTCCCTCTCCTGTTCAAGGTACTGAGGGTTAGAAGAAATCCCATCTTCCCACGGACATTTCTGCTGCTGTCATTACCCCGTAATGGCTGTTAAATGTTTACTTACCTTCGTTGAGAGACACTGAGCATTGAGAAGCAGCAGTTCCAGGGGCTGGGGGGGGGGGCTGTGTGGCACCCCCCGGGACCCCCAGACCGCAGCACCGTGTCCGCAGCCGGGCCGTGGCCCAGCGGCAGCACTCACCAGGGCAGCACTCACCTCCAGTTCTGGCCCCGTGGACACCCGCATGGTCAGGAGCAGGAAGTCCCTCAGGTAGGACCGCAGCAGCTCCCGCCGCTCCTCCGCACGCAGCCGAGCCAGGAAGCGGCCCAGCGGGGTCTGCCGGAAGATCTCCTCCAGCTTCCCCGCCGGTCCCGGTCCTGCGGAGGGGCCCGGAGCGGCGGGGTGAGGGCCAGGCCACGTTCCCCTTCCCTCTGCTTGGGGCATGGCCTCTGGGGGTGGGCCCACCAATCCATGACAATCCCTTAATTTTTTAAAAAAAATATATTCTTACTGATTTCAGAGGCCAAGGGAGAGAGAGACACACACACAGAGAGAGAAACATCAGTGATGACAGAGAATTGTGGATCGGCTGCCTCCTGCACGCCCTCAACTGGGGATGGAGCCTGCAACCCGGGCCTGTGCCCTGACCGGGAATCGAACCGTGACCTCCGGCTCACAGGTAGGTGCTCAACCACTGAGCCAGCCGGCTGGGCTCCTGCACCATTGATGTTTCTCTCTCTCCCGCTCCCTCCCTCTCTCTGAAATCAATAAAATATATTGAAAAACTTCACTCACGCACGGCCTCACGAGCCCCGAAGGGAGGAGACGACCTGGGCGACCAAGCCAGTGCCTTGGCCGGCGGGCAGAGGGCGGACCCCTGCAGGGGCCCAGGGGCGGGGCTCGCCTGCTGCTCAACCACAAAGGCCTGCCCTGGGGGCCCAGGTAGGCCTGCTCCCTGGCACAGCAGGGAGGGAGGGGGGGGCTGTCCCCAAAACAGAGAAATCTCCTTCCTGCTGCCAGTTTGCTCGGGAGAGTGGGGGTGCTGCCTTGGAAGAGTCACCTCGTCTCCCAGTGCCCCCGCTTGTGTGTTGGCTGTGTCAATCCTCACCTGAGGATATTTCCGGAGCGAGGGGAAGGGATGGAGGCAGAGGGAGAGACAGAGAAGCATCGATGTGAGAGAGTCCCATCCAATGGTTGTCTCCCACAGGCCCAACAGGGGCCAGGGGCCGGCCTGCAGCCGAGGTACGTGCCCTTGACCAGGAATTGCCCCCGAGACCCTCATTCCGTGGACTACGCTCCAAGCACTGAGCCACCAGCCAGGGCTCGATCTGTATTTCTTATTTGTTTCTTTCTTTCTTCTTAATCCTCACCTGAAGGTATTTTTCCATTGATTTTAGAGAGCGGGAGAGAGAGAGACAGACAGAAATAGCGACGTGAGAGAAACACATCAATTGGTTGCCTCGTGCATGAGCCCCGACCAGGGCCTGGGCTAGGGAGGGGCCTGCAACTCAGGTACGTGCCCTTGACCGGAATCGAACCCAGGACCCTTCGGTCTGCAGGCCGACACTCTACCCACTGAGCCACACCGGCTCGGGCTCGATCTGTATCTCTTAAAGGCAGTGCTTTTACGTCACTCTGAAAAGATGGTTTTAGGCCGGCTGGCGTGTCTGAGTGGCTGAGCGTCGACCTAGGAACCAGGAGGCCACGGTTCGATTCCCGGTCAGAGCACACGCCCGGGTTGTGGGCTCGATCCCCAGGGTGGGGCGTGCAGGAGGCAGCGGATCCGTGATTCTCTCTCCTCATGGATGTGTCTCTCTCTCCCTGCCTCTGAAACCAATAAAAACATATTTAAGAAAGGAAAAGGAAAGCAAAGACCAGGCCATTACGAGGGGAATACTGGTTTTCCTGGACGCCGACGGCTGGTCACTCGGCGTGTCACAGCACAGCCTGGCGCCGGGGGCTCAGGAGGGACCCAGACAGCCGGCCCGATGCAGGCCCTGTGCTCTCGTAGCCGCTGACACCTCCCGAGCCCCGGCCCTCGCCGCGAAGTCACGTGAGGACGGAGCGGGCTCGCCTGCTGCCCACCAGCCCCGGCGCACCTGAGGCCGCCGAGATGTACTGCGCCTGCACCCACAGCTCCTCCACGTAGTCGCGGATCCGCCAGCCGAACGGGACGGCGCCGCAGCCCTCCCCCGGGCGGTGCGCGTGGCTCTGCACCAGGATGTGGGCCATGTCGCTGTTGGACCTGCAGTCAGCGTGTGAGACGGCGCTGAGACGCCAACAGGAGCCGCCCCACAGCCGGCCTCTCCACTCCGGGGGCCTGGGCTCCAGACACCCCCAAACAGACCAGGGCAGAGAGGGGTCACACGGGCCTGCCGGGACCTCGTGTGCCCCTGCGGCTGGGCTGCAGCTGGGCTGCGACTGGGAGAGGGTTAGTCTGGGTCTCCCTGGGATCCCGAACCCCACTGCTCTGCTCTCTTTACTAACCATGCGCCCCAGAATCCAAGCCCCGCAAAGAGCAAGCGGGAAGCTTTGGGGAGGCCCCCTGAGCCTGAGCCGTGCAGGAGTGGCCTGGCCGGGCCTGAGCAGCCGCACGCGCGAGGGGCACGGGGCACCCTCTGTGCAGACGCGCTGGCGACACCTGCCGTGGCCAGTGGCGAAGGAGGCAGAGGTCTCAGAGTCACAGCTCCCGGAGCCCGTCAGCTGCGAGGAGCGCCAACCTGCGGCTCTGAAGTCAGCACCTGCGCGTCCCACGCGGGACAGACACTCGGCCGCCACGCGCGGGCTCCCCCTCACCCCCAGGGAAGGAAAGCCGCCGCGCACCTGGCGTCATTGGTCACGAGGGGGATGTTTAGCAGGTTAACGTCACTGAAAATGAACATCCAAAGCTCCCGGACCCAGGCCGGGGCGTCGGGCTTGGCCAGCAGCTCCAGGTTGCTGTCCCTGTCGATGACGGCCACCATGCTGGCCAGCAGAGGGGTCACCGCGCCCTGCACCCGCTTCCAGAGGGTGTGCCTGCAGCGGGCAGAGGGCGGCGTCCGGGTCAGAGGGGCCGCGGGGAAGCGCAGGGCCGCCAGGGTTAGCGTCTGTCCCCGCGGTTCCGTCCGTGAGATCGGGTCTCGCGATGCACGCTGGGTGTTTGTCCTCCCGTACGCCGAGACCCCGCTTCCCGGCAGCGGTCCACGGTTCGGCTCAAACCCACAAAAACCCTTCACAGGTTTGAATGCTTTTTACGCTAACGTGGGGGCGGGGCCCCACGGACACACGTGAGAAGTCACACGTGAGGATGGAGGCGGGGCCACGTGAAGATGGAAGGGGTGCGGCCAGGAGAGGGGGAGCCCTGGGGGGAGCCCAGGGCTGACGTTTACGAACAGCGCAGCAGGGCTGCCATGCTTCCAGAACCGCGTGTTCGTGCCCGTGTGGCTGGGCCCACGAACTCTTTCCCAGCCAGAAGCCGTCCGTACACACAAAACCGCAAGTGTGTCCTTGGGGAAACCCTAACGACGTCAGCCTTTAACGCGCCCAGAAGGGGCAGTTCAGGGGACTCTTGTCCGGAGGAAATGTTTCTACGCGCTCAGGGATCCCATCGGCTTCTCGTTTTCTTTTGTGAAATTCAAACAGGATTAAATTTGAGACGGCGTGCGAGATGTGATCGCCACGGTTTTATCAAGTCCCCCCAGCCCTCCGCTCCTCGCCCGGAAATCTGTGCATCTGCAGATTAAGTGAAAGGCGGCTCTGACCGGCCCGCCACCCGCCTGCCCTCACGCGCCTGCCCTCACGCGCCTGCCTGCGACCTGCCGGCCTGTGACCCACTGCTGACCCGCCCGCCCGCCCGCCCGCTCACAGCACGGGGCTGTGGTCAGTACCTGAAGGTGCCGGCCTCCTGCAGGGCGTCGGGGTTGGAGGCCTCCTGCGCCACCCACTCCTTCCTGCTGAGCACGCAGCTCTCCTCCTGCCGCCGCAGCAGGTCGTGGAGGCGCACCTGGGCCGCCCGCGCGAAGGAGGCTGCGAGGCGGCAGAGGGACGCCATTGGCCTCACGCCGGACCCCCGGGCCCTCTGGAGCGGAGCGGCCGCCGGCAGCCAGGCCAGGACCGGGGCGGGCAGGAGGCCCTGCTTGGCGTGGGGGGCTCACCTTTGCACGCGTCGCCCGCATCCTCACCCAGGAGGCCGAGCAGGATCTCCACGCGCCGCACGTTGCGCTGGCCGCACTCGCCCGGATCCCGCAGCAGGCCCACCGCGCTCTGGATGCAGCTGCGCAGGAGGCTGCCGCAGTCCAGCGCCGGCCTCTGGGGACACCACGGAGCTGCCGTCAGCCACGGCGCCGGCGAGGCCCCCCTACCCCGTTCCCCTGCCCAGCTCCCCTCAGATCCCCTGCCAGGGGTCGCATGTGCTCAGGACTCGGCCGGGAGACAAGGAAGAGCCACGTGGCACCCTGCCCTGGGGTGTCGCCCGCATGCACAGCGGGGAGGGACGAGCGCGGGCCGACCTGCGCGGCGTCTGCTCCTCGGATTCCCGGGTGCCCGCAGCTCCCGAGGCCCAGGGAGCGAGAGCTGCACTCACGTGGCCTCTCGGGGCCTCGGGACCGTCCACCTCTCTGCCCGCTGTGGCCATGGTGCCGGGTTCGTCTGTGTCCACTTCCATCGCCTCCTCCTGGTCATGCCTGGCCTCGCGTCCCTCCTCGGCTGCTGCGGAGGCAACCCCGTCAGGCCGCTGGATGCCCAGCGCCGGCGCCATGCCCGTGACTGCGTCCCCGGCTCCCGGCGGCAGCAAGTCCCCGAGGGGAGGCCCAGGCACGCAGCTCAGCCCTGGGGCCACCCGGGGTCCTCCAGCGGGAGGCCTCTCTTGGGTCCCACGCGCTGAGGCCGATGTAGGGACACAAAGTGCCACCGGCCACGGGCGCTCACCGCGGCGCCTTCCGCACCCACACACACCCCGTCTCTGGTGGAAACTGGCTGCCACGGGGCCTCCGTGGCTCGCCTGCCCCAGCCCTCCGGACACGCCGGCCGCCGTGCGCCCAGGGCACCCCGGGACGTACGCTGGGGGTCAAACAGCTGGCTGATGGTCACGTCCTGCAGCTGGGTCACGTCGGCGGCCATGGCCGTGGGTCTCCGCAGGTCGTCGATGTGCACCGACCGCCACAGCCCTGCGGAGGCAAAGCCACCCGTCTCCGCGCCCTGAGCCGGGAGCAGGGACAGGCCCGTCCCGCGGCCGACGCAGCCCCGAGGGAGCCACTCGTGTCCTGGCGTCTACACCCCCCACCCAGCCCGGCCGGCGGGGCTCAGGGGTGGAACGTCGACCCGGGAACCTGGAGGTCACGGTTTGATGCCGGTCGGGGCACACGCCCGGGCTGCGGGCTCTAGTGGGGGGCGTGCAGGAGGCAGCCGGTCCGTGATTCTCTCCCATCATGGATGTTTCTCTCTCTCTCCCTCTCCCTCCCTCTCTGAAATCAACAAAACATATTTTAAAAATGAATAAAAATAAAATTCCCCCCGACCCAGCGAGCATCTTCAGCTCCTCGACCCGACATCCGTGCCAGCCGGAGACCCCCGCGTGGGAAGGCGGCCTGCACAGTGCAGCCTCGCGGCGGGCACGGCTGGGCCTCTCCGCGGCCTGTGGGTTATTAGGTGAGCCGTTCTACAACGCCAGCCTTCTCACCTAGAGAACACCTGGGGAGCCATGAGGGAGGAGGGAGCGGGAGAGGTGGTTTAAGATAGCACGCCCCCTCCCCCCCCGAAAAGCAGGTACAAAGTATCAGTGTGTCCCTCACGGGTGCGTGGGGAACACCTTCTCTGCGCTTCCCATGTAGACACGGGGAGGCCCTGGCCGGGTGTGCAGTGGTTAGAGCATCGGCCCGAGGACCGTGGGGGTTTGATTCCCGGTCAAGGGCACAGGTCCGATCCCTGTTCCCGGGGTCCAGGCCAGTGTGGGAGGCACCAGTCGATGTGTCTCTCTCACGTGGGTGTTTTTCTCTCTCTCCCTCTCTCCCTCCCACTCTCTCCGGAAGTTAACTGGAGAAACGTATCCTTGCGCGGAGCAGCGAGGACGAGGCGGGTGCTCTGGGCAGGAGCTAGCGGCCACAAACCCAGTCGCCTCTGAGACGAACACTGCGGAGCCTAACACCAGGGTCCCACCTCACACCTGCACCCGGAGGCCCCCGCGAGGAGGGACTCCACGGCCTTGGTGGCCGCAGTCACCAACACGCCTGTCCTACCTCCGTGGAAGCCCACGTAGGACGCGCTGCTTCCCATCCGGGACAGTTTCGTGATGAAATAGACGAAGATGCAGGCCTTCTTTCCCTGGGTCTTGCTGATTTCGTTGATGGCAGAATACCTGTTTTGTAAAACAAACAGGCAAAATCAAAACACTTAGAAACCAACCAACGCCACAAATCGACGCAACAACTGAGCCAGGGCCCAAACTGACGCCGCGAAGTGGCTGGCGGGTGCCCTAGGAGCTGGCAGGTCCAAGCTCAGGGTCTCCCTGCTTCCAGGTTTGTTTTTTAAAAAATGTTTTTACTGCTTTCAGAGAGGAAGAGACACCAATGATGAGCGAGAAATACCAATGGATCAGCTGCCTCCTGCACATCCCACACTGGGGATCGAGCCCGCAACCCGGGGGTGAGCCCTGACCGGGAATCGAACCCTGACCACCGGGTTCATAGGTCGACGCTCACCACTGAGCCACGCCGGCCGGGCGGCCTTCGTTCGGTTTTAAACAAATGTGGGCCCTTGTGGTCATCCCTCTTCTGAGAGGGTGGGCCGTTCTCTCGAAGAGGCGTCTTTTCCCTCCATCCCCGTCGCTTGGCATCGAAGAGGCATTCCTTCTGGATCAGAAAGCCTCCCCCGGGCTCCGCGATGGCTTCCCGAACCGCCCCCCCCCCGCCCCCGAGGGCAAGGCTAGCGGGACTTTGCATTCCCAGCAGCAAGGTCCCGGGGACAGACACTATTAACCAATCCAAGAAGGACGGATGAGACCACTTCCGTCCTGTTCCTGCCCTTGACCTTGCAATCACTCACATCGTATCGGTTAAAGCGCATCGGGACCCAAACAGGCCTGCAGACACCCTTTCACATCCCACGGACGGCCTGGCCCAGTGGTCGGCAAACTCCTTGGTCAACAGAGCCAAACAGCAACAGCACAACGACTGAAATTTCTTTGGAGAGCCAAGTTTTTTAAACTTAAACTTCTCCTAACGCCACTTCTTCCAAATAGACTCGCCCAGGCCGTGGTATTTTGTGGAAGGGCCACACGCCAGGGGCCAAAGAGGCGCCTGTGGCTCGCGAGCCGCGGTTTGCCGACCACGGCGCTAGCGTTGACACTCCCTGCGTGTCTCCGTGTGGGTGGTGTTCTTAGCCTGGCCTCTCTGCTTCTCTTCCTCCCGTCCCTCTGGGCCGCCATGGGGAAGATGGGAAGGGAGAGCCGGGTTTATTTTCATTTCTGCCCGAGCTACGGTCCTGTCCTGTCTTCAGGGAAGACACCCTCCAGGCGCCGAGAGAAGGAACCGGAGCGTACTTGGCCGAGGCGATGAGCTGGGCGCTGTGGACTCCGTCCTCGAAGTCCGTCTGGATGATGAGGATCTTGCGTGTGGCCGTGCTCGCCAAGCAGTTTCTGAAAACGAGAGGAAACACCCAAGTTCTCTCTCCATCCTGAGCGGGTGAGAAAGCCCCTCCCGCCTGTCCCCCTCCTCTCCCCCCCGCCCCCTCCCCCCCGCCGCCCCGCCATGGGAACTACAAGGGCTACCATTAAACCATTCGGGTGGGATTCTCTTCCCAAGGGACCCAGCGGGGACAGAATGAACCCCAGTAAACGCTGCCTGATGGGACCGGGGACCAGGATTCAGAGCAGGACGCCCGCCCAGGAGGCAACAGCGGTGACAGGGACACACACTGGAGGGTTTAGCAAGTGTCCTTTTCCGAGTCCCGGGTCCTCACGTTCTGACAGCACCGTGGTCACTCCAGCCACACGAACGACAGGACGTGGCCAGGGCTGAGGGCAGAGCCCGGAGGAGGGCAGGCGGGGACGGAGCCCCGAGGAGGGCAGGCGGGGACGGAGCCCCGAGGAGGGCAGGCGGGGACGGAGCCCCGAGGAGGGCAGGCGGGGACGGAGCCCCGAGGAGGAGACAGCGGCGGGGACCTCACCGGACTTCTTTGAGGAACGAGTGCTCGGTGTCGAACTGCTGCAGCGACAGGATGGTGGGGTTCGGGGCCCTGCCGTTCACTTCCGATCCCAGCATCTCACAGTCCTGACAGGTGAGCAGTCTGGAGAAAGTGGTAATCTGCAGGGTCAGGGAATGCAGACTGTGGGCACGTCTCCGGGGGTCAGATCCCGGAAACGCACAGACGGTCAGCCCGTACCTCCCACGGCCGGCCCGGCGCCGCTGGCACAGAGACAGGAAAGAAGGCAAACCCGGGGCTTTGAGAGACGAGGCAGCGCGGAGGGGAGCGGAAGCCAGCACCAGGGGCGGCGGGCGGCGGGGGAGACACCCGGTCCCGAAGACGGCGTCTCCGTCCCGGGCTCGGGCGTCTCTTCCTGCTTTGGTCCCTACGGGAAAGTCTACCCGTCCCTTAGGGCTCGGCACAAGTGACGGCTCCTCCCGGGCGACCTTGCTTGGCTTTCAGGTGGCGCTCTCTGCCGCCCCTGGGTCCCACCGCGCCGTGCACCCGGCGCGCTCCTTACGGGCGTGCTGCCCTGGCGGATGCCGAGCCCCCGCCCTCGGCCGGCCTTCCCGCGGAGCTGCCGATTCCGACACCCAGCGGCATGCCAGTCACATCCTCCAGGGTTGACAGGGGCACCAGTGGGATTTACCACCACGCCCGCACCCCCTCCCCAACGCGCTGCTCATCCCAGGGTCCTCCGCTGTGACGGACTGGGCCTCCGGCCATCCGAGGGACAGCTCGGGGGTCATCCCCAGACCCTCCACCTCCCGCGGCCCTGATACGGGACCAGCCGTGCGCTCTCCCCGTGTATTCCCAACGCCTCCTCTCTCCCCGTCCTCACCGACCTGGCAGGCTCACAGCGGCCTCCACGCGGGTGTGCCTGTTCTGTGACACTCTCACCCCTTCCCGCATCTCAGCACGCATCCCTCCCTCCCTCCCTCCCTCCACGCAGGAAAGGGCCACGCTCAGTGCCCCCGCCGCACCCTCCCTGGGGTCGCTCACCGGGCTCCGTCACGGCCCCGCCTGGTCTCCTGCCCGGGCTCTGCTTCTCACCGACACTCTGATACTTTCCCAACCGCCCTTCCCAGTCCCTGTGGGGCCAGCTCTTAAAGGAGACCCGGCCTGGCCTGGCCGGGTGGCTCAGTGGGTGAGCGCTGACCTAGGAACCAGGCAGTCACGGTTCCATTCCCGGTTAAGGGCACTTGCCCGGGTTGCGGGCTTGATCCCCAGCGTGGGGCGGGCAGGAGGCAGCCGATCCGTGATTCTCTCTCCTCGTGGATGTTTCTCTCTCTCTGCCTCTTCCTTCCTCTCTGACAGCAGTGAAGGTATTTTTTTAAAAAGCCTCAACCTGTCCTTTTCTAATCCCTAGGCCCGGCCCGGAATCGACTGGGGAAGAACCTTGCCTTTTTGACTCCAGGGACCAAGGCCGCTGAGGGGGAAGGTGGGGAGGGTGACAGCGCGGCGAGATAATCACCTCCGTGAAGACGGGGTGGTCCGGGTGCGGCCCGTGGAGGTGAGCCTGCAGGAAGTCCGCGAAGGAGTCGTGCTGCTGCCCGTAATAGTATTCCCGCGCCAGGGCCTGCGCGGCGCTCTTGCCTAGCGCGGACGCGCTGAGCCGCACGATGGCGTCGGGCGTGGCGCAGTCCAGCAGCACCAGCTTGGCGTCCTCCAGGACCTCCCGGTAACGCTCGGGGCTCGGGGCCCCGGGCCCGAGCCGCTCGATGACCCGGAGCACCACGGAGGCACAGGAGTCCTCGTGGAAGCCCACGAAGACGTCGGAGGGGCTGTACCGGGCGTGGGCCCGCGCCGCCGCTTTGACGTCGACGAACTGGTCCACCCAGCCCCGGAGCTCCTCGGCGAGGCGCCGCTGCCACGGCTCCAGGACCGTGTTGAGGTCCAGGTAGTGCTTCTCCAGCCGGTTGATGAGGGGCACGGGGAAGTGCTCGCACACGACGGCCTTCTCCTCGATGACGACGAGGCGGAAGTCGGGGTGCACGCGGCACTTGACGCGGTGGGTGCCCAGGCCCAGGTCCACGTACTTCTGGCCCCCGAGGTAGACGTAGTACTGGTTGAGGGCGTCGTACAGGCTCTCGTAGAGGCTGCGCAGGTTGAGCAGCACCGCCATCTTGCCCGTCTCCATGCAGATCTTCACGCGGTTGATGTTCCGGCAGATCTGCGCGTACTCCTGGTCCCGGGGGAAGCTGGACCCGAAGATGATCTCGGGCTGCCGGTCCTCGCCGAACAGCGTCCGCTGCAGGATCTGCAGGGCCGCGTAGTTCCTGGTCAGCACCAGCAGGTAGCGCGACTCGGGGTCCCCCGTGGCCGTGCCCGGCGCCCTCCGGAGGTCGCCCGACAGGTTCTGCCGGATCAGCTGCAGGGTGCTGACCTCCTCGGGGAGCTTCGCCTGGGGCAGGTGGGCGGCGAAGATGTCCAGAGCCCGGATCTCGTCTTTGCCACTGAAGTTGCGGAGCACGGCCTGCGCGATGTCTCGCGGCGAGAGCGTCCTGCCGGAGGCCTGGGCGGCGGCAAAGACCATCTTGATGAGGCTGTAGTAGTCTCGCAGCCCGAAGAACTCCTTGTCCTGCTGCGCGCACACCTCCTCGTAGGCCCTGGCCAAGGGCCGGAAGTAGCCTTGGATCCTGCCCTGCACCAGTGGCTCGGAGGCACAGATGCCCCGGGCGCTCTCCACGAGCTCCCTCTGGCTGGGGCTGCCGCGGGACACGAAGATGCCCCGGTTCATCTTGGCGGGGTCCAGGGCCCAGTTGGAGATGCCGACGAAGCCCACCTTCTTGTGGGGGGCGGGGGCGTCTTCGATGCACCCGTCTTCCAGCAGCGGGTGCAGGGCCTTGAGGGGCATCTGGGGCGAGTCCTCGGCCAGGCCCACCTCGTCCAGCACCACCACGGACACGTACTGCTCCAGGTCCCGGCCCTGCTGCAGGCGGGCACAGTGCTTGAAGGTGCCCACGATGCCCTGCGGGGTGGAGTGCGGGCTGCACTGGAACGACACCAGGTAGACCTGCTTCAGGCTCCGGAAGAGCTCCGAGGGCGCGGCCGGGCCTTGCATGGCGTCCGCCACGATGGTCTTGGCGAGGGACTTGGAGCTGCCGGGCTTCCCCACCAGGAAGAGCGGGATCCTCAGCTCGATGCAGAGGACCATCATGAAGACGTTCTCCTTCAAGGCCAGGTTCTTGGCGACCGTCTTCCTCAGAGACACGCCCTCCAGGAAGAGGTCCTGCGTCTGCGCGATCGCGGCCAGCACGGCCTTGCTGCTGTCGTAGGGCGGCGGGAGGAGCGCGCAGATGGCTCTGCGGTAGGCGTCCTGCTTCTCCAGCGAGGCGTGGTAACACACGCCCACGGCCAGCACCAGCGACCACAGCACCGGGTCACTCTTGCCGGAGTCGGAGTCCGAGTCGGAGCCGGAGCCGGCGCCGTCGGGGCGGTCCCCGCCGGGCTCGCCGTGGCAGGCGGCCAGCTTGGACAGCAGCATCTCGCTGCGGTCGTAGAACCAGCGGAAGACCCGCACGCAGCGCTCCACATCCCGGAGGCTGACAAAGCTGCACTCGTTCTCCCGTCGCCGCATGAAGCACTGGGAGGCGTAGAGCACGTCAGCGATGACGCGCGTCTGCCCGGGGCCAATGGGGGTGCCGCCCACCAGCCGCCGCACGATCTGCTGGATGTACTTCCTCTCCGTGGTGTTGTTCAGCTGCCCGAAGTCCCACACCAGGGGCACCAGGCTGGGCGGCAGCGCGTGCACGCGGTACACCAGCTGCCGCAGCGGGATGGAGCCCAGCCGCTCCGCCGTCTCCTCCGCGCGCACGCGGTAGCCCAGCCCGGCCGCCTCCAGGCGGGCGATCATCTCCGGGGAGTGCTTCCGGTAGGGGTTGCAGGCCGCGATGACGTGCAGGCCCGAGGCCTCGGCCAGCGGCTGGCCGCCCACCGTGCGGTCACACAGGACCTCCTTGATGCAGCCGATGGCGCCCGTGGTGTTGGCCTCGTCGAAGAACAGGACGGTGTCCAGCCCGTGTTCGCTCCTGTTGAGCTGGGCGAGGGCCTCGGCCGCCAGGACTTTGCCGTAGATGGTGTCGGCGCTCGTCCCGCCGTGGACCTTGACCAGCTGCAGGGTCTCGGCGTCGGCGCCCTCCCGCCGCAGCTCGCTGAGGAAGCGGATGAGCCGGGTCTTCCCGCAGCCGGTCTCCCCCATGACGATGACGGGGATCCCGCAGCGGAAGCGCATCTCCACGGCCAGCATCTTGAGCATGTTGTCCGTGGTGAGCTCGTAGGTGTCGTCGGGGTCCGCGGGCCACTGGATGCCCAGCGCCAGGCAGAGCCGCTCCAGTTTCTCGTGCCGGGGCAGCGCGTCGAAGTCCACGTTGAAGGGCACGCCCTGCAGCAGCAGCGCCTCGTACAGCTCCTTGGTCAGCACGTCCCTCTTGATCACCCTCTTGCTCGCGGGGTCCACGGCGTCGTAGGTGCCCGCCTGGTTGGGCTCCAGGTGGAAGCCAATGAAGGTCATGGAAGTGCGGTCCCCGTTGAAGAACAGGTACGGGTGGGGGTCCGACTCCCACCGCCGGCGGAGAGAGAACGGGGCGATGTCCTCCTCGGTGACCCCATCCATGGCGACGGCGTGCGCCCCGGGGCTCTGGTCCGACATGCGCAGCGTCGGCGTGGCAAAGTCTCGCGCCATGCAGATCATGAAGGTCACCACGAAGTCCTTGAAGCCCCGCAGCGTGTCCCCGACCGCCACGGGGTCGCAGAAGATGGAGGCCTCGCAGTCCCTGAGCTGGCAGTTCAGGAAGCAGGCGAAGTTGCGCAGCTCCGCCCAGGACGGGTCGAGCACCCCGCAGTACAGGAGCAGGTGCTGCAGGCACTCCTGGGGGGTGCCCTCCACCCGGCCCTGCTGGTAAGTGAACGTGTCCAGGTTCCGGTCCCGGTTCTGGTTCTGATGGAACCGCTTCAGATACTGGAAAGGTCTTTGGAAGGTTTCGCTGCAGAACTCGGTGGGGTCCATGCCCGGCTCCCTGCAGTGCTGCTCGGGGCTCAGCTCCATTTCCATCACTTCTTTGGGGGGCCGGCAGGTGACCTTGGGGAAGACGTCCAGCAGGCTAAACTGGGGGGCGCGCATCCTCTGGGAAGGAGAGAGGTGAGGAAAACCGTTACAAACCGGATTTCCCGAACACAGGCCTCTGTCTGGCCAGCGTGGCTCAGCGGTGGAGTGTTGACTAATGACCCAGGAAGGTCACCGGTTTGAGTCCCGGTCAGGGCACAGGCCCGGTAGCGGGCTCCATCCCCAGTAGGGGGCGTGCAGGAGGCAGCCGATCAATGATTCTCTCTCATTATTGATGTTTCTATCCCTCTCTCCCTCTTCCTTCCTCTCTGGAATCAATAAAAATATATTTTAAAAAATAAAATAGATAAAAACATATCCTTGGGTGGGGATATAAAAAATACTTTCGTTCCAGGCATTTAAAACAAAGTAAGTTTAAAGACAGATTTTTCTTGTCGAACCCTGCGCTCAGCCGCCTTGCTAAGGCAGAGGTGGGGGGCGGTGAGCATGTAGGAGGGCACCCACCCCCGACGGCACAGGCCCTGGGTACGCACCTGCTTGGAAGACCTCGTAGGCAGCGCCGAGTGCCCTTCCAGGATCTCGATGACGTATAAGTGGCTCGGGCTCCGAAGCCACATTTTCCCGTTGGAGTCCATCAGGTACTGTAGCACCAGGAGCTTGAAGAGAAACGCCCAGACCCCAGCCTGCACCTGGAGAGAGAGCCGCAGGCGCTGTCAGGATTTACCCACGAGCCCTGGCTGGGCGGGCTCAGGGGACAGAGCGTCCGCCTGCGGACTGAGGAGTCCTAGTTTCAATTCCAGTCGGGGGCACAGGCCCGGGTTGTGGGCTCGATCCCCGGTGGGGGACGTGCAGGAGGCAGCCAATGATTCTCTCTCATCATGGATGCTTTCTCCTCTCTCTCTCTCTCTACCTCTCCCTTCCTCTCTGAAATCAATAAACTTTTAAAAATGTATTTATTTACCCTGAGGACCTTTTGAGTCTGTTCTTGGACACGATGGGACTGAACATCAAGGCAGGCTAAAGAAATTCCTTGTGTGTGTGTGTGTGTATGTGGGTTGGTTTTTTTTATTTTATTTTAAAGAGAGAGAGGGAGAGGGAGAGAGACAGAGAAACATCCATGAGGGAGAATCATGGATGGGCTGTCCCCTTGCACGCCCCCCACTGGGGATCGAGCCCGCAACCCGGGCCTGTGCCCTGACCGGGAATCCAACCGTGACCTCCTGGTTCGTAGGTGGACGCTCAACCGCTGAGCCACGCCAGCCGGGCGGCAAAGCCATTTTTTATGACGGGAAGGAGGCAGGACGGGACGGAGGAGCCACCGTGTCTTCCCCGCCGCGGCCACTGGCGGCGACCCAGGCCCTCACCGAGGAGGTCACGTCCAGGTGGAACATGGCGGGGCTCTTCTGACACTTGGGGTCCAGGAAGGGCAGCAGGGAGCCCAGGACCTGGCTCTCGTCCACCTGTGGGTCCAGCAGGCGGATGACCTTGAGAGGCACCTGCTTCCCAGGAAACTTCCTTTGCAGAGTTCTGTGCAATTGCTTCACGTAGAGAGACTTTCCTGCAACAGATGTGAACGCGTGGAGGCCGGTGCCTGGGCCGCGGAGAGGGTGCGGGGAGGTTTCGCACAAGCCCCTTCTCAGCGCGCACGCCACACCGATGCCACGGGAGCCCTCGGTTTCCTCGCTGTTTCCTGCTCACGTCCCCCGTTTCCCGGGACCGGTGGCGCGAGGTGAGCGTGCCCCGCGTGCGGAGGGGACGCGCAGGACCGGGAATGGGACCAAGTCACTGGGGCGGAAACGGGGCGGGGACCGAAGGGAGAAGAGGCACCTGGTCCTCTCCCGCAGAGGTCTTACCGCCTCCCGCTCACGACCCGCATCCACCCCGAGGCGGCCAGTGCAGCGTTAAAAAGAACGGGAGCCCTGCCGGTGTGGCTCCGTGGGTAGGGCATCGGCCTGAGGGCCGAAGGCTCCCGGGTGGCGGGCTCGATCCCCAGCAGGGGGCGGGTAGGAGGCAGCCCGTCAGTGATTCTCTCTCCACACTGACGTGTCTCTCTCTCTGCCCCTTCCTCTCCGAAACCAGTAAAAATATGTTTCAAAAATCATATAAAATGAAAACAACACAAAACAAAGCAGGAGCCCTGCCGGCGTGGCTCAGCGGTCGGCGCGTCGACCTGCGCACCCAAGGGTCTCAGGTTCGATTCCCAATCAAGGGCTCGTAGCTGGGTTGTAGGTTTGATAACCTGGTCAGGGCGAGCGGCAGGCAATCCATCCATGTCTCCCTCACATCGATGTTTCTCTCTCTCTACCTCCCTCTCTCTCTCTCCCCGCCTCCTTTGCGCTCTCTAAAGTCACCGGAAAGCAAGCAAACAGGAGGCGGCTGCTCAGAGAAGGGAGGTGGTTGGCTCCCAGGAACCAGGCAGTGTCCCCTCTGGTTGGGCTCTAATTTGCATCTTCACGTCCCCGTGACTCAGTTTCCCTTCTTATGGGAGGGCTTGGTCAGCGTCCCCTCCACCCCCGGGGAGACAGGGGAGAGCCGCCCGCGCAGCCGCCCTCATTACCGACGCCCGCTCTGGCCGAGGCCACGATCCCCACACACATGCGGTCCTTGAAGGCGACGGCGGCCGACGGGGTCCCCCTGGGGACGTGGTAGTGGTGCGCCAGGTAGGTCCGGGCGTCCTTGAGGGGCGCCTGGGGCGTGGCGGGGACTCGGTGCTGGCTGAGGGCCGAGGGCAGGTAGCAGTGCTCCCGCTCGCAGTCGCAGACCAGGACGAGCTGGAAGTCCTCCCGGTGCGGCCCGGTGCGCAGGCCCCGGAGCAGCGCCTCCGCCCGGCACGCCACCTCGTAGCTCAGCTGGTCCGCGAACAGCAGGCTGTACACGCGGCGGCCGGGGGCGCCCGGGCTCAGGCAGCGGCGCAGCAGCAGCGCCACCTCCTCGAACGCGGTCCCCGGCGCGCACAGCAGCACCTCGTCGTAGGTGGGCAGCGGCTGCTCCGGGCTCTGCATGTAGACGGCCAGGGCGGCCGGCAGCACCTCCGAGTGGCCGCAGACGATGAGGTTGGGCTGGCCGGCTTGCAGGCCTTTGGGGAGCCCCCGCACTACGGGGGGCCCGCTCATGGCCGCCAGGCGCGCCAGGCCACGGCCCAGGGCCTCCAGGTCCAGGCAGTGGGGCAGGAAGGCACGCGTGCACCCCAGGAACTGCTCCATGATGACCCCCAGCTTGTCCACCAGGTCGGACGCACTGAGCAGCAGGATGGGCAATTGCTCTATCACTGTCCGCAGCTCCTGCGTGGCGGCCCCGCCATCGCCATCGCCATGGGGGTCCCTGAAGGCCTCCGCGACGTCCCGCGGGGTGCACTGGCGTTTGATGAAGGACAGCATGGCGAGGGCGGCGGCCCCGGGCGGCTGCCGCGCCAGCTCCGCGCTCAGGTGCACCAGCTGCTCGGCCGTGTAGTAGTTGAGGTAAAAGTGCTCCGCGCGCTTCCGCGCCACGACCGCCTCCCACTGGTCCAGGAAGCGCTCCATCCGCCGGCACAGCGCCTCCAGCAGCGGGGCCAGGGGCGCGCGCCCCCGCAGCGGCGCCAGCAGCGGCAGCCGGAAGTGCATGCGCACCGGCTCGGGATGGCCGCAGTGCACCTGCACCTTCCAGGCCCGGAACAGGAAGCTCCCGGCGCAGTACAGGCTCAGGAAGGCCTGCACCAGCCTCTGCACGTTGCAGAACACCTGTCGCCAAGGGAAACAGGAGGCGGGACTCACGGGCGGAACCCAGACCGAGGCGGCAGCAGACCCGGAGCCAGAGGGCTGGGGCCCAGGCGGGGCTGTGCCCAGAGCCTGCCTCCCCCCCTTACAGACCCTCTACCTCAGGCGACGGTGCAAAAAGTGCAAATGGCTCCGGGGTTGAGCATCACCTAGGAACCAGGAGGCCACGGTTCCATTCCCGGTCAGGGCACAGCCGGGGTTGTGGGCTGGATCCCCAGTGTGGGGCGAGGCGGGCAGGAGGCAGCCGATCCGTGATTCTCTCTCATCGTGGATGTTTCTCTCTCTCTTCCTCTCTGACATCAATAAAAAACTATTTTTAAAAAACGTGCAGATGAACTTTCAAAGAAAAATCTTGTAACAAAATGGAGAGGCTGTTCCGATTGGCCTCCTCCCACGGGCCCTTCCCGCGCCCGCGAGGGCTGCCCACCTGCGTCTTCACCTAGTTTTGGGTTCTTGCTGATTGGGGGAGTCAGGGAGGCAATTTCAGATTCTTTCTAAGGACTGTGTCCGGGTCCCCTCCTCTCGGGGCAGCAGATTGAGGGATAGTGGTCTCTAGGGACATGAAGAAGGAACCACTAACCACAGGGCCGGTCACAGCCCGGCTGCCGTGGCTCCGTGGTTGAGTGTAAACCCATGAACCAGGAGGTCACAGTTCGATGCCCGGGGTTGTGGGCTGGATCCCCAGTGTAGGGTTGCAGGAGGCAGCCGATCCGTGATTCTCTCTCGTCATGGACGTCTCTCTCTCTCTCCCCCTCTCCCTTCCTCTCTGACATCATAAAAACATTTAAAAGCAAGACAAACAGAAGAGCCCGTCACACCTGCGTCGCCCCTCCGGGCCCTAAGGTTGGGTGACACGCCCCCTGCGGACCCTCGGATTTCAGAGCAGAGCAATTCCTAGTGACCAAACCCTGACTCAAACCCTCCCGGCCATCCTGGGGACACTCGGCAGGGAGTCCGCCAGCGGCTGCCTGGAAGCAGGCCCCACCTCGGAGAACTCCTCCACGCCAGCACTGTTGTGGTCTTTCTTGCCGGACATGAGCATCAGCTTGTTCATCAGCTCCTTCAGCTCCTCCAGGGAGTAACTGCGCAGCACCTGGCGGCCCTCGTGGCTCTCGGGGAGGAGGAGACGTAGAACCGTGTCTGCGGAGATCTGTGGGACAGGACGCGTTGGGGGTGTTTTTCCAGAGGGTGAAACCCACCCCTATTGACGGCAGCCTGTCTAGCCCTGTCTGGGTGTGGGCGTTCAGGGGAAGTGGGCGTGTCCAGGGAGTAGGCGTGTCCACTGGGTGGGCGTGGTCGTGATGTGGGTGTGGCCAGGGTGTGGGCGTGGTCATGATGTGGGCGTGGCCAGGAGTGGGTATGCCCGGGAGTGGGCGCTCACCTGCTGGCCCTCGGCGGGAGCCTCGATCACGTAGGTGCCACTGCTGTTGATGGCTCTGGCCAGTGACAGCGACGAGCGCTCTACCGAGCCGTGGCTCTCCTTCACCGTCTTCAGCCACCCCAGGTTCCGGGCGGAATCCCGCTGCGGGACGGGAGAGAAAGCAGCCATGGCCCGCCGCGTTCTCTCCCTTCTCAGGGCGTGGTCACCCCAGGCGTGGGGGGTGGGGGAGGGAGCTTCCTCGTGCGCTGCGGGGGACCCGTGTGCTCTGGCTGCCCCTCTTGGGACACCTATTACGTGGAGTCACTGTCTCCCTGTGGCCCCACCCGTGCAGACGGGCCCCTGGGTCAGGTGGAAAAGGCATTGTCCTGCTGGACCCGCAGCTTGAGGGTGGGGTGCCAGCTATACAGGGCTGGGATGCTTCCATTCTAAATGTCCTTGGGGTCCCCACGTCCAGCCAGAAGCATTGAGGGTAAAGGACCTCAGAGGCCTTCTGTTCAGATGTGAGCCTCCAGCAGAGAAGGACCCCTCCTCCCTGTCTGCTTACTCCATTGCACTCCGGGGGGGAATGTGGCCTTGGCCGGAGTCCCGCGGAGCCACGCACTGGGAACGAGACTCACCAGCTTACTGGGCAGGTGCGGGTCGTTGTCCAGCGCTTTCCACAGCTCCTTCAGGTGTCCCCCGAACGCGTGGAAACCTACGCTGGCGTCCAGCTTGTAGAGCAGAGAGCTGTAGCCCTGGACGGCGTCGTGGAAGCAGGCCACGCGGTCCACGTCCATGTCATTCTCGCCCGCGAAGATGAACGCCAGGTCCACAAACACCGTCAGCTCGTTGACCCCTTGGGGCGAGAGGGCACAGGTGAGCTGGGGCCATGCCGTGGGGACAGGAGGCGCCCGCCGTGGACAACAGTCTCGCGAGGAGCTTTGCATAGACACCCCGGGGAGCTCCCCGGGGTGGATCCGCTGTCTGCTTTCCGTAGGATTCCAGGCGCCTCTCCACTGGCTCCTAGCTGGAATGCCGCAGGCCAGGCCTGACCTGAGTAACCGCGGGGCCCCGGCGGTATGCTTTTAAAGTTTATTTTACGGAGAGAGGAAGGGAGAGTGGGAAGGAGGAACATCAACGGTTTGCCTCCCACATGTGCCCCCAAAGGGGCTCGAACTCACAACCTAGGTATGTGCCCTGACCAGGAATCGAACCCGCAGCCTTTCGGTGTGCGGGACGATGCTCCAACAAACTGAGCCGCGCCAGCCAGGGCAGGGGCAGGGTTTTGAAGAAAACGATCCCCCTTGCCCGGTCGGCGTGGCTCTGTGGTTGAGCATCGACCTAGGAACCAGGTGGTCACGGGTTCGATTCCCGGTCAGGGCACATGTCTGGGTTGCAGGCTTGATCTCCAGTGGGGGGCGTGTAGGAGGCGGTCGATCCATGCTTCTCTCTCCTCACTGATGTTTCTCTCTCTCCCTCCCTCTCCCTTCCTCTCTGACATCAATAACATTGTATCTAAAACAAGAAAGAAAATGACCCCCCGCTGTCCACAGCAAACACACAGCGTGGGTGGCTTTTACCCCAGAGCATGGGAAGTATCTGACATAAACTCCCAGCAGCCACACTCAGCACCCACCCTGAAGGACGCAGGCGGCACCCTCCTTTCCCCGGCCCGTCCGCTTGCGACGTTCACCCCAGCGCCATCGGGACACGCAGGCTCCCGCAAACCCCAGTCCCGACCGTACCTTCGACAGCCTCGCGGACCCAGCGGACCAGCTCTCTGGCCAGGGCCAGCTCCTGCAGACACTGGCACCGGGCCTCATCCAGGCCCCGCAGCAGGTGGATGGCAGCGACGACCCGCTTGTCGATCTGGCCCAGTGTCTCGTCGCGAGAGTTCTCGAAGGCATCGGTCTGGAAGACACGGCTCTGCTGGGGGCTGGAGGGAGCCGCTCACCTGGAGCCCTAGTCTGAGCAGGGAACGCGGACCGCCCCACGGCCCTGGACCTCCCAGGCTTGCGGCTGCTCTGATGCGGACGGCCGCGGGGGGGGGGGGGGGGGGGGGGCGGTCTCATCCCAGAGCTGGGCGCTGGGCCCCGGCCCCCGATAGGAATGACCACCCTGCTCTGTGCGGGCATTCTGCGCAGCAGCTGCACCAAGAACTGCCCAGCACGGATTCTCTTCCCGAGTCGTGAGCAGAAAAGCGAGGGCCCAGAGCCGGGACCCGGGACCCGCTCCAGCGCCGGCCGCTGGAGCTCGTGCCTATGCGGGGCGTGTGTGTACGTGTGTGTGTGTGTGTGTGTGTGTGTATACGTGTCTGTGTGTGTGTGTATACGTGTCTGTGTGTGTATACGTGTGTGTGTGTATCTCTGTGTGTGTCTCTGTGTGTGTATATGTGTCTGTGTGTGTCTGTGTGTGTGTCTCTGTGTGTGTGTCTGTGTGTGTGTGTCTGTGTGTGTGTCTGTGTGTGTGTATACATGTCTGTGTGTATACGTGTCTGTGTGTGTGTATACGTGTCTGTGTGTGTGTGTGTCTGTGTGTGTGTGTCTGTGTGTGTCTGTGTGTGTGTGTGTCTGTGTGTGTGTGTGTCTGTGTGTGTGTGTGTGTCTGTGTGTGTGTGTGTCTGTATGTGTGTGTGTGTCTGTATGTGTGTGTCTGTGTGTGTGTGTGTCTGTGTGTGTGTGTCTGTGTCTGTGTGTGTGTCTGTGTGTGTGTCTGTGTGTGTGTATACGTGTCTGTGTGTGTGTGTCTGTGTGTGTGTGTGTGTGTGTGTGTGTGAGAGAGAGAGAGAGAGAGAGAGAGAGAGTCCAGACCCTGTGTTACATTCCCCCCTCTTCGCACCTGTCCACACTGCGTGCGGGTCCCACTCTGCCTCCTAAACGCTCGTCCTCAAAGAGCAGAAACCGAAGACCCACTTCCCGGGGGCGCTCAGACACCACTCCGCCCCCGAGCCCGGCTCTGCTCTCCACAGACGCCAGGGCGAGAGGGCCGGCGGCCGCCCCGCCCCCGGACCCCCATGCAGGGGCGGGCACATTACAAGCGGAGGGCAAGGCAGGCCCCTGCACACTCGGCACCGGGTGAAACGCCAACAGGAAGCTCCCATCGGGCTTTCAACGCCGGAGCCCAGGGCGGCCGGGTGCCTGAGCTGGGACCGCCCCCCCCCCCCCCCCCGGCACCCAGGGGTCCCTGGCCAGTAACTCACCATTCTTAGCACAAAGTCGAGAAGACTGAAGTCCCCGGTCAGGCCCAAGGTCTCTTTGACCTCCAAGATGACCTTGGCCGCCCTGGCAGACCGATGCAGGTGGTGGTACTCCCTGACCTGCTCCACTCGCTCCTGGATCCACTGCCCCGGGTCGCTGGGGTCCAGGGCACACATGGCGCGGAGGTCGGAGGTGAGGTCCTCGTATTTGTCCACAAAGACGCCGAAGACGTCATGCACCTCCCCGAGGGTGAGCTCGCCCGCCCTCAGGTCCTCGTAGAGCTTCCTGAACTTGCGGAGGCAGGGCAGGTACAGGGCTGCATAGGCACCCTCGATGTCCAGGAGTGGCCCCGGTCCCCCCCCCCTCCTCCTCCTCTTCCTCCTCCTCCTCCTCCTCCTCCTCCTCCGCCTCCTCCTCCTCCGCCTCCTCCTCCTCCTCCGCCTTGTCCCGCACGCCCCACGCCCGGGCGGCCTCTGCCCAGAAGGTCTGGAAGACGTAGCTGTCCTTGAGCGAGTCCACCCTCGTGGCCATTTCTCGGACGTGGGCGCTCAGGTGGTAGTGCGTCACCCTCTCTAGGGTGCAGGTGGGCGACAGGTGCGCCATCACCACCTCGTTGAGGCGTTTCCCGCCCAGGTCCTCCGCGTGTCTCTCGGCGATCTCGCCGCAGTCCACTGCGGGGCCAGAGGAGGACGTCACACGGGGGCCGACCCGGCGGGATTCTCCCCTCCCCCTCGCCGCTCTTCTCCGGGTTTTAAAAACATGTATTTTTATCGATTTCAGAGGGGAGGGGAGAGGGACATGGAAACATCCGTGCGAGAGGATCATGGACTGGCTGCCTCCTGCAGGCCCCACCCCCCCAGCACTGGGGATGGAGCCCACCACCTGGGTGTGTGCCCTTGACCAGAACCGACCCCTGACCTCCTGGTTCCCAGGTCGAGGCTCAGCCCTGAGCCACCGGCCGGGCCCTCACTGCTCTTGAGCGAACTCCAGGGAACACACTCGCTGGCACTGTTTTTCTCTAAGAATCCAGACACACCCCCTCCTGCTCACCAATTTCCACAACAAACAAAGCCTGCTGTAAGGTCCGGGCGAAGAGGACGGTTTGAAGGAAGGCACCCCTTGTGTCCCCTTCCCACACCCCACTTCGACACCAGAACAGTCCCACAGGACAGGCCGGGGGGAGCAGAGCAGCACCGGGGGCCACACCTGTGGGAGGTGACAGCGGACGGGCCCGAGGGAAGTGGGGCCCGAGGCCTGGAGCGTGCACCCCCAGCCACGGTGGGGGCGCTGGAGGCCCGGCGGATTCCTGCCAGGGGAGCTGGACTGTGGGGGCGCTGACGAGGCCAGGCTGCTTTTCACCCCACCCCTTCACTACGGCCGTCCTCCTCTCCCTCCACCAGCCTAGCAGCAGCAGGAGGTCGTATTCCCGCCAGGACCCGGAGGTCTCAGGTCCATGAGGAATCACGGCATCTCCAGACACACATGGCACTGAACTTCAGGAGTCAGAAAGAGGGGGACAGAAGACGGGGGGGGGGGGGGTAGGAGGTCACAGTTTGATTCCCGGTCAGGGCACATGCCTGGGTTGTGGGCTTAATCCCCAGTGGGAGACGTGCAGGAGGCAGCTGAATAATGATTTCCTCTCATCACCGATGTTTCTCTCTCTCCCTCTCCCTCTCCCTCTCTCTCTGAAATAATATACACCGAGTGGCCAGATTATTAAGATCTCTGAATGCATAATAATCTGGCCACTCAGTGTGTGTGTGTGTGTATATATATATATATATATATATAGAGAGAGAGAGAGAGAGAGAGAGAGAGAGAGAGAGAAGGGGCCCGGTGCATGAATTCGTGCGTGGGTGAGGTCTGGCCAGCCTGGCCAGGGGGAGGGCACATGGGCGGTTGGCTGCTCTGCCTGCTGGTCAAACACCTGGCCAACGGGACCATTTGCACATTAGCCTTTTATTCTATAGGATAGACACTGAGTGGCCAGATTATTATGCGTTCAGAGGTCATAATAATCTGGCCACTGAGTGTGTACGTATGTGTGTATATATGTCTGTATATGTATATGTATATATACACACACACACTCACACACACACTAGAGGCCCAGTGCACAACATTTGTGCACTTGGGGGGTGTCCCTCAGCCCAGCCTGCGCCCTCTGGCAGTCTGGGACCCCTTGGGGGGATGTCCACCTGCCGAGGAGGCGGGAGAGGCCCCGCCACCGCCACTGCACTCGCAGCTGTGGCTGAGCGGAGCTCCCCCATGGGAGCACACTGACCACTGGGGGCAGCTCCAGCGTTGAGTGTCTGCCCCCTGGTGGTCAGTGCGTGTCATAGTGACCCGTCATTCCCAGTCATTCCCCGTTAGGGCCAATTTGCATATTACCCTTTTAGTATATAGGATATATTTTTAAAAAAATAAAGGGAGGGCCCTGGCCGGTGTGGCTCAGTGGACAGAGTGTCAGCCCGCGGACTGAAGGGTCCCGGGTTCGATTCCCGGTCAGGGCACACGCCCGGGTTGCAGGCTCCCTCCCCCGTGGGGGGCGTGCAGGAGGCAGCCGGTCCATGCTTCTCTCTCACCATGGATGTTTCTCTCTCGCTCCTCCCTCCCTCTCTGAGCTCAACAAACACATCTTTAAAGAGAGAGACAGAGAGGGCGGGGGGCACGAGGTAAACACGGAAAAGCACGAGGCGCCAGGCCCCGCTTGGCTTAACACGGACGCGTCGCCGACGCCGCCCCGGAGAGCAAGCCCGGGGCGCGTTCCCGTGGGGTCCTCCCGCCCCGCCACCTGGTGGTGAAAGGTCGGGTGCGAGTCACCTTCCACCCAGCGCTTGGCCGCCTCGCACAGCTTCAGCAGGCTGTCCACGCGGCGCTGCTCCTCCAGCAGGTGCTGCAGCTCTGCCCACCTGTATTCCAGCACTTTCTTCATGTCGTGCTGCCTCTCCTGCGGCGAAAGGCTTTTTCTCTCTGGCAGAAAAAAAAGAAAAAGTTACCCAACGGAACCAACGAACCGATCCTTCTCCCTGGCAGCCGTCCCTTCCACTTCCTGGGTGCGATGCACGCTCAGGGCCGCGAGCCCAGCCCCTCCCTCCGGCGCCGCGCTCAGCTCAGCAGCGTGGGCCGGGCCGGTGAGCCCTGGGACCCGGTCACGGTTTGGTCCCTTTCCTGTTCTGTTTTCCCGAGGGTTAGATGCCACGTGACATAAAAGGCCACGTCTGATTCCGCGCGGAACCCTGCTGCTCTCCGTAAGAGTTGGGACCGCAGGCCAGACCCGGTGGGGCACGGACGTTCCAGGGGGCCCCTTTTAAGGTTCATTTTCTGCCGTCGGTGGGGACCGGGCAGCCTCGTGGGGCAAGGCCTGGCCGAGGGGACGTGCACGCTCATTCCTCAGGGGGGCGGGCATCTGTTTGGCAAGCTGCTCTCCCCACGGTGGAGGGCTATTTAGAAAGTTCTTTTCCATGTAGCTCTCATTTTCTCAGAGCCTTGGGATTGTTTCAGAAGTGATAATCAATCAATCCATCAGTCTTTTGGGTTTTTTTTCCAAAAAAGAAGAGACGAGAAACTGACCTGTCACTCTCGCGGCAAAAAGAGCCCCTCAAAGACCAGCCTCTGGGAACCCGGTGAGCGCGACCCCCGTCACCCTCAGCAGCGGGCGCCCGGCACTCACTCAGCTCCCAGATGTCCAGAAACCGCGCCCCGTGGCTCCTGATCAGCTCCAGCTGCCCCACCCGCACGGCGCCGCTCAGCAGGTCCTCGGCCACCTTGCTGAAGACCGAGTCGGCCGTCGCCATCAGCTTCTTGCCGTCCTCCGTGATGTGCGCCAGGATCTTCTCGTCGGTGCCTGTTCGGGTGGAGAACAGAGTCTAAAACCCGTGGGGGCCCCCTTCCTGCCCCCCCCGCCCCCCCCCCCGCCACCAAGCGGAGGGCTCCCGGAACCTCCCCGCTGCCCGGCCCCAACGCCCAGGCGGCTTGAGGGGGGTCACACTGGGCAGGGGTAGGTCTGAAACGCACTCCCACGCACCAGAAGATGTCCGGTTCCAGTCCCGGTCGGGGCTCGTGCCTGGGTCTCAGGCTCGGTCCCCGGGGGGGGGGGGGGGGGGGGGCGTGTAGAAGGCAGCCAATCGATGTCGCCCTCTCATACTGACGTTCCTCTCTCTCTCCCTCTCCCCTCCGTTCTCTCTCAAGTCAACGAAAACGTATTTTTTTTAAAAATGAAGGCCTATTGCGCTGGCCGGCGTGGCTCAGTGGCTAGACTAGAGCAGTGGTCGGCAAACTGCGGCTCGCGAGCCACATGCGGCGGCTCTTTGGCCCCTTGAGTGTGGCTCTTCCACAAAATACCCCGTGCGGGCGCGCGCACGGACAGCGCGACCGAAACTTCGTGGCCCACGCGCACCAGTCGGTTTTCGGCCTTGGCGAGTCTATTTTGAAGAAGTGGCGTTAGACCACTCAAGGGGCCAAAGAGCCGCATGCGGCTCGCGAGCCGCGGTTTGCTGACCACTGGACTAGAGTGTCAGCCCCGTGGGCCACAGCAGCTCAGGTTTGATTTCTGGTCAAGGGCATGTACCCGGATTGCAGGTTCAATGCCCAGCCCAGGACCCTGGGAGGCAACCAATCGCTGTGTCTCTCTCACATCGATGTTCCTCTCTCTCCTCTCCCCTCCCTCCCTTCTACTCTCTCTAAAAGTCAGTGAAAAATACCATCGGGTGAAGGTTCTCCAAAAGAAAAAAAAGGAAGAAAAACGGGACCTTCAGGGGGACTTTGCTTCCAGGCCAGCTGGGAGGACACAGCAGCTGAGCACAGCCGTGTGCCAGGGACGGGCCCTCAGGGTGTCCTCACCCACAGACAGGGCCCCCCGCCCGTGCTGGGCCCTCCAGCCCATCGGCTTCCGCGCCGGACACCCGCCCGCCCGCCCCGCGCAGGTCCCACGCCCGCCCCGCGCAGGTCCCACGGGACGCGCGTGGACACCCGAGGACGCACCGTAGAGCTTGAAGAGATGCGTGACGTCCGGGCCCGTGAGCAGGTACCGCAGCACCTCCGCCAGGTCGTCCACGGCCTCGCCGCGGTGCCGGGGCCAGGACTTGGTGACCACCGCGGACACGAGGGTCCCGAACCGCCGCAGGTCGCTGTGGGAGAGTCCCTCCAGGATGCTGACCTGCGACTGACAGGGAGGAGGAGGGGGCGGAGTTCAGGAAGGCGCGTGGCTTCCGAAGGACAGGTGTTACCGGGTCGCGCTTCAGAAATCGTGTGGGACTCGTCTTTTATAAAAGCGTCCAAAAAAAGCAAAAGAGAAAACTGCTTCCCTTTTCTTAGGGACGGGGCTTCGCTGTGAACTGTGTCCTTGAGCAGTGACCCCTGGAGACCGGGAGACAGGGACCCACAGACAGGCCGACCGCCAAGCCCCCCTCCGCTCCCGCCACCTGCGCTGTCCTGTCGTGAGAAGCACCGCACGCAGCCGCAGTCCTCAGGGCACCTGCGCTTTGCATCCCCGACCCCCCTTCTTGCCACGGCCACCCCTCCCCCCCGCCCCCACCCCTGCACACACGCCTGAAGCTCCCCCATCAAGACAAAATGCTTTCCTTCTTTAACTGCAAAGATTTTACCAAAAGTTTCAGTGGTTAGTAGAGAGAGAGAGAGAGAGAGTTTACAACACATACTTTCTGATATTTGAAAGGATAAAAGGGCCCTGGCCCGTGTTTCTCAATGGTTAGAGCGTCGGCCTGTACACCAGAGGGTCTCGGGTTCGACTCCCAGTCAAGGGCACGCACCTGGGTTGCAGGTTCCACCCCCGGCCCCAGTGAAGGTGTGTGCAGGAGGCAACCAACCGATGTGTCTCTCTCACATCCGTGCGTCTCTGTCTTCTACTTCCCCTCCCGCCTCCCTCCTCTCCTCCATTTTCTCTAAAATCAACGGGAAACGGTCCTAAGTGCCGATTAAGTAAACAAGCAAAAGGATGGAAGAAAGCCCTCTCCAGTGACTTATAAAAAGGATTAGACACCCCATGGGACTTGTCCCAGGGAGGAAATGTTTGTTGAACACAAAAAGACACGTAATGTAACACATCATGTCAGCAGAAAGAAGCCTCACGATCGCCTCAATAGGCTAAGGAAAGTACTGGGCACAACCCAAGTCCTTTCATGGAGACGCCCCGGGGCCGGAGGCACTCCCTCCGGGAGAGGGCCTGTGGCCTCCGGGCCCAGCTGACCCCGCCCTCCGCGGAGAGAGAAACAAGAGGAGGGCCCCTCCCACTGCCCTCAGCACGGCCTGGCGCTTCTGCCACGCAGTCAGCAAGGACGGGCGTGACAGGCGCCAGACTGGAAGGAAGAAAATCCATTCACAGGTGACGTGAGCTTCTCATAGAGAAGCCCAAACAACACCCACACGCGCACACACACGCACATGCATGCCTCCACGCACATATGCCTGCACACACACATGCCTACATGTGCACACATCTACACACATACCCACACCGACATGCCTACATGTGCACAAATGTCTATATACATACCCACACCTGCGCGCATGCATGCACATATGTATACATGCGTGTCTATATGTGTGCACACGCCTACGCACAGCTACGTGTGCACACGTGCACCCACACATACAAAAAGGAGGCTTCCCCTGAGAGGCGGTGAGGGGCAGACTATCTCCCTATTTTGCAGAAAAAATCCCTAAGAGGATGGGGAGGGTCACTTTTCTTCCATAAACGTGTTGTCAATCTTTGGCGACTCTCGCTGCGCAGGTGCGGTGTCGGGGTCAGCACACACCAGGAGCGGGCGCTTCACGGGGACCTTCAGGAGCGTCGGGGACATCGCCGGACTCCAGGTCACATGTGCGCAGCTGGGTTGACCACACGTCACAGCGGCGCACTGCGGGCATCTGAGCGGCATCTCCAGGAGCCGGTCCAGGGCCCCGGATTCCAGAACCGGCCCTGCCCGCCTCAGAGGCAGCGGGCCCTGGCCAGCCCTTCCCGACGACGACCCTGCCGACCTCGGAGGCAGCTGGGACCCCGAAGGCGGCCGGTGGCGCCCGCTCACCTGGCAGGCCGAGCTGACGGCCTCGATGACGCAGTTCTCGAAGCACCTGGACACGGCGTCCTCGGCGCCCGCGGCCGCCCAGTCGGTGCTGCAGTAGGCGGAGATCTGCGCGCGCGGCGACTCCTGCGGGGCACGGGGCGGGGCTGGGGCGCGCTCCGAGCCCGGGGACACCGATGCCCGTGGTGCTCACTTTCCCGCTCTCCTACCCGCTCCCCACTGACGGGACCTTCCTCCCGCCCCACCCCCAGCCCGTCCTCACTGCCCCGGCGCCAGGCCCACAGCGAGACCACACTGAAGGTCCCCGCAAGCCACGCCCGCGCGGCAGAGGCGGCGCCTGCGCTGCAGTTTGCAACAACGGGTGAGTTTTGCCCGCCCGGCGGGGCTCAGTGGCTGAGCGGCGACCTATGAACCAGGAGGTCAGGGGTCAATCCCCGGTCAGGGCACAGGCCCAGGGTGTGGGCTGGATCCCCAGTGAGGGGCGTGCGGGAGGCAGCCAGTCAATGTGTCTCTCACATCCTATCTCTCCCCCGCCCCCTCCCGCCCCCACCCCCGCCCCCCGTCACCGGGAGCAGCGACGCGGCGGGCACGGGGGTCGGGTCTCCCCACCTGCCTTCGCCCCGAGAAGCGTGGCGCCGAGCCGGTACCTGCTTGAGCCGGGCCGCCAGGTCCCCCAGCAAGGACGCCTTCCAGCCGTGCTCCTCGGGGAAGGGGACCTCCACCAGCCGCCGCCACACCTGCAAGGCACAGGTCAGGCACAAGGAAGCCGCGACCGGTCTCCCCACGGCTGTGGGGACGCAGGGTGCTGCCCTGCAGGGGGGGGGCACCTGCGTGGGACCCGGCCGCTGTCCCTGGGCCCCATGGGCCGCGGGCAGGGCACCCACCTCCGCCCTGAACACGAAGGCCTGGGAGCCACACGGCCCTTCGCGTGCCACTGGCTGTGACTTGGGAAGAACCCCCTCAGTGTTTTGTTCTGAAAAATGTTAGGGTCCCGCCCGGCCGCGTGGCTCAGGGGCTGAGCGGCGACCTGCGAGCCAGGTCACGGTTCGATTCCCGGTCGGGGCACAGGCCCGGGCTGTGGGCTCGAACGCATGGTGGGGCGTGCAGGAGGCAGCCGGTCCATGGTCCTCGCTCATCGTGGATGTTTCTCTCTCTCCCCCTCTCCCTTCCTCTCGGAAATCAATAAAAACATGTTTAAAAAAAACGAAAATAAAAACCCAAAGGGGAGCAGCAAAAGCTTCCCCAGCAGGTGCCCTGCCCGGCCTGGCAGAGCCCCTGCCCTAGATCCCAAGGTGGTACCGTGAGCCCGAGGCCCAACCCAACGGCCGCCCTCCCTGTGGCCAACGGGTCCTCAGGCCTCCCTGTGGCCGTGATTCTATTCCACGCCTGTCGCCCGGGAAACCCCACCGCCCACCTGGGGGCTCGGGTCTCTCTCACTTCAGATGCCATTCTGCCCAGCCTCCCTTCAAGCAGCGCCTGCGTGCACCCTTTCCTTCCACGTCCAACGTCATAAAGTTCATTCATAACCTCTGCACCGCGTCCGACCCCAGCCCCCCAGCCCCGCCCCAGAGCGCCTCCCACAAGGTCTGCCCCGCGGGGCTCCAGCCGGCGGCCTGACCAGCTCTGGCCTTGCAGATCCTGCTGGGGGGTGGGGCCCAAGGCCTGGGCCCAGGACAGACCCCCATCGAGGTCCCCCAGGACGGCCACCCGCCGAGGCCCCCCAGGACAGCCACCCGCTGAGGTCCCCCAGGACAGACACCCGCCGAGGCCCCCCGGGACGGACACCCGCTGAGGCCCGGTGCTGGGGTCGCCGGCTCACCTGGATCTCCTGGCTGTAGGTGAACCTGATGGATGCGGTGTAGGACATGCTGAACATACTCTGCTTGAAGGTCCCCGCAAGCCACGCCCTCGTGGTGCTCAGGGCTCCCCGGACCACGTCCCCCACGGAGGCCCTGGTCCCTGTGTCGCTGCCCTGCGCCTCCGCGGAGTCCTGTTAGCAAAGGGGAGGCAGGGAGGGAGGGGGAGAGAGGCTCGGCCTGGTCCGGCCTCTGCTGCTGTTAACATTCAAGCGGAGGGGCATCCGGCCGGCGCGGCTCAGGGGCTGAGCGTCAACCGTGAACCGGGAGGTCAGGGTTCGGTTCCCGGTCAGGGCACAGGCCCGGGTTGCAGGCTCGATCCCCAGTGGGGGGCGTGCAGGAGGCAGCCGATCCGTGATTCTCTCATCACGGATGTTTCTCTCTCTCTCTCCCTCTCCCTTCCTCTCCGAGATCCGTAAAAATATACGCGTTTTAAAAGTGTGGGGAAAAGCTCAGTGGACATGCAGTGGGGGTGCCACCTGCCCCCCGGCCCCCTGCTCTGCTCTGTAACTGCCCATCACCCGACAATTCGAACGTCGACTCCCTCCCTCCACAGGAGCCCGGGGGGCAGGTGCATGGCTCACACGGCATCCTCCACGCAGAGCCGCGGGGAGCCGGCACCGAGCGGGCCACCCCAAGCCCCGGCGTTGGCCCAGCCCCTGTGAGCGGGGACGCCCCACTCACCGCCACTGGTTTCAGTCCGATGACGCGGCAGACGATCTCGGCAGACGAGGCGGGCAGCTCGTGAGTCGTCGGGCGGCCGGGGAGTCTGCAGACGGCCTCGTGCAGCTTCAGGCACACGGTGAGGTAGGACGGCACCGAGGGCGCCTCGAGGACCCTGCGCAGCAGAGAGTGACGGGAAATCACAGGTCCCAGGAAACGGGAGGGGCTCCGGGCACACACCCGGGCGGAGGCACCTCCTGGGCCCGTGCACGGCGTAACCGCAGGGCAATCCCAGCCCATCGTCGCCAACTCGGGACCGAGACAGAAAGCTAACAGCCGGCCGGGTGGCGGAGTGCCGTCCCGTGAACCGGGAGGTCGGGGTGCGGGCTCGGTCCCCAGTGTGGGGCCTGCAGGACGTTTCTGTCTCTCCCCCCTCTCCCTTCCGCTCTGAAATCAAGAAAAATATATTGAAACACCAGGATGATGACGTCAGTGACTCCAAGAAGGGGATGTGCATCGGGGTGGGACCCCGGATGGTGGCGGCGGCGGCGGCTCCGGGACACCCAGGGGGCGCCGCGCGGCGACGGGAGGCCTGGGGCTTCGCCACTTACCGGTCCTGAAACATGTCCAGCAGGTGCAGCAGCATTTTCAGCGTCACCTCAATGTCCTGGGGGCGAGGAAAGGGACGGCAGCGATGACGCTCGGCGCCGCTGAGGCGGACGGACGCCCCCGCGAGAACAAAGCCAAGCGCGCACCGTCCTCTGCGAGTGCGTTTTCAGGTGCTCGGGTGCTAACCTTGGTCTCCCAGGAATAAGAGGCGGGGCTTAGAGTTAGACGGTTGTTCCCACCCCCGAAATGGGAGAGGAAGATGGCAGCGCGGGGTGGTACCCCCCTCACCCCGCCCCCGCCGCCGGGCGCAGACATAACCCGGGACGGCGAGGGTTTTACTGAAACGGAGGAAAGAGGCAGCCTCCCAGGGCAGTTTCTTCCTTTCAAAGGAAAATGGGTTTCATTGACTTTTACAGAGCAGAGGGGGAGGGAGCGAGAAACACCCGTCAGCTGCCTCCTGCACGCCCCCGGCCTGGGGATCCAGCCTGCAACCCGCCCGGGCCTGTGCCCCGACCGGGGACCGAACCATGACCTTCTGGTTCATGGGTCGAAAGTTCAACCCCTGAGCCACGCCCCCGGGCACAGTGCAGGGTTTGTAAGGAGCCCTCCCCTCCTCCCCCCCGTCAGGTTTCCCGGGAAGAGGACGCAGGGCTCTGCATGCTAACTGGCCGGGGCGCCCGCACAGGCCACGGACCTCCTGGTTGCCGTAGGAGACGTCCTTGAGCCCTTGCAGCCGGTAGCAGGCGCCCAGCAGGCAGTCCAGGACGCGCGCCGGGAAGCAGGCCAGGTAGTCGGTGACCTCCTGCAGGTAGGCGGCCAGGCTGCTCAGCGGCAGCAGGCTGAACCAGGACCGGAACAGGGCTTCGTCCACCCTCAGCAGGTGCTTCTTCCCCGCCATGAACTGGAGCACGTGCTTCCTGCAGGGGAGAGCGGGCGGGAGAGGGCGCTGAGCGCCCCGCGCACCCGGAGGAAGCATGGAGGAAGCGCGGGTCTTAAAGGAGCCCGGCCGGCGAGGCTCAGGGGTCGAGCGCGATCCAGGAACCGGGAGGTCCGGGCGCAGGCCCGGGTGGCGGGCTGGATCCCTGGGGCGGGGAGGGGGCGTGCAGGAGGCAGCCGATCCAGGATTCTCTCTCATCATGGATGTTTCTCTCTCTCCCTTCCTCTCTGAAATCTATAAGCGTACATTGGAGTAAATAAAAACGTCAGTGCTAAGCGGTGGACTGAAGAGAAGGGGCGCACCTTGAAAACATGGTGCGGAGCGCCATCAGCCCAACACCAAGGGACACCAAGGGACACCCCGTGTGGTTCCCGGACAGGACGACCTGGCTGGTCCCGCCCATGGGGACAGGAAGCAGGAGGCGGCATGGGGGGCCGGGGGCAGCGAGCGCCTCACAGGGCCGGGAGCTCGGGGTGTCCTGTGAAGGTGCTTAATGCGGCCGAGCTGTGCAGGGAAGCGGGGACCCAGGGAAGTTCCGGGTTACGCGTGGTTTACAGTGAAAACAGAGAATTCAGCGTTGCTCCCCGCTCTGTTGAGAGGGGGTGACAGAAGGCATGTGTCGCTGGGAGGGGCAGCGGGGGGACTTGATGCACTCGCATGCTGCATCGTGCCTCCCAGGCCGGTCCTCCTTCCCTTGTGGTGGCCAGCCCGTCTGAGATCCGCTCCCTTACGTAACGCAGCCCGCTGACCAGTCCCCGCTGTGCCGCTCCCGGACGCCCTCCCGCTGAGGTCTGTGCCTCTGGCCAGCACCTGCCCCGCCCCCACCCCAGCCCCTGGGAACCCAATTCTAGCTCTTTCTACGAGCTCAGCTTTGGTAGATTCCACAGACGAGTGAGCTCACACAGCCTGGGTCCCTCCCGGTCTGACTCATCTCACCCGGCGTCACGCCCCGCGGCTTCATCCAGGCCGGAGCAAGCGGCTGGGCGGCCTTCTTTCTCGGGGCTGAAAAATGTTCCGTTTCCTACCGACACCTCGTCCTTCTGACCGCCCACCCCCACCCCCACCCCCACCCCGTCCCTCACAGCCACGCGGGGGCCTGCACCCCAGGACGACGCGCACTCCCGTTTCAACGGGGCCCCATGGCAGCAAAGGAGCCCACTCCCTCCGGTCGCTGTTCACTCCCCGTGAGCCCGGAGGCCGCAGCCCCTCGGACTGGGGGGGAGGGGTGCACTTGGAACGGTTTCTCGGACAAAAGGCGGCGCCAGCGGGGCCGCGCCAGCCAAGGGGCGCCCGCATTCCTGTTCCTGTCCTTCGTCTGCCTTTGCGTTGTCTCTGACCTCAACTCAATGTCTGCGCTTACGCGGGTTCGCCGTTCCCCGGTAGCTTGCTGCCCGGGCTGCCCTGAGAGGAGGCCGCTGCTGCGCACCCCGAAGGCTGCGGGCGGCCGCTGGCGGGTCGCCCTGGTGCCGGAGGGCTCGCTTTTTAAAGAAGTCATTTTCTGAGAAGAGACGCGTTGCTCGCGTGCGCAGGGAGGTCCCCCGAGACCACGCGGGGGAGGGGAGCCCACAACTTACTCGTGCGCCCTCTTCCGCCGAAACTCCGAGAAGGGGATCTCTTCCAGGGCCGCCCAGACGTCCTCGGGCTGAGCCGCCGGCTGCCGTGCGGGCGGGCGCGGCCCCGCGCAGAGATGGAGCACCGGCAGGACGCCCACCCAGGAGCTCACCTCCAGCTTCGCGCTCCTGCGGCACAGGCTCAGCAGGGAGCCCCGCCACCTGGAGGCAGAACAGAGGCCCCGTGAGCCGGGGGCGCCAGCAGCTGCCCCGCTGCCTGACGTCCCCGGGAGAGGCCGGCCGGCGTGCGCCCAGGGCGGGCAGGCCACTGGCAGTGGCTGAGCAGAGCGGCTGGGCCAGCGGGGGCCGGGTCCCACGGGAGACAGGGCACCCTCAGCGTCACCCCCAACGCCTTGGGCACCGAATAGGCCCCCAGCAAACTCCTGACGGTGCCATTTCCACCTTCCTGACGGCGGAGGGAACCGAGGCTCTGGCGGCCGAGTGATCCCACCGGGGCCTGGGCATCGGGCGCCAGTCTACATATAAAGCAAGTTTTTAAACGGGAAGGGGCTCAGCCAGTGAGGCTCCGTGGCTGAGCGTCAACCTCTGAACCAGGAGGTCACAGTTCGATTCCCGGTCAGGGCACAGGCCCAGGTTGCGGGCTCCATCCCCAGTGGGGGGCGTGCAGGAGGCAGCCGGTCCGTGATTCTCTCATCGCTGATGTTTCTCTCTCCCTCTCCCTTCCTCCCTGACATCAATACAAATATGGTTTTTTTTTAAAGCAGCGATAAAATCGTTTCACACACACACGCACACACACGCACACATGCACACACGCACACACACACGCACACACACGCGCACACACACACACGCACACACACGCGCACACACACTACCTCTGAGATGTTTCAAGGATGAGGCCGAGGTCGTCCAGGAGGTCGCGGGGAGAGCTGGCGCTGGCGCTGGCGCACAGGAGGCTGCACAGGGTGCCCAGGTCACGCTCCGAGAGGGAGAGCTTGAGCTCCTCGGCCACGTGCAGGGCGACCAGGCCCATCCTCAGCTTCCTCCTCACAGGGACGTCCTCGGGCAGAGCGTCCTCGCTCCTCTCCAGGAACGGCGCCATGTGCTCGAGCAAACAGTCCCACAGGTGGGCCCGCACCTGAGGCGGGGGAAGCGGACAGGGCCGTGAAGCCGAAGCCGGGGGTTGCCCCGCCGCTGCCCCCGGGTCCGGCTCCCCCCGCAGAGCCCATGGCCCGAGGGGCAGGCACAGCTCTGTGGCCCGAGCAGCCCCCTCTGGGCCCAGCTGCCCTGGATTCCCGGGAGCAGCCCCTGATAATGGGATCGGAGACCCGCAGGCCTGGGTGCTCACAGCGGTTCAGCGTCATCTCAGATGTGGGCCCAGGTGTGTCTCAGAACTGCCCAGGCCCCACCCCAGTGCGGGGGAGAGGCAGGAAGGAGGGCTCCACCCCTCTGTCTGCTCCAGGGGGAAGGCCAGGTGAGGGGTGAGGCCAGGTGGGTGGGGCCAGTGGTGAGGATGGGGGCAGATGGGTGGGACCAGTGGTGAAGGTGGAGCCAGTGTTAGGGGTAGGACCAGTGGTGGGGGTGGGGGCAGGTGGGTGGGACCAGCGGTGAGGATGGGGGCAGGTGGGTGGGGCCAGTGGTGAGGATGGGGCCAGTGTTAGGGGTGGGACCAGTGGTGGGGGTGGGGGCAAGTGGGTGGGGCCATTGGTGAGGGTGGGGGCAGATGGGTGGGGCCAGTGGTAAGGATGGGGGCATGTGGGTGGGGGCAGGTGGGTGGGGCCAGCGGTGAGGATGGGGGCAGGTGGGTGGGGCCAGTGGTGAGGGTGGGGGCAGATGGGTGGGGCTAGTGGTGAGGATGGGGCCAGTGTTAGGGGTGGGACCAGTGGTGGGGGTGGGGCAGGTGGGTGGGACCAGTGGGGAGGGTGGGGCCAGTGTTAGGAGTGGGGCCAGTGGCAGGGGTGGGGCCAGCGGTGGGGTGGGGCAGGCGAGTGGGGCCAGCGGTGGGGGTGGGGCCTCAGTGGGAGGAGGAGGACGATGGGAAGAACAAAGGACTCCCAAGAGGAGGTATTCGGAGACAAGGGGCTGAAGGACCCCGGCCCCCCGCCTCCATCCGCACCTGCCCACTGCGTCCCAGGGTCCCCTGGCCGCTAGGAGGTGGGGTGACGCTGCTGCTAGAAGACGGGGGAGGGGGGTGGCAGCGCCCCGAGCCGGTACCTGCTCCTTGGGGTAGTTGAGGGAGGTCCAGGCCTTCTCCTGCGTCTCGTAGACCGTGGGCTCGCTGACCACGGAGTAGAACTGGCGGAACTGCGTGAAGAAGCTGCTCAGGTTGACGGCGCTCCAGGTCTGCAGGACGCTGAGGACGCGGCCCAGCATGACGGAGGCCGCCAGCTGCTTCCCTTGCACGTTCTTCTTCATCTGGTCCCTGAAGTGGTGCAGGAAGTAATCGCGGATCTCCCGGAACCTCCCGCCGGGCCGCTTGCAGATGATGTCATCGTACTGGTGCCAGTCTGGGGGGGCGGGAGCAGCGGAGTGAGCCGGGCAAGGGGGGGAGGGCGTGGAGGGCCGGCGGCAGGCAGGGCGTCGCTCCCGGCAGGTGCCCCTCGCGCCAAGTGGCCGGGGCTGGCCCGTGGGGAGCCCAGGCCCGGGGCTGGGTTGGGGACAGGCGTGCAGACGCCACACACAGGGGAGGCGAGACGGAGGCCACGCCGCCCAGGCCTGGCCGCACGGGGAGGGCCGTGGCGAGCTCGGTGGCGCACAGACCTGGCAGCCGAGCCCCTAGGAAAACGCTCGCTCAGGGGTGACCCTTTTACACTGGAACTGCGTCCCTCACCAGCCTACGGGGCACCGAGCTGTCCCCCCCTTCTGCCCCCCGAAGGATGGTCCAGGAGACAAGGCAGACAGATCCCTCGGCCCCGGGCTGACAGCCACCCTCACGCACACACGCAGACACACGCACTCGCCTGCATGTGGCGAGTATAACACACAGCAGAGAGACACGCGGAAGGCAGGTGAAGATACACACGGGGCAACGGCCCGGCTGGCGTGGCTCAGGGGCGGAGCATCGCCCTGTGAACCAGGAGGTCTCGGTTCGATTCCCGGTCAGGGCGCGTAGTCCCCAGTGTGGGGAGGGCAGGAGGCAGCCGGCCCGGGATTCTCTCTCATCGCTCATGTCTCTCTCTCTCCCTCTGCCTTCTTCTCTGACATCAATAAAACACAGATTTTACAAAGAAAGAAAGAGAAGACAAAATGGAGACTCAGAAACGAAGAGCAAGCAGAGTTGCGGTGTGGGTGCGGCAGGCGGGGCTCCCCGCGCTCCTCGCCACACTCACTCCCAGCGCCGGTGGACATCTCCCGGGAGGGCCGCCCCTCCTGCCCCTCCTGCCCCTCCTGCCCCCACTCCTGCGCCTCCGTGCCCAGCCCCTCGCTCTGACAGCCGCTTCTCGGAGCAGAGAGGACCCGCCCAGCAGGGGGGACCCGCCCAGCAGAGGGGACCCGCCCAGCAGGGAGGACCCCAGCTGGGAGCCTGCGCCGCCCCGGGACGCACCTCCGGAGCCCAGCAGCGCGGAGCGCAGGTGCAGGCAGCGGTTGACGTGCTTGCCCTCCTTGTCCTGCTGCTTGTAGATGAACTCATACACGGTGCTCTCCTTGCCCTTCACCACGTACTTGTAGGGTGCGGGCCGGTCCAGCAGCCCCCGGGGCAGCACGGCGCTGCCTTCGACGAGGACCCCGTGCGGCTCCAGGGTTCTGAGAACAGAGGGGACACGCCCGGTCATCGGGGAAGCCTCCCGGAAGTCTTGGTTCTCCTGAACCTCGGTGCGGAGCGCAGGGCGAGGGCAACGCCTGGCCGCTGGCTGGTCCCCAGACGGGACGGAGGGGAGCCAGGCCCGGGGGCGCAGGGCAAGCGTGTCGAGGGGAAGAGCTGCTCGAAACGCTCCTTTTCCGAGCGAATGCCACCGGCTCTGTTAGCAAGCGCTTCGGAGACGGGCGTCGGGACGCCCCGGCTGCCCGCGAGCCCGGGACACTCACTTGGTGACGTGCAGCTCGCACACGTTAAGGTTCCACTCCGGCGTCCCCAGCTGTTCGCCGCCCCGGATGAACAGCCGGTGCTGGTCGGGGTCGAAGTTGAAGTCCTTGGAGAGGATGGCGTGGAAGAACACCGTGACGCCCTCCCCGGGGCTCAGGGGGCTGCGGGAGAGCCGCCAGGAAGCATGGTTACACCCAACTGTCTTATCCAACCATGTACATGCAGAGCACGTGTGCACACACATGCACAGAAACATGCGCACCCAAGCACACACATACGCACATGCTTGTGCACACGTATGCACAAAATATGCACAGTCATGTGTGCACAAACACGCACGTGTGTGCACACATGTAACCGTATTTTTTCACCTGCATTGACATGCAACCAGCAGAACTCAAGTGCATCGACACTTGAGATGTACCGCCCGTGGGGGGTCCTCTCGCCGCCCTCCGCAGGGTGGGCGGAGGGCGCAGGACAGGGACCTCTGCCCCGGAAGCGCTGGGGGGGTGGGCTAGCACTCGGACATCACAGCCTCCCTCCCGAGTCCCTGAGGCCCGCTGCCTCGGGGCCCCCGGGACCCGCTGCCTGCCCCGGAGCCTGGGGGCGCCCTCTGTGGGCAGGTGAACACTGGGCCTGCCTCCCTGGGGCGGGCACCTCGCGGCCCCCACGGGCTGCTGCACCGCGCGCCCTACCTGCGCGGAACCTCCCGCGTGTCAGCTTTCGGCTCCTTCTGGCCCCCCTCGCCCTTGGCGGCAGCCGCGTCGCCCCTGTGGCCCCGGTCAGGCTTCTTCCGGTCTCCGGGCTTGGCTTTCTCCCCAGAAACGGCAGCCTTGCCTTTGGGTGCAGCTTCCTGAGACGAGGAACCAACCCCCACCTGGAACACCAGCCTCCAAGGTTGCCTACGACGGCCTGGGCGCCCCACCACGGCCCCACCACGGCCCCACCACGGCCCCACCACGGCCTCTCCCGCATCGCTCGGGGGCTCCGCTTCCTGCTGGTCCCTGGGGCCCTGCCCCTGCCATGCCCTCTGCTGGGGACACGGCCCCAGTCTCCCCGGAGCCTGCCTCTCGCCCCATCCAGGCGATCACAGAAACCCCTCGTGGGCAAGGCCTTCCCGGCCATGGCCCCGGGCGCCACCCACTGCCCTCAGCCCTCGCCCCCTTCCCTGCGCCATCTCTCTCCTCTAGAGAGAGCCCCGAGGCCGAGCAGGCTCCCGGCTCCAGCCAGCACCCATGGGTGAGTAACCGAATGAAAGAGGAGCGGTGGCAGGACCGGCCAAACGGAGTGGCTGTGGGACAGACGCCCCTCCCCCAGAACAAGCCCCTCCCCCAGAACAACCCCTCACCTGGCCACGCCCCTCCCCCAGAACAAGCCCCTCCCCCAGAACAACCCCTCACCTGGCCACGCCCCTCCTCCAGAACAAGCCCCTCCCCAGAACAACCCCTCACCAGGCCACGCCCCTCCTCCAGAACAAGCCCCTCCCCCAGAACAGCCCCTCACCAGGCCACGCCCCTCCTCCAGAACAAGCCCCTCCCCCAGAACAAGCCCTCACCTGGCCGTGCTCCCGGGAGGCAGGAGGGGAGGCAGGGGCGAGGGGCAGCTTCGGTTTCTGCGTCTCGCTCTGGACCTCAGCCCCCGCCCCCGGCTCCACCAGCTCAGTCGCCACGTCAGTCACCTGGAAGAAATAAAGACTGAACGTCAGGACCAAGAGGACCACACGGACAGGTAGACGGACTCCACGGCGTGAGGGTCAGCATCGCTTCCAGCTGGGTGACAGGGGAGGAGGGGGGTACCGGGGGCTGGGTGACGGGGGCGGGGCCGGGTGACAGGGTCAGGGGCTCAGGGACGGGGTTGGGGAGCCAGAGCGCAGGGCAGCCTCTCCCTCAGCCCCGTTCCCAGGAGCAAGCCCCAGAGGAGGACGCCCCGCCCAGACCAGGAAGCGACCTTGGAACCCCACTGCCCAGCCAGGCGCCAAGGACTCAGCAGGCCCACTGGGTCCTCGCCTCCCCACAACTCACCCCTGAAGCGGGGGGCGCGGCCTGCTGCCCCACGGCGGGCGGCTCATTCCTGGGCTCCGAGGGGTCCCCCTGTGGCGCGGGTGGCAGGAGCTCCTGGGCCGTGCCCTCCTTCCCACTGGCGGAGGCGGGGGGCCCGGCCCCCTCTGGGTCCTTCCCTCCTGGGGGGACACCTCCTGCGGTCTGGTCCTGGGGTGCTGCGCTGCCTGGAGACTCTCCTACCGAGGCTGCCTCTGGGGCCCCAGTGGCCTGGCCCTGCGGACACCCTCCGCAGCCACCAGGCTCGCCGGGCGGCGGCTGGCTGGGGGGCCCACCCTGCTGAGCAGGGCTCTGGGGCAGGGCCACGTCCCGGACCCCAGGATCCACAAGCGATTCAAGACGACAAGGCATGGAGGGGGGAGCAGACAGGGGCTCCGGCCCTTTGGACACGGGCACCTCTTCGTTCTTTTTCTTCTGTTTCTTCCTCTTGCTCTAGACGGAGAGAGACGCTGGTTCACTCCTCAGGTGCATGCGACACCCACCCACCTTCCCTCCAGCTCCGTTCAGCTGCTCACGAACCAAGCTTAGCTCGACCAGCACCTGACACCCGAGGGAACCGCCATCTCTCTTTTTTAAAACCCGGAACGTGAGTATATACATACATCTGTGCTGATGTCAGAGAGGGAGGGAAAGGAGAAAGAGAGGAACATCCATGATGACAGAGGATCATGGATCGGCTGCCTCCGGCACGCCCCACATGGGGATCGAGCCCGCAACCTGGGCCTGTGCCCCGACCGGAATCGAACCGTCACAGGTCGACGCTCAACCACAGGCGTGCCGGCTGGGCACCGGCCATCTCTTTATCTTGGGAAGAATGACGCTGAGACACAAGAGGACGGGGTGGCGGACGGAGTGGGGGACAGTGGGCCTAAGTGCAGGCGACAACCTCATGGGGCCGAGGCCGGCGCGGGGCCGTCGGCGGGCAGGTCCGCGCTGCCGGGACTCGCTCTCGTGTGGAGTGTATGATGTGCAGGAAATCGAAACAGAGGAGAGGCTGGGGCTGGTGAGCAGGCAGAGCGCCCCCCCCCGCCCTCCGCCGGGCACGGAGCCCCCAGGAGGCCCTGCCCCGGGCGAAGAGTCCCCAGCTACGGAAGCACGTGTGACAGGACCCTATGGGGATGAGGCTCCGGGCTGAGGGCTGAGCCGTCCCTTCAGGACCAGTGACCCATGACCCCGAAGGCCGGTCACCTGGGAAAGGGGGATGGGAGAACGTGGGTGCGTCTGCGCATGGGGTGGGGTGGCCTCGCTCTGGGTCAGCTCCGGGAACCCTCCGAGAACCCTGAGCAGGCCTCCTGCACATCTGTCTGCAGTCACAAGCGTGACACCCAGCTGCCCCGGCAACCCTGAGGGCGATTTCCAGGCTTCCCAGCTGCCACCTGCTTGATGTCACCACGCACACGTGCACGCACGTACATGCACACACTCGCACATGCACACACTCACAAACACAAGCCCGGGTGCTGGTTTCCTGTCCCCTCTAGAATGGAAGTCCGTGGGCTCTGCTCGCTGCCGTGTCCGGACCCAGAAGGATCCCCGGCACACAGGCGCCCAGCGTGTCTGCGCCCAGGCCGCCGCCTCTGCAGCCCGCTCTGCCGCCGGGAGGGCCACACGCTTCCTCCCCGGGGGCCGGCGGGCCGCACCCTCAGCCCGCGTCCAAGCTCAGGTCCTGCAGGGCTGGGCTCCTCTGGCTGCAGTGCCTCGTCGCCCTCTGACCTGCTCTCATTCCTCCTGTACGCGCTTCCCGGGAGCCCGCAGGCCTTCCGGAACCAGGTCGGACTCGGCACAGGTGACGTGTGGCTCTCAGCACACAGCTGTGGGGGAGGGGCGCACACCCAGGTGGCCCGGCACGCACCGTGTGCAGGGCTTGGAGCGGAAATCTAACCCTTCCCTTGACAAAAACCAAGTTTTAGTGTGGTTTCTACGTGTACGTTTTGTATGTACACGTCCCTCACTGACATGTACACACATGTATGTTTTCTAAGAGCACGGTCTTTCATTTGACCGTTCTGAATGTGGCGATGTCCCCCGGGAGCCAGAAGTGGGCACAGTAGGAGCGCACGCCCCGGTGGGGCCACGCCCGGACAGTGGCCACAAGCGGGGACATGGGGGGAGCGGGGCGGCCGGGAGAGCCAACAGCGGAGCGGTGTCCGTGCCGAAGGGAAGGGTGGGCATCGGCCTCACGTTCAGTAACAGCCTCTTCCTTGGTGAAGAGATTTTTGATGGAAGAGGCAAGAGGGAACCTTTGGGGACTGGAATGTTCTCTAGATCGGGGCGGGGGGGGGGGGGTTACGAGGCTGAACACAGCTGTACACAGCTGTACACGGCTCTACACATGCCGCATGTCTACACACAGTTGTGCACGCTGTACACAGCTGCACAGGGCTACACACATCTATCCATGTATACACACCACACACTCTCACACAAACACACACTCCCCAAAACAACGCCCACACTCACACATAGCCCACACATACACCACACATGCACCCCTCTACTCACACATACACCCCACATACCCCACACTCACACACACGCACCCCAACACGGCCTCCCGCGGCGGGTCCCACCCCAGCCACCAGGGGCAGCCACCGAGGGCCAGACCAGAAACCCGCCTGGGCGGACGGCAGACCTTGCCCCCGGCCGCCCTGAGCTCGTCCGGGACCTGACCACAGCCTGGCCTGGTCCCTGACCCAGGAGCCCCTCGGGTCTGACGCTTGTTGGGAGGCAACCGTCTCCCAGGTACTTCCCGAGCGCCCGCCCTGACCCGGAGCGTGGGGGCACCTGGGGGTGGGCACCGTCAATGCAGAGAGGACAGAGGGGCGGGCACCCCGGGGGCAGAGCACAGCCGCCAGCCCGGGGCCGGTGGGAGGAAAGGGCAGGTGGAGGGCCAGCGGATGGGCCCCGGAGACCGCGCCGCAGCAGCATGGGGGGGCGCTCTGCCACCCAGCCTGCAGGGCCGACGGGAGGGGCGGCGGCGGGCAGCTCCGGGCTGGCCCCGTGGGGACTCGGGTGCCATGGCCGGCGGCTGGGGCACCGCGGCAGGCAGCGGCGGCGGCAGAGCCAGCACGCCCGGGGCCACCACTACTCACTTTTTGGCTCTTCCAGGACTGGGGGCTGGGCGGGGCCGGCTCTGCCTGCCACTCACTGGAGTCCAGCGATGAGGGGGGGCCCCCGTCCTCCTTCAGCTCCTGTCCGTCCTCCTTCAGCTCCTGCCCGTCCTCCTTCAGCTCCTGCCCGTCCTCCTTCAGCTCCTGCCCGTCCTCCTTCAGCTCCTGCCCGTCCTCCTTCAGCTCCTGTCCGTCCTCCTTCAGCTCCTGTCCGCCCTCCTTCAGCTCCTGTCCGTCCTCCTTCAGCTCCTGTCCCTCCTCCTTCAGCTCCTGCCCGTCCTCCTTCAGCTCCTGCCCGTCCTCCTTCAGCTCCTGCCCGTCCTCCTTCAGCTCCTGCCCGTCCTCCTTCAGCTCCTGCCCGTCCTCCTTCAGCTCCTGTCCGCCCTCCTTCAGCTCCTGTCCGTCCTCCTTCAGCTCCTGTCCATCCTCCTTCAGCTCCTGTCCGTCCTCCTTCAGCTCCTGTCCGCCCTCCTTCAGCTCCTGTCCGTCCTCCTTCAGCTCCTGTCCGCTCTCTGTCTCCCCCTCGGGCACCGACGTCGCCTTCAGGCTGTTCTCAGAGTCTACAAGGCAGGGAAGGGAAGAGCTGGTCACCCTCTGGGACATTCATTTGAGTGGTCTTTTGTTTTCTTTTCTTTTTTAATCCTCACCCGAGGATTTTGGAGAGAGTGGGAGAGAGAGGGCGGGACAGAGAGAAACACTGATGTGAGAGAAACACATCGCTGGCTTGCCTCCTGCACGTGCCCCGATCAAGCCCTGGGCCGGGGGGGATGGGGGGGTGGGAGGAGCCCGCAAGCAAGGTATGTGCCCTTGACTGGAATCGAACCCGGAACCCTTCGGTCCGCAGGCCGACGCTCTGTTCACTGAGCCATGCGGTCGGCGGCCCAGGGCGCTCTGAAGGCAGAGGGAAGGCGTCCCTCTGGGGGGACATTGACGTACGGGGAACCTGCGTTGGTAAGGGGCCTGCACAGCACAGGACGAGGAGGGAACCCCCTCTCCGGGAGCAATTACCAGAGCTGCAGGCCCCAGGCCAGTCGGCATGATGGCCGCCCGCAGGCCTTCCGTGTCGCCGACCCCACCCCGCACCGGTCTCCCGCTGGGGACGGAGCTGCGGGGTGGCCTGTGCCGGGCCCACGGGAGGAGGTTCCTGCTCTTCCATGGGGTTCGCTTCGCTCACCTACTTCTGTCACTTTACGTATTGGGTCAGCCAAGGAACCTGGGGGGGGGCCTTCCGTCCCTACAGCTGCTGCCCGGGGGCCCAACATCAGGGGCACGCACGTGGGCATCCCAGGACAGCCTGACCCCCTTCCCCGCATCCCCAGAGCAGCCGGCTCAGGCCCAGCGCCCCCCACACACGCGCTCCGGGACACAGCAGCCGGCTCAGGCCCCAGTATCCCCCCTCCCCCTCCTCCTGCGATGTTCTCAAGAAAATGTAGAAAATGCAGATAAGAAAAATAAAACACGGCCCGTGTGGCTCAGTGGCTGAGTGTCCACCAGGCACCAAGAGGTTGGCTGTTGGATTCCAGGTCAGGGCACATGCCTGGTTGTGGGCTTGATCCCCAGCAGGGGGCGTGCAGGAGGCAGCCAATGGATGGTTCTCTCAAATCAATAAAAAAATATATTTAAAAGAAGAACGAAATGTATTGTCCAGAGCTTCACCGTCCCCCATAACCTTCCAGCACTGCAGGTCCCCCCTGGAAGTCCCACCTGAGTCCCCGGGGCATGGGCAGTGAGGACTCAGGGTGGGGAGGGGCCCCCTAACTCCCTGCCCGTCAGCTCTCCACTGAGAGCAGCCCAGCATCACGCCTGGCAGAGCCTGCCACCTGCCCCCGCCTGGGGTGGCCCGAGACTCTGCCACACATTCCCCTTCCATGCGCCCCCACCCCCCACCCTGGGGTCCTGGCAGGTCCCAGCCATCACCCCCACCTCCCTCCTCCCCTCCTCCCCCACCCCACGCCCCCCCCTTGCAGCTCGCCCTCTTGCTTTCACTTTCTGTTCTGAGAACAGCCAGGCAGGGGAGGGGGGGGCCAAGAGCCAGCAGACAGGAAGTCTGTGTGTTCCCCGGGTTGTGGCCCCGAGCCCTGGCCCGAGGGATGGGTGCTCAGAGGCCAGCGGAGCCAGGCAGGCCTCATCCTTCAGGCGCAGGCGTTTGGCCCTACTGTGCGCCCCCACGGACTGACCAGGACCAGCACTTGCCACTCCCGACAGCAGGGGAGAGACGCCCCCAGAGTCACCCCGCAAAAAGGTCAATGGTGCCCGGCCGGCGTGGCTCCGTGGCTGAGCATTGACCTATGGACCAGGAGGTCGGGGTTCAATCCCCGGTCAGGGCACAGGCCCTGGTTGTGGGCTCGATCCCCAAGCTGACATGGTCCTTGCACCCGAAGGGACCGACAAGAATTGGTCCCTTCCCACGCGGTGTCCCCTGACTTGCTTGGACCTGACTTGCTTTGACGGCACATTCCTATTGTCAGCAAGTGAGGAGCATGAGAGCGACCATTCAGAGCTTATCAGAAGTCTGTAGGTATTTACCGAGAATTCGGCTTTCTGCTTTATCTTCGAGATTAAGCAGCACAGAGACTACATTCCTCTGTGTTGACCTCCTGGTCAGTATCCGTGTATAAAAGGCATCGCGTAGTCAATAAACGCCGCCGCGGTCTCTCGAAGACTCGCCGCCCTTCCGACCCCGCTGTCCTGTCTGTCTTTCTTTTCTCAATTCCCACCTCCCTACCGCAGCCCGGTTCAACCGTCCGGGCTGGCCCCTGACAGGCCTGCACCACGTCCCGTCCGGTCCCACGCCTCTGCAGCCCCAGCAAACACCTGTTTGCCTTCCTGTGAATTGTCCTGCCCGTGCCTGACGGGGAATCGAACTGTGACCAGGTTCATAGGTCGACGCTCAACCCGAGCCACATGGGCCCGGCAGGAGCTGCTTCTATTTTGTTGAGCGTCTGAAGCCCCAGAGGCCCCAGCCGTCCCCAGGTCCCTCCAGGTAGACGTTCTCATGACGAGGGGTGGGGAGCCCTGCGGGCGGAAGTCCCACTGGGACCCCAGGCGCTTGGCCACACCGGGCATCTGGACAGCGAGGAATCAAGGAGGGAGCAGACACTCGCTGACCACCTAGGGCCCCTGCTCTGTGACCCTCAGGGGCCCTCAGGGCTGACTGCCGCCCGGAGCTTCTCCCCAGGGGTCGGCCGCAGAAGCAAAGCAACAGAACACAACGCACAGCACGAAACACCGGCCACCCCACCCCCACCCCCCGCCCCCCGCCCGGCCGCGCCCTCGAGCCCGAGCACAGCGTCTGCAACCTGCGCACCTGACACGCACCTGACACGCCCCCACGGAGGACCGAAGGCCGCATCCTTGGAGGTCACCCAGGCGCGAGCAGGGAGGCCTGGGACTGCGGCATCTGTCCACTATGCACACACACTCACACGTGCACCCCCACACACATGCATAGGCACACCGGTGCACATACATGCACACACAGCGGCGTGCTTACAAGACACATGGACCTTCTTTGAGTCCCACAGCAGTGGTCCATCGAGCACCTACAGCGCGCCAGGCACCGCCAGGGACCTGGGTAAAGCAGCGGCCAGGCAGCAAGTCTCCCCTGAAGCCACAGGACAGACAGAGGGAGTGCCGCTGGCCACTGGCGGCAGGCTTCAAAGGGGGGGGGGGGGCGGTGCTTGGGGAGGAGACAGCAGAGCAAGGGCTGGAAGGGGGAGGTGTGTCCCAGGCGTCCCAGGGTCAGAGCCAGCCGTGTGTCCCCAGAAGGCTAAGAGGCCATCGGGCGGGGGAGGGGCTGCAGGGGAGGAGGTCAGAGGGCACCAGAGGGGCATTCAGGGAGGACTTGCAGCTTTACTCTGAGAGGCATGGCGGGGGGGTGGGGGGTGGGGGGCGGGCACCCCTTGGGCAGGCTCTGCCCACGCAGCCAGCGGGTCCTGAGAGCAGACGTGGGGTGTGCGGAAGGGAAGGAGGGGAGGTCGGCGCTGGGGGTTGGGACCGAGGCGCTACAGGGGTGGGTCACCCAGCTCAGGGCAGGTGGGAGGCCTGAGGGGTGGGTTTGGGGGTGAGTAGGGGCTGGGCTTCAGAAACAGGAAATGGAGAGGCTCGTCAAGACACTCGGTGGGGAGAGCGGCTGTTTAGGTGACCGTCTGGGACAGAAGGGCTAACCTGGTACTGCCAGGGCATGGGCCCCCCGGAGCAGGCGAGGGCCCCCCGGAGCAGGCGAGGGCTCCCCGGAGCAGGCGAGGGCCCCCCGGAGCAGGCGAGGGCCCCCCGGAGCAGGTGAGGGCCCCACGGAGCAGGACAACAGCCCCAGGGGGAAGGAGGCATCAGGATGCCGAGTGGCAGTCAGTGGGTGAGACCCACCTGCTGGGGCTATGACACCTGTGGCGCCGCCGGCCACCCTCGCCAGGTGACCCCTCACCCAACCCTGTGCCTGGGGTCCCACTTCCATGCAGCATCCTCCGAACACCCCATCCCGAGCTCAGCCACGCTGCCCACTCCCCAGGGGGCAGGGAGCCTCCCGTTCCCTCCAAGGAACGAAAAGGAATTTCTGACAAAGCAACAGGTGCCTCCAGCCAAAGCCCGAGGAGCGCTTCCCTGTGGCCCCAGGAGACCCCGCTCTGCCGGCCCCCTGTTTCGGCGCCAGGGAAGGAGGCAGGACCAGGCTGACCGCCCGCCCCCCCTCATCGGCACCCCCAGCCTTACCAGGAGCAGGGGCCGCGGGGGGCAGCCTGCGCCCACACTCGCAGCAGAACTTGGGCGCTTCCTCCTTGGAGACATGGCCGCAGGAAGGACACTCCATGCCTCCTCCGCTGCGCCCTGCAGAGCTGGAAGCCCGGGTCCTAGCAAGCCGCTGCCTTTATTCCCAGCCGCCGGTCACATGACCACCGTCCCGCTTCAGTTTCATTTTCCGGAAAGTGAAATTGCAAACAGCTCAGCAGGTCCCAGCTTCATCGAAACTCAGCTGAGCCCCTCCCCTGCAGCTCCCAGCCTGGCCTCCCACCGTCCTCCCCTCCGGGTCCCTGCTGTCCCCCCACCCCTGACCCCGGCTTCGGTACCCACTTACTTTGCTGCTGCCCGCCCGGCTCTCTGCTCTTCATCTCCCAGGGAGGCCGCCCAGCTGAGGCTGAGACTGGGGCCGGGTGGCTGAGGGGCGGGGCGCAGCAGGGAGGGGTCCCCGGAGGGCACAGCGCCTGCAAAACCCCCAGAGTTGTGGACGAGGTGCCTGCTGTGTGCCCAGGGCAAGGCGCTAACAAGACAAAAACCCTGGCTCCCAGGTGAGGAGGCTCAGGTGAGGCACCCAGGTGGAGCCCACGGGCAGGAGGCACCGGGACGGGACGCGCTGGTGGCCACACGGAGAGCTGGCCGCAGGGACGCCTGCACCGGGCTGCCCAGGGCTGCGGGGCCCCAGCCAGGGGCCTGCTAACGGGCAGGGGTTGCCACCTACGAAGCGCAGTCTCCTGTTGTGACGTCTCCCTCAGAACGCCCGCGGGGGGTGGGGTGGGCGTGGAAGCGCGGGTGGGGCCATGCTCGTCCAGGCCAAGGCCAAACTCAGGTCAAGGGTCCCTGCTCCCAGGGGCCATGGGGGGGGAGGTTGGGGGAGAGGACGGAGGCTTGTCCTTCCCGCTGCGGCCCCCCCCCCCCCCCCCCCGCTCTGGGCAGGACTGCCTGTCTGCCTGCTGCTGTGGCTTGGTCTCCTCTCCAGCAGACGGTGCCCTCCTGCTGGGGGGCAGGGGCAGGGCCAGGCCAAAGACGCTCCATTGTGGGGTGCCCTGGCTTTGCCTGCCACAGCCAAGCCCTGGCCTCCACCTCGCCCTCCCCGCCACAGCCCGGAAGCCACCCCCACCGTGGCTTGGGCGCTCTCTCACTCGAAGACCTTCCATGGCTCCCACAGCCCAGGCCCCTCCGTTCCCCAAGCTGTCCTCCCCGACGCTCTTCCTCCCCACAGAACAGAAGCCCCAGCGGCTCCGCAACCCACAACCCACAGTCACCTGCCCCAGGGCAGGGGGGGGGGGGCGGGGGGCAGGGAATGCCTTCTCTACTCAGCCAGCTGCCAGACCTTCCTTCCCCTTTATTTCCAACTGCTGAACCGCGCCAAGCTCAAAGCCCTCCAGCCACACCCGGAAAGCGAGGGGCTGAGGGAGTGAGGGCTGGAGTGGGTGCAGACCCTACCGTCTCGCCTCTGCCTCATTCCGTGCCCCCTCCACCCGCTTGGCTCTCAAGGCCACCACCAAACAGGTGGGCCCCCCCACCCCCCAGCTCTGAGCCCGGTCCTGTTGGGAGAAGCCGTGCCCTGGGGCAGGGGGACGTGGGCAGGGCTGCCGTTCTGGTAAAGTTATGTGCTTCCGGAACCATTCTTTTGTGTCACTGCAATTAGCAAAAGGGCAGGATTCCTGGGGAGGCACCGCCCAGGTCCACCATCCGGCCCCTTCTCAGCGTCAGACTTCACACGTCCGGCCCAGGGTCCCCGGGTCGGGTCTCCAGGAGTGCGGGGGGCCTGGGTCAGGGGGGGGCCTGGGAGTCACGCTGCCCGGGATGCGCGCTGCCCGAGGGCGGGGCGGGGCGGGGCCAAGGCTGCGAAACTGAAACCTGAGCCCTGGGAAGAGGCGGCTGGAGGAGAGGGGAGGAGGGGAGGGCGTGGTGGGGGACAGACACCTGGACGCAGGAGCCACTGCCCAGCTCGCCCCCGCTGCGACCCAGACCCCCCGCGGGCCCCCAGCTCCCCACCCCCACGCCTACCTCGCTAGGCCACTTGGTTTCCTTTCCGCTCAGTCCCGCCCCTCCTCGCGCCTCTGGCAGTGCTGCAGGTTCCCCAAGGCCAAGGCCGGCATGTCCCTGCCGGTGGCGCCCCCCAGTGGACCTGTGCCGGGGGCAGCACCGACTTCCAGCCAGTCTGCACCCTGGTCCTCCCCAGGCACCCCCGCCCCGCTGACCTGATACCGGGGCCCTTGGTAGCAGAAGTGGGGGATGCGCAGAGGTCCCCAGCCTAGCACCCTGGACGGCATCCACGCCCCTGCAGAGCCAGTGGCAGCGGGAGAAGGGCCGCGGCCACCAGGTGGGGCGCTGAGCCAAGCTTCAGGCCACTTGGGTGCCGAGGGGAGGTCACAGTCCCACCCTACGGCAGCCTGGTGCCCACGAGTGACCCACGTGGCAGTGATGCCTGCTGCCCCGCGCAGGGCCCCCTGGTCACTGGGAACCAGAGGCCGCGGGGTCCCGTCTCACCCCGCCCTGCTCTGGGCCTGTTTCTTCGTCTGGTCCAGCACCCAGGGCTGCTGAATAGCAGCGACGACGCCAACCCCCAGCAGCCAACCCCCAGCCGCATGTGCTCCTCACTTTCCTCTCCCGCCAACCAGCGCAGCTGAGGGCACCCCACGGCGACTACAAACCGCTCAGGGGTTGAGCACGGACCTCTGAACCAGAAGGTCAGGTTCAACTGCAGGACTGCGCACGGGCAGTGTTTCGGGCCCCAGCAGAGGTCATGGGGCGTGTTCTTGCATTCATGCAGCCTCTGCGGACGTACACCCCGGTGTGCACCCCGTCACCCCCATCTAGCTCACCTGGATCCAGGCAGCGCCCACGGCTGTGGCCTTTGACCTGGTGGTGTCTTCCTGGGGGCCCCAGCAGAGCTTGCCAGAAAGGGTGCACTGGGGGGGGGGGGGGGACGCGCAGAGGGGGGCGCAGCCTGGCCCTGGTCACCAAGCTGTCTGTCCTGGGAGGGAGCAGACCTAATTGGGCCCACCTTCTGGTCCTAGCGGGAGGGGCCCTGTGGGGACCCAGTGCTCAGCCGCACTCCACAGCGGGGGGCCCAGCCGGCCAAGGGGAAGCCCGGCTCTGCCCCACTGCCACCGTCACCGTCAGATCGTGGGGAGGGGGCGCCAGCAGACCTTGTCCGCGTCCAGGGGAGCGGGGGCCACAGCCCGGACCCCGACCAGCTGGTGGCACCTCCGCTGACTGTCCGGAGGGCAGTGGAGGCTGTGGACCGGCCGTAGAGCCGCAGAACCAGCTCAAACTGGTCCTGTCCTGCTTCCAATGAGATCCGGAACCCAAGTTGACCCCACTTACGGGGGACCTGTGGACCCCACTTACACGGGACACATGTGGACATAACCTATGAATGACACGTGTGAGCCCTCAACTGCTTCCCCCACGGAACCACGAGAGCGGACACCACGGGAAACTCAGGCCAGAACCCTTGGGGGGGGCACGCTGTCCAGGGAGCCCCAGTGCTGAAGCCCCTTACGATCCCGCCCAAACCCTGGATGGGGAGGGATTGGAGCCCCGCCCCGTCTCCTTGCGCTGAACTTGCAATGAAAGCTCTTTCTTCTCCCCAAAGCCGGTGCCTCTGCCTGGGGACCCCCGTGTGGGCCTCAGGCTCTGGGCCTCCCGTCACAGGTCCCTCCAGAACAGCAGCCACTACCTACTCAGTGCTGGTGACACGCCAGGCCGCTCGTCCCCCTCCGCTCCCTCTAGTCTGTGTGACGTGAAGGGTCAGGGACAAGGGATGCTGGGGCACCACAGCCGTCTGCACGGGGACGTAGCTGTCCGTCTGCACAGGGACACAGCCGTCTGCACGGGGACACAGCCGTCTGCACGGGGACATAGCTGTCTGTCTGCACAGGGACACAGCTGTCTGCACAGGGACATAGCTGTCCGTCTGCACAGGGACACAGCCGTCTGCACGGGGACATAGCTGTCTGTCTGCACAGGGACACAGCTGTCTGCACGGGGACATAGCTGTCCGTCTGCACGGGGACATAGCCGTCTGCACGGGGACATAGCCGTCTGCACGGGGACATAGCCGTCTGCACGGGGACATAGCTGTCTGTCTGCACAGGGACATAGCCGTCTGCACAGGGACATAGCCGTCTGCACGGGGACATAGCTGTCTGTCTGCACGGGGACATAGCCGTCTGCACAGGGACATAGCTGTCCATCTGCACAGGGACATAGCCGTCTGCATGGGGACGTAGCTGTCTGTCTGCACAGGGACATAGCCATCTGCACAGGGACATAGCCGTCTGCACGGGGACATAGCTGTCTGTCTGCACAGGGACATAGCCGTCTGCACAGGGACATAGCCGTCTGCACGGGGACATAGCTGTCTGTCTGCACAGGGACATAGCCGTCTGCACAGGGACATAGCCGTCTGCACAGGGACATAGCCGTCTGCACAGGGACATAGCCGTCTGCACGGGGACATAGCTGTCTGTCTGCACAGGGACATAGCCGTCTGCACAGGGACATAGCCGTCTGCACGGGGACATAGCTGTCTGTCTGCACGGGGACATAGCCGTCTGCACAGGGACATAGCTGTCCATCTGCACAGGGACATAGCCGTCTGCACAGGGACATAGCCATCTGCATGGGGACGTAGCTGTCTGTCTGCACAGGGACATAGCCATCTGCACGGGGACGTAGCTGTCCCTCTGCATGGGGAGGCGGCTCACAGCTGCCCAGGAGCGCAGCGGCCCTCGTGTGGCTCCCCAGGGGGAACTTCCAGCCTGCCCCGCCATGCTGCCCGGGCGACAGTGCGCGGAGGGGCCCAGTAGGGAAATCGACGCGTGCAGAGTCCCAGCAGCCACGGAAACCACAGCGAACACCTCACCGCAGGGACTGCAGGGAGCAGCTCACAGAGCACGGTGGGGACACCCCCCCGCCCCCCCCGGCCCCCTGGTGGGGCTCACCCACACGGGCCAGGGGATGGCTCCTGCAGCCTTCACAATGAGCATTTGTTACAAAACCATGAAGGCTATCACTTTTTTTTAATTAAAAAAAAACCACCAGCAAATGGTCCCTGGCTGATTTGGCTCAGTGGGTAGTGCAGCCCGAGGCCTGAAGGGTCCCGGTGAGACTCCAGTGAAAGGCACGTCGCTCGGTTGCAGGCTCAGCCCCCGCCGTGGTCGGGGTGCGTGTGGAAGGCAGCCCGCTGACGTGTCTCATGGATGTTTCTCTCTCCGTCTCGACCCTTCCCTTCCACTTGCTTCAAACATCAACGGAAAAGTACCTTCCCGGGAGGGTTAACGACGGCGGTACAAACGCAGTCCAGCCTCACCGCCCTTCAGCGGGCACCAGGCCACTGGCACACCGTTCCTCCCAGAACAGCACGGGGGGGGGGGGGAGGAGGGGGATTAGCACCGCGGGGGTGGCAGGTGGGGGGAGGGGATGCGCCCCACCCGCCCCCCAAGCCAGGAAGGTGCTGGGCTGCGGGGACCCTTCCTGGCCCAGACTGACACCCTGGGATCTGTCTTTCTAGAAGTTTCTCTGCACACAAGGGCTCTGCCCCAGGTCGGTAGGAGGTCAAGCTTCCATCGTCCCGGGGGAAGCCAGCGAGGCCGTGCCCTCCTTCCTCCGGGTCCCAGCTCCGGCTTCCTCAGACCCTCCGGCCAGCGCAGCACCGGAACCTTCTGCGGGGCTCTCCAGACCACGGCCGCCCTGCCCTCGGGGGCTCCGGCCTTCAGCAGGGCGGCGTGGGCTCCGGGACGGAGCCGTCGCTGAAGCTGCGGGGCTGGGAGCCCGGCTCCTGGCTCAGGTGTCTCTCTGCAGAAAATTCCACGTTTTTTTGCCCGGCCGGCGTGGCGCAGTGGTTGAGCGCCGACCTGTGAACCAGGAGGCCCTGGTTCGATTCCCGATCAGGGCAAGTGCCCGGGTTGTGGGCTGGATGCCCAGTGGGGGGTGAGCAGGAGGCAGCTGATCCACGATTCTCTCATTGACGCTTCTATCTCCCTCTCCCTTCCTCTCTGAAGTCAATAAAAATACATTTAAGAAAACACACACACGTTTTTCAGTGCTGAACAAGCACAAGTGAGACGGGGTCAGCTCACAGAACAGGGTTAAAGGCCTCCGTCATTGCAGGGTCCCTGGGCGGCACCCCCTGCCGCACCACAGCGGCCCTGATTGGTGGCTGCGCCTGCCTGTCATCCCCGCCCCTCCCCCGCAGCCCCCCCTCCCCCTCCCCCCCCCGGGGAGGGGCCTCAGTGCTGCTCCTTCCCGCAACAACAGAGAAGTCTCGGGGCCCCACGGAGCCGAGAAACCAGACACGACCAGGGTCTGGGGCCTTCGTGGCCCTCGAGACAAAAGGGTCCCCGAGAGGCAGGGCTGCTCAGGAGTGACGGCCTTTTCTGCGCCCGCCGGCGCCCTGCAGGGCCCTTCAGAGCCCAACTGGGGTCAACAATCCCTGCGACTCACTGTGTGCCAACCGCGCCTCAACCTGAGACACGCCCCGAAAAGCAGAACCCCCGCCCCGAGGGCCCTACGTCCCCCACCCTCACGCCCCACAACCGGAGGCAGCGTCCGAGCCCAGGGTCCACGGCGACCTCGCCGGCACCCACCTGCCTCCTCCAGGCTGGCGAAGTGCTGGACGTTCAGGTCAGCGGACAGCAGGACACGGCGCACGGGCTCCTGTGGGACGGACGGAGAGGTCAGCGCCCGGCGGGGACAACATGCTGTGGCCACAGGGCAGGCCGCCCGGCACCCGCAGGCGAGCACTGTCTCCCTCACATTCCCCGGGTGGGTACCACTCCCCGCTCAGGGAACAGAGCACAGACCAGGCCCCTGGGGACGGGGATGGTGTTAAGAGAAAGGCTGCCATGCTCACTGGTTGAGCATTGACCTATGAACCGGGAGGTCATGGTTCAATTCCAGGTCAGGGCACAGGTCCCGGTTGTGGGCTCAACGTCCAGTAGGGGGCGTGCAGGAGGCAGCCGGTCAACGATCCTCATCACGGATGTTTCTCTCTCCCTCCCCCTCTTCCTTCCTCTCTGAGGTCAATCCTACGTAACAAAAGCGTAGTTTGCGCATTGTCCCCTTGACCGGGAGTTCAACCAGGGCGCGGGGCCAGCTGGGGGAAGGGAGGGAGGCCCCGGCCGATGGCAGCAGCGTCAGGTGATCAGGGGAAGGGAGGAAGTACCGGCCGGTGGCTGGCAGCTCTAGGGACCCTACCAGTGCATGAATTCCGTGCACTGGGCCTCTAGTAAAATCCTATTTGAAGAAAGGAGAAACGCTTCTACGTAAGCACAGAGGACACGGACGAGTGCCTTGCACACACAACACGGAACCGAACACTCACGGGCAAAGCCCCGAGGCCAGATGCCTGAGTGGGATGCGTGGCCACCATGCCCGCTCTGTGGCCTTGGGCAGCTTACTCAGCCTCTCTGGGCCTTGACGCCCTCATCCCGGCGTGAGCAGCGGTAACACCGGCCTCAGGGCTGGTGAGAGCGGCAGGCCTGGCTGCTGGGGACACCCACCTGCAGGCCGGTGAGGACGAGGGTGAGGCCCCGCCGCCGGAAGTCCTCCAGCAGCTCCCGGAGCCCCAGCACCACCGTGTAGTCGAGGCTGCAGACGTGGCTGCACTCCAGGACTGCGCAGCGTGGCGGGGACGCTGCGGGGAACAGGCACGGGCAGTCACACTGCGGGGACGAGGCACGGGCGTGGCGAGGCCAGGGACAGCTCCGGCCTGGCGGGAGGCGTCAGTGGGTCCGCCGACAACAGCAGTTTCCCTCTGAGGAAGAACCGGCCCCTTCCCCCCCAAACCCCAAGTCCCAGAGGGAGCAGGCGCTCAGGACAATGTTGGGGAAACGCCACCCTCGCTGGGTGCCGGCACTGAGGGGGCTAGGCCCGGGGGACGCTGCTGGGACGCCCAGACCTCCTCCCTGACCAAGGGCAGGGCCTGGGGCCCCGGGGAGCAGGCTGGGTGCGGAGGGGACACGGGGAGCTCGGGGGTCACAGGCAGCCATCCCTGCCTGGCCCACGTACCTCCCAGGGCGTGGCTCGCCACCGCCTCACGCAGAGCCTCAACGGCGGGGAAGTGCAGGCCGCCGGAGGGCTGCACCACCAGCACCGGCCACTCGGACACCTGGCACAGGGGCGGGGGAGCCGTGAGTCCGGGAGGCACGTCGGGCGGGGCAGCGGGCCAGGCTGGGGGCAGGGCAGAGCTGCAGCCCCCGCCCCCCCCACCCCCCAACGCAGCAGAGCTGTGGTCAGTCCTGCCGCAGGCTGAGCGGCCACGCAGCGGCGCCTTGGGCCCCAGCACACGGGAAGCTCAAGACGAGCCGGGCCAGCGGGCAGTGGTACCTGCATGCCGGGCCTGGCCACGGAGCGCAGGAGGATCAGCAGCGACACCAGCGTGCCCGCCAGGATGCCGTACTGCACCTCCCAGAGGCAGAGCAGGAAGGTCACGCTCAGGGGCAGCAGGTCCAGCCCTGGGGAGAGGGGTGCGCTGAGGCCTCCTCCGGCAGGGGTCGGGTCGGGGGGCAGGGCCGAAGGGAGACCCCGCACCCCTGCAGGAGCTGAAGGCATTCTCGGGGCTGGAGGACTTGGAGGAGGCAGCCTGACCCCTGACCCTGGGGAGACACCTCCCAGGACCACGTGAGCCTCCAGCTCCAGCCGGCGCTGCGGTCGGAGGGGATGGCGGGGCGGCCGGGACCTCGCGCTGACCGACGAGGAGCCACGCACTCCTCACGCGCCACAGCGTCCGGGCGATCCCGGCGTCCAGCAGCGGGGCCACGGCCGTGATGATGACGGCCGCCAGCGCGGCCTTGGGGATGTAGTAGAAGATCGAGGTCAGGTAGCCCAGCGACAGCAGCACCAGAACCCCTGTGGTGGGGGGAACACACCACTGACCGGGCCTGAGCCCACCCTGGATGCAGGGGGAGCCCGCCACCCGGGACGCAGGGGGAGCCGGGACGCAGGGGGAGCCGGGACGCAGGGGGAGCCAGGCCGCCTGCACTGTGGTCCTCCCGCCCCTTCCTCCCATGTCACGGCCTCAGCACATGGGGGTGCAGTGTGTGGGGGCTCACCTGTCACCAGGCCCCCCGCAGGGGTGCACACCCCCGACTGGGCGTTCACGGCCGTCCTGAAGGCAACATGGAGGCCATCAGTGGCGGCCAGAGCAGGGGGTGTTGGTCCACACAGGCAGCTATTCTCCGGGGACACGGCTGCCCCCAAGGCTTAGGAGCACAACGGAGCTTTGGGGTCCCCTCAGCAAAGGGGAACCACCCCAGAGCATAGCGATCAGCCTCCCACGGGCTGCGGTGCCCTCCCCGAGCCTGCGCAGGCGACGGCACCCACAGGGGCCGGGAGACGGGTCAGTACAGACACGCCAGGACGGACGCAGGGACGACCACGTGGGGGACGCAGCGAGACGGCCCCTGCCCTCGGCTCCGGGCCTCCTGAGTGAGGCATCCGCGGCTGGTGCTGGTTGGGCGGGTCTGCCCAATAAATAACACGCCCGCCCCGGGGTCCCGGGCCCTGGGAAAGGGTGGGGGGTGCTGATTTTACAGAGAAAAACTGACGGCGCTGTCAGGTGGGGGTCCCACTTAACCCACACACACACGTGTGCAGACACACAGTACACGTGGTGCACCCTGTGAGCACAAGCACCCGGGCGGGCGGACACCAAACCCTCTGCGGGCTCCTGGGGCGGGCCTGGCGGGAAAGGCCTCCTTCCTGGCTCAGCCGCACGGCCTGCTGGGAGCCCCCCACCCACACCCGACGTCGGAGCTCTCCCCCCGAGGCCGAGCCCAGCAGCACAGGGCTGCCTCGTCCACCCCCCAACGCCAAACCGCGCCCCGTGCCAGCTGCACCCCTTGGGACGCAACCTGCTGTGTGCGCCTGTCCATGGAGGCCCTTCCTGGCTGCCGGCCGCCCCCAGGGAAGCTGATGGGGGAGCCAACAGGAGCCTCGGCCTCGCCCAGGACCTCCAGACAAGCAGGGCGGGCACTCACCGTCCGAAGCTGCCGGTGACCGGGAAGGAGGAGAAGAAGGATCCCAGAACGTTGGTCAGGCCTGGGCACCAAGCGGCAGAGGGTTACCGGGAGGGAAGGCGCACGGCACGGGGAACGGGCAGAGGAGGCGGGCGGAGGAAAGCCCGAAGGAAACAGGAGCCCACGCTCACACCGCCGAGACGGGCATCACTACCGTCGGCCCGGCTCAACGGGGCGGAGGCGCGCCCGACGCGCTCTCACCGATGGACAGCAGCTCCTGGTGGGCGTCGATGCGGTAGCTGTTCTGAGACGCTGGAGAGAAGGAACGATACAAACCCGTCACCGCAGAGAAGACCTCACTGGGAAAACGTTCATGAGACCGAAGAACAGGCCACACATTCCCGCCCGCAGCACTCGGTCTGGAGGCGTCGACATACACGTACGCACGCGTGAAACACACGCGTACGCTCAGGTGCACGCGGTGCACGTCTGTGGGTCTCGGATGGAAGCCGGCGAGCGAGGCAGGCGGCATCTTACCGAAGGCCTTGGCCACGGCGATGCTCTCCAGCAGGCCCACCAGCGGCACCACGGCCAGCCCAGCCCCCATGTCCTGAGGGGAGAGGGAGGGTGAGTGACCTGCAGGGCAGGAAAGGACCCTCAGCAATGTCCGTTCCAAGGGCTCCCCTTTCCCGCCGGCTGGTGCGGCTCAGCGGTGGATCATCCACCTATGAACCAAGAGGTGGCTGGCTCGGTTCCGTCCGGGCACACGCCTGGGTTCCGGGCACACCCCCAGCAGAGGGCACACGCCTGGGTTCTGGGCACACTCCCAGTGGAGGGCACACCCCCAGTGGAGGGCACACCCCCAGTGGAGGGCACACGCCCAGTGGAGGGCACACCCCCAGTGGAGGGCACACGCCTGGGTTCTGGGCACACTCCCAGTGGAGGGCACACCCCCAGTGGAGGGCACACCCCCAGTGGAGGGCACACGCCCAGTGGAGGGCACACCCCCAGTGGAGGGCACACGCCTGGGTTCCGGGCACACCCCCAGTGGAGGGCACACGCCCAGTGGAGGGCACACGCCTGGGTTCTGGGCACACCCCCAGTGGAGGGCACCCGCCTGGGTTCCGGGCACACCCCCAGCAGAGGGCACACGCCTGGGTTCTGGGCACACTCCCAGTGGAGGGCGTGCAGGAGACAGCTGATGAACGATTCTCTCTCATCATGGATGTTTCTCTCTCCCTTCCTCTCTGAAGTCAATGAACCCTTTTTACAAATAACAATAAAAAGTAAAGAGCAGGAAGGGCCGAGTGGGGGAGAGGGGAAGTATACACCCGGAGACCAACGCAGGCGTTCAAGAAAAGGGGCGCCCCCTTCCCATGCCGCCGCCGCTCGGGGTCACACCACCATCCGCCTGGAATGGGTCCGGCCCCGGCTGCCTTCAGTTTGTGTTTCTGATGACCTTGTTTTGTTTTGTCTTGTTTCGTTGTGTGTGGCCTGGGGGGCGCAGGGGCGTAGCTTGGATCCGGCGGTGTGAAGCCAGAGCAGACGCCGGCCTCCCGCAGGCACGCGCACGCGGCTGCAGGGCTGTGAGCTCGCACACGCCAGGGGCGGACGCAGCGCGCTCCTGCTACCGTGTGCCCGAGGCAGGAAAACACACGTGAGGCCCTGAGGCTGGGCCCGACCTGGAATCCTCCCCCGCCTCTCCCTGCACCCATCGACACCTCTTCCCGGGGGCTGCGCAGTCCCGCCGAGCTCAGAGCTCCCTGCCACCAGCGGGTGGCTTAGGGGGACAGAACCAGGCCCCGAGGCCCCTGCAGCCCAGCCAGGCGGGCCCCGCTCCCTCCCTGCCCACCTGGGCCATCTGGGTGAAGGAGACCGTCCCGTTGGCCGTGGTCAATGAGAAGGGGGGCGTCCGCACCGAAGGGAGCCCCGGGACTATCTCCCCAGTGAGAACGAAAGGCCGGTAGCCGGCCACGTCGCAGGAGTACGCCATCAGGGCGGCGCCGGACACTACCAGGGCATTGCGGGCTGCGCGGAAGGAGAGGAGACCGGTGAGGAAAGCTGGCTCCTCTGCATAGGGAGCGGGAGCCGCCCAGCCACGCCCCCTCCACTTCCCCCTGGGGACAGGGTGCGGGCGGAAACCCCCACTGTGAAGCTCTGCCCTCAGCCCCGCTGCACAGCAGGCCCCCCGAGGAGCTGACCGTCCCAGGCCCGAGCCACGCCCAGACGGGGAGGGAGAACCTCCAGGGGGGCCCCACCCAGCACCCACACCCCCAGGCGCCTGTCCGGGTGGTGGGGCCCCCCCGCTGTGGGACTGGCCTCCACAAGGCCCTCACCGGTCGTGGCCGTCCAGACCAGCCCGAGGCTGAGCCGCACTCCGGGGGGCGTGTTGGGGTGCACGGGGGGCGTGTGGGCCCGCAGCAGCCGCAGCAGCAGCAGCAGCAGCAGGCAGACCAGCCCCAGCACGGCATCACCCACCCTGCAGACAGACGCCGTCACCGCCGTCACCGCCCACCGTCCAGCGGCAAGCCCTGGCCCACAGGTGACCTCCTGCTGGAAACCTCTCCGTGGCTCTTTGTGCTCCCGCGGAGTCAGCCCCGAGGCCCCGTCAGAAAGGGAGGACGGCCACAGCGCCTCCCGAGCCTCCAGCCTCAGCGCCGCTCCCCGCCGCCCCGCACATCACTCCTTCCCTCTGCTTCCCGCCAAAGGGTCCCGGCTCCCAGCTGGACTCAGCGGGGAGCACCTCCTGTTGTCCTCTCACCTGCGCCCCTCCACACTGAACTTGGCCCTTCTCCGAGGGGGCCTGGTCCTTCTCTATCTCACCGTCTCTTCCCACGGCTACCCCCCCCCCCCCCGCCAGAGGGCGCGGCACGGGGTCACACCGACCGGCTCTCAGGTTGCTGGAGCCGACCTCTGACCCCTGCACATGCCCCTGGCTGACTCAGCAGCTCTGGGCTCCCGGTGGTGCTGACAGCGCTGCCCTAGGGAACCCTGTTTGAGCAGCAAGGCCCCAGAGTGGAGGAGGGGGGCCAGGAGCAGGGAGTGGGGGGAGCTTCCCTATGGGGGTCGGGGCAGGCTACCTGGTCTCCCCGAGGCTGCGGAAGGTGTGATACAGCTGCAGGAAGAACTGTCTGGGGACTCGCTGCAGTCCCAGCAGGTTCTGGTCAAAGAGGCCCTGGTTAGACGCCCTTCCCCAGTGAGGCCCGAGGCCCCGCCCACCGGGGGCCTTCCTGGGGACACATCTCATGGGCCCCTGGGACCATCTGCCCATGCCCGCACCCCAAAGACGGACCCAAGTGAACCCCAGGAGAGGGCATTTCACAGCCTCCGGGTCACTGCTTTCAGATCCCAGAAAACCAATCTGGAGGACGGCAAGGCAAGGAGACCCATGGTTCCACCTCGCCCAGCGCGCAGGCCGTTGTAATTGGCTTGCAGCCGTGTCCGTCACTGAGCGGCCCGCCCCCCGCAGCGCAGACTCCACCACCCTTGGCCCAAGGCCGTGTCCATCCCTCAGAGGCTTACCTTGATCTGCCCAACGCCAATGGTGATGGCAGCAGCGGAGGTGAAACCTTTGATGACGGGGCAGGAGATGAAGTCCAGCAGGAACCCTGGCGGCCAAGGGGGACACTGAGCTGGTCCTGGAGGCTGCGGTGCATGGAGCCCAGGGGTGGACACGGGGTGTGGGTGGGGCTGGGGTTAGGTCTGGTGGGTGCACACCGGTTGGCAGGCTTGGAGAGCAGGAGGCCAGGCTAGGGTCTGAGGCCTTGGGCCCTTCTCCAAGCAGCCTGGCTCCTAAGCAGAATAGGGTAGTGCTGGAGGCTGAAGGCGCCCCACCCGGGCACCCCACCCACCCTCGCAGGGACCCTCACACGGGCCCTCACAGGGATAGCCCCTGAAAGGCCAAGAAGAAAGTGTTGAGAGCAGCCCAGCCGCGTGGCTCAGGGTTGAGTGTTGACCCATGAACCAGGAGATCACGGTTCGATTCCCCGTCAGGGCGCATGCCCAGCTTGTGGGCTCCATCCCCAGTGTGGGGCGTGCAGGAGGCAGCCGATCTATGATGCTCTCACCATTGATGTCTCTCTCTCCCTCTCCCTTCCTCTCTGACATCAATAGAAATACGTATTTCCCAACGTTGAGGGCAGGCACCCCAGGAGACAGGTGCCTCAGCTGGTGGCCCAGGAAGAGAACCCCGGCGCCCCCCCAGGCAACCTCCACGCAGGAAGGCCTGCAGCCTTACCCAGGCACAGGAACCGCATGGCTAGCTGGACACAGCCGGACAGGAAGGCGAGCAGCACGGCGTAGGCAGGCTCACGGAAGGTGTAGGAGGAGACCAGGAGGGACATGATGGCCGTGGGGCCCAGGGTCACGTCGCGGGAGGTGCCCAGGAAGAAGTACACGAAGCACCCCACGAAGGCAGAGTAGAGGCCGTACTGTCGGGGGGAGAGCAATGAGCACCCGGGAGCCGCGTCACGGGGTCACGGGGTCACGGGGTCCCTGGTGGCCACGTCTGAGCGCAGGGGCCCGGGGGCGCCGTGGCTACCCTCTCAGCCGCCACAATGAGGGGCCTCTCCCACCCGCCTACGAGCACCAACGCCTGGGCTTGTCTCCGGGTCCGAGTCGGAACCGCTCTTCCGGAGCCATCCACCGGGCGGCCCAGGACCAGCTGGTGCTGCGCGGCCACTGAGGCGCCCAAAGGCAGTCAGGGGCTCTAGACTTCCTGGTCCTGCGGGGCTGAGCCCGGGGTGCCCCCACACCCCCGCCCCCGGTCTGGGGGCAACACCAGGCATTTCTGCTCTGCTTCCGGTGGGCGCTGAGGCCCAGAGAGGGGTCAGGCGGTGGGGGGTGTGGCGACAGCGGGCAGACACCTCACCTGGGGAGGGAGCCCAGCCACCTCGGCGTAGGCCAGCGCCTGGGGGATGACCGTGAGCGCCACCGAGAGCCCCGCCACCAGGTCCATCCTCAGCCACTGCGTGGAGTAGTGGGGCATCCAGGCCAGGAGGGGCAGCCACCTCCGCAGGGCGGCAGGCGGGCAGCTGCGGGCCCTGGGGGCCGGGTGGGGGGGCCAGGGCATGGCCTGCTCCATCGCCTTCCCAGACGCCATGCCTGTGTGGGCGTGGGGGGCACGGAGTCAGGGCACGAGCTCCGAAGAACCGGGTCACAGGGCGAGGGTCCAGGGCGTCAGGGGAGACAGTCTGTCTGCCCCCCACCGCCCCCTGAGCGTTTCAGCCACTCGGGTTCAACCCTCCCTGCGGCTCTGAGGCCCGCAGCCTGTGCACAGGGCCTCCACGGGGCTCTGAATGCCCACAGCGGCCCCTCTCACAGGAAGGGGAGGGGGCGGCGGGGGCGGCGGGGGCGGCGTCCCTGCCCAGCACCCCTCCCCCCATTCCTTCCCCCCCTCCCTGCCCCCTTTCTCCATGAGAAGCCTAAACACTCTCAGGGCTGGCCTGGGGGAGAGCTTTCCCGCTCACTTCCCGCCGGGGAACCCACTGGCAGGAGCCGAGAGGCAGGCAGGCGGGGGTAGGAGGCCCTGAGGCCCGCTGGGCTGGGGGGCGTCTCCCATCCTGAGGCTGCGCGCTGCCCCAACACCCACCTGTGGCATTCGCACCCCTAGAGGGGCCCCAAGAGTTCTGGTTGGTTCTGGAAAAAACGCCAGAGGCCCCTCCTCTAATCCCAAGTGCACAGCACCCTCCAGGACCACCCCAGCCCCCCGCCCGCGGGCCCGCTCTGGGCAGAGCCCGCCCCCCACCCGAAGCCCCTGCCCGGCCCCTGGCGTCTAAGAGTGAGGCCCCCACCCGGCCCCAGCGAGACCAAAGGCGGCAGGAACCCGGGAGGGACGCGGTGGGTGGAGAGCGGGGGTCCCCGCGGGAGGCGCCCGCACCTTCGGCGACCCCGGCCCGTCGGGGCAGCTCGCCCACTCCGCCCACCGCGGACTCACCCCACGTCGCCACCGCGGGTCGCAGACCTGCCCAGCCGCGGGACGTGGGCGGAGCCGGCGCCTCGTGACCGGCTCGGGGCGGTGCTGGCATCACGTGACGCGGGGCGGGGCGGACCGGGACTCGGACCGGGACCGGGACCGAGAATGGGTGCTTCCGCCATGCGCCGCCCCGGGCCGGTCTGCTGGGCGCTGCTGCTCGCCCTGGGGCTGTGCCGCGCGCACCGGGCGCGCCCCCGCCACGTGCTGCTGATCCTGGGTGAGTGCGCCTGGCCCCGCCGCACCCCCACCCCGCCGTCGCCCCCCAGCAGCTGTCAGCGCCGCCCCAGCCGCCCGCAGCCTCACTGCCGCCCGCTGCTGCCCCAGACGCCTCGTGGTCGCTCCTTGGAGAGGGAGGCGAGGCAGTCTCGCTCACTGCGGGGTCTGCTGGGATGGCCCGCATTCAGCCCCCCACTCCTCCGCGGGCTGACCCTGCACCCCGCCCGTGTCCAGAGGCCAACCGTGCCCTGGTGCCCTGGGGCTCCGGTCTCCCCAGCGGCTTCTCTGACCCCAGAGCTCTGAGGGTCAGCTCTGCTCCCACCTCTCACCCCTCTTCCTCAGCCCCATCCCCTCCCAGAATCTCCCATCCCGTCTGGTCCCCGCTGCTGCTGCTGCTGCTGCTGCTGCTGGGAGACTTCCTGTTTGGGTGGCCAGCGGCTGTCACAAGGCGGCCGTTCTTCCCCTTTTCTGAGGGCTGGCACCGGGCCAAGGCCACTCTGATTGCCCTGTGGTCAGGCCTCAGCTCACTGTAACCTGGCGGCTCCCCACAGGGCTCCCTCACCCACCCAGGGGCACAGGGGAGCCCTGCCCACGGGTCCACGTCCTTGTGCCAAGCCCAGTGCTGCCCCACCACACCTGCCTGCTAATGTGCCCACCCAAGCTCCCTGCCCACCCGAGCACCCTGCCCACCCGAGCTCCACCTGAGGTCCCTGCCCACCCGAGTAACCTGCCCACCCGAGCACCCTGCCCACCCGAGCACCCTGCCCACCTGAGTAACCTACCCACCCAAGGTCCCTGCCCACCCAAACTCCCTGCCCACCCGAGCGCCCTGCCCACTCGAGCACCCTGCCCACCCAAGAACCCTGCCCACCCGAGCGCCCTGCCCACCTGAGCTCCATGCACCTGAGGTCCCTGCCCACCCGAGTACTGCCTGCTAACATGCTCACTGGTTTTCACACTTGGCTGGTAACATTGCCACTCGGGTATCATGCCTGCTGAGTAAAATGCCCATCCAGGTATCATGCCCACTCGGTGATGCCCACCCTGGGTAGCTTGCCCACCTTGGCATCACTGGCCAGGCCACTGCTGCAGGACCCAGCCCTTCCCTCCCACACGGGGCTGCTCCTGAGCGCGGCTCACCGTGTCCCGCGTCCCCCACCTTCCTAGCGGACGACGGGGGCTTTGAGAGCGGCGCCTACAACAACAGCGCCATCGCCACGCCGCACCTGGACGCCTTGGCCCGGCGCAGCCTGGTCTTCCGCAACGCCTTCACCTCCGTCAGCAGCTGCTCGCCCAGCCGCGCCAGCCTCCTCACTGGCCTGCCCCAGGTGAGGGGCGGGGCCGCGCAGGGCCCGGTGGAGGGGAGCCCTCCCTGCCCCCTAGGTGTGCTCACCTTCCATGCCCCGCTCCCCACGTGGCATCCTCTGGTGAGCAGGTGCCCGCTGTGGTCCCCCGAGGCGGAGGCCGGGAGGAGGCGCCTCCGGAGAGGGGCCTGTGGCCTGGGCGGACACTCCGACAGCTAACGGGCCGCTGTGGGCCGCGGGCCTCTGGGGCGGGGAGCCTTTTGCGATCAGCTGGCGTCTTTCTGGTCGGAGTGGTGACACCCACGAGTTCACACCGGAGAGCAGCCGGGTCACAGGCCCGCGCTGTCCCCTTCCCACGGGTGTGCTCGCATAGAGGAGCGGGGCAGTCCAGGCGAGCGGAGGGGACGGTGAAAGCCGCCCGGCCTGGTGCACCCCCTCCCCGTCTCCCATTTCCTGCTGCCGCGCCCTTGTGGGGTGAGGAGTGAGGGAGTGCTGGCCCCTGAAGGCTAAACAGGCCGTGAAGGGCCGGTGTAATGAGCTGTCAGCCCCCCCTCCCCCCCCCCGCGCGCACCACCCCCCCCACCCCCCCCCCGGCTCACTGTGTCCCCGCCGCAGCACCAGAACGGGATGTACGGCCTGCACCAGGGCGTGCACCACTTCAACGCCTTCGAGGGCGTGCAGAGCCTGCCGCTGCTACTCAGCCGCGCCGCCGTGCGCACAGGTGAGGGCTTCCCGCGCGGCCCGGAGGCTGGGCCTTGTCCTGAGCACCCTCAGCCTGTGGCCGCTGGGAGCACGGTCCCCAGGGCTGGGTCTCCGGGCCGGGCCCCGGGCTGGGCAGCCTGCGTCGAGGCCATGGCAGGGCTGGGCGGAGAAGGGCGCAGAGGGCACCGGGAGGCCTTGGGGACTCTGGATGGCCTCTCCCGCCCCCAGGCATCATCGGGAAGAAGCACGTGGGGCCGGAGGCGGTGTTCCCCTTCGACTTCGCGCACACGGAGGAGACCGACTCGGTGCTCCAGGTGGGCCGCAACATCACGAGGATTCGGCTGCTGGTCCGGGAGTTCCTGCGGACGGGGGACAGCAGGTGTGGAGGCCGCCCCTCCCCGCCCTCAGGCCGGACCCGGGCGGTGAGCGTGGGACGAGCCCCAGAGTCTTGACTTGAGAGGACTCTCCAGACAGTGGAGTGGGGTAGGGCAGAAGGTTCCAGACGCTCAAGTGACCCTGGTCAGAGGAAGAGGGCCCTGGGGAAACGGAGGCAGTGAGGCTCCCAGGAGCCTCTCAGTGACAGGAGCAGGCAAAGCCGAGGGGCTCCTTCCCGAAGGAGGGGCTCCCCGGGGTCGCACACCCGGCCCTGGCACTGAGGCCCCGCCCTGCGCAGGCCCTTCTTCCTGTACGTCGCCTTCCACGACCCGCACCGCTGCGGGCACTCCCAGCCCCAGTACGGGGCCTTCTGTGAGAAGTTCGGCAACGGGGAGCGCGGCATGGGGCGCATCCCAGACTGGACCCCGCAGGTCTACGACCCCCGGGAAGTGCAGGTAGGGGCCCTCCGCCAGCTCGCAGCCCGGCCCCCAGGCCTGGGACTTGGCTCGGAAGTGGCCCTGGGACCTGGGTCCAGGTCCCCTCTGCGGGGCCTGCAGAGAAGCGTGAGGGCACGGGTGATGCGCCCAGCACCGAGGGTTGGGGGCTGACCCATTCCCGGGAGGAGGACTCAGGCCCGGGAGGAGGCCGGCGGCACCCCTGCCCTGATTCCAGGCTGGGCAGGTCCCGGCCTCTTGGCTGATGTGGACTCTTCACCCACCTGCCTCAGGTGCCCTACTTCGTCCCTGACACCCCGGCAGCCCGGGCTGACCTGGCCGCTCAGTACACCACCATCGGCCGCATGGACCAAGGTGAGTCAGGAAGCCGCGGCGTGGGGGTGCCCGTGCGGGGCCAGGAGCCTGGGACCAGGGGGTGTGGAGGGGCTCCTGTGTCCGGCCCCTGCCCGGACTGTCTCTGCCAGCCAGCCCCACAGGGAAGACCTGAGATGCCAGAAGACACAGGGCAGTGGTGGCAGCTGTGTGGGGTGACATGGCAGTGCCGAGGGAGGGCCGGCGGCCGGGTGGGTGGGGGGCGGGTGGGGAGGAAGGCCGGGGAGGCCCTGCACGCCAGCGCCGGGGCGGAGTGCTGGGCAGAGGCCCAGGCCCCGGCTGGTGGCAGGGACAGCGCAGGGCCCAGCGGCTGGTGACAGAGCGAGGGAGAGCGCGCACCGCCGGGTGGGGGGAGGGAGCGGTCCGTGTCCGTGGGCACTGAGCGGCGCCCCCCCCCCCCCACTGCCCACAGGGGTCGGGCTGGTGCTGCAGGAGCTGCGGGCGGCCGGCGTCCTGAACGACACCCTGGTGATCTTCACCTCCGACAACGGCATCCCGTTCCCCAGCGGCAGGACCAACCTGTACTGGCCCGGCGCCGCGGAGCCCCTGCTGGTGTCGTCCCCGCTGCACCCGAGACGCTGGGGCCAGGTCAGCGAGGCCTACGTGAGCCTCCTCGGTACGGCCCTGCGCCTGCGGGCAGGGGAGGGCGGCGGGTGCAGAAGCGTGGGGGACACCGTGTCCGGGCTGTTCGCAACGCTCCCTTCCGCGGCGGGGCTCGGAGGCGTGAGTAATTGCCCAGAGGCCACGCAGCATGCAAGCGCCCCGCTGGGCTTCTGGCTGGTGCCTTGCCGCCGTTAGACTGGCTTTGCCAGCAGCCCACGAGCGGAAGGCGCTGCTGTCCGGGTACCCACCCCGGTCCCGGCACAGTAGGCCGGGGCTGGGCCTCAGAGTGCGTTTCCGACGTTTTCCCGGGCGGTGCCGATGCTGCGGCCCCGCTTTGAGGGGTCAGGGCGGCGGCACCCTCAGGCCCTTTGGCCCCAAAGCCCGTGGGGGAACGCTGTGGCCGCAGCACGGAGCAGGAGCCGCTGAGCCGGTTGGGCCGCCTCACGGGTCTGAAGGGTCAGTCACGCAAAGGGGCGGGCGGGCGGGCAGCAGGGACAGGTGCCGGCCCAGCAGCTTCCCAGGCTCGGCCTCGGCCTCCTCGCGCCTGCCTGGACGTGCTGATGCGCCTCCCTCCCCCGCAGACCTCACGCCCACCGTGCTGGACTGGTTCTCCATCCCCTACCCCCGCTACGCCATCTTCGGCTCCAAGACGGTCCAGCTCACTGGCCGGTCTCTCCTGCCGGCGCTGGACGCGGAGCCCGCCTGGACCACGGTCTTCGGCAGCCAGAGCCACCACGAGGCCACCATGTTCTACCCGATGCGCTCCGTGCAGCGCGGGGCCCTGCGCCTGGTGCACAACCTGCACTTCAGGATGCCCTTCCCCATCGACCAGGACCTCTACGTGTCACCCACCTTCCAAGACCTGCTGAACCGCACGGCGGCCGGCCGGCCCACGCGCTGGTACAAGGACCTGCACGGCTACTACTACCGGGAGCGCTGGGAGCTCTACGACCTCCGCCGTGACCCCCGCGAGACCCAGAACCTGGCTGCCGACCCGCGCTACGCCCCGGCGCTGGAACTGCTGCGGGCCCAGCTGGCCAAGTGGCAGTGGGAGACCCAGGACCCCTGGGTGTGCGCCCCCGACGGGGTCCTGGAAGAGAGGCCCTCGCCCTGGTGCCGGCCCCTGCACAACGAGCTGTGAGCCGCACGCGCCTCGTCCGGGCCCGGCCCTCACGCCCCTGCCAGGGAGAGCGCAGCCAGCCTCGGGCACAGGCACAGCCGCTCCGCGTGCAGCCCGGGAGGGCGCTCCCTGGCGCCGGCCTCCTTCCCGCCTCTGCCTGGAGGAGCAGAGGCCGCGTCTGCACCGTGCCACGGGACATCGCCACCCTGTGTCTGAGCCGTGTCCCAGCACAGGAATTCCAGGGCGACCCAGGACAGGCGTGGACGAGGGGTCGTTTCCTCGCTTGGGTCCCGGGACCCTCCTCATTCTCTGGAGCCACAGATGTCCGTGCTCTTCCCGTGAGGAGACGAGGGGCTGCGTGCGCCCCGTGGGTGGAGCCCTCTGGGAGCGCAGTGGTGGTTTTACCGACCTCTGGTCCTGAAGACACGGGACGCCGGGCCAAGTCCCCGGCCCCAGGCTGGCTTCCGGGGGGACCGTTCCCGGCAGGCGCCGAGCGGCGGGTCTGAGCCTGTGGGTGTCCACCCTTTTGACGCGCAGGGATGCCATCCCGTCTGCAGGCTGGTCCCTTCTGTGGAGGACACAGGTCCTAGCACCGCCGCCGCCCGAATGCTCCAGGCCCTTCCCTCCCGGCGTGGAAGCAGAGGCTCTGCCTGGAAAGCCGGGAGGGCGCGCTCTCTCTCTCTCTCGATGGGGGGCTCCTGTCACCCCGCCCTCCCCATCGCCTCCCTCCTGGGGACGAGGGTAAGCCACAGGCCAGAACACTGTACATGCTTATTTTAGTAAAACACGCAAGTCCGTTTCTGAACCCTATACACCAGCGCCCCCGGAGTTCCCGCGCGGCTTCCTGGGCATCAGATCTGGGTGCTGCTGTCCAGGGACTTTCAGTCCGTGAGGGGGCAGTGGGGCCGGGTGGGGGGGCTGGGTGGGGGGGCCTCCCCTGGGCAATACCCAAGTGTATCACGGTGGCCTGAGATGGGGGTAGGGGGACACTGGCAGAGGCAGTCCTCGGCCCTGGAGGAGCCGCCGGTGTCCGTCACTAGGCGCCGAGCCTGAGCGATAAACAGCCTACACAGGAGTCGCTGAGCATCAGCACCAGCAGCCGAGAGACAGGGCTGGTGCTAGGTGGTCTGCACCTCCGCCTGGGCAGGGGCACCTGACCTTGGGGCCACCAGTGCTGCCGCCGGCCACCTCCGTGGGTGTGGGAGGAGCCTCTGACACGGTGAAATGCAGAGCAAGGTTCAGGGGTCGGTCAGGTGGGCTCTTATCTGGGGACACCTGGGCCTCCGGCTCTGGGGAGGGCCGTGGAGTGTCCCTGTGTGTCAGTTCAGACCACGCCATCCCTGGTGAGAGGAGGTGGTTCACGCAGGAAAGAGCGGACGGTCCGAGTGCCCATCTGTGACCTGCACGTGGCGAGGGTGGCGGTCGGACTCCAGTGAGGGGACCCGAGGGGCGTGTGCGGTGATCACCCCAAGCTGAGCCCACAGGACGGGGCGCGGGGTCCGCCAGCCGGGAGGACACAGCCTCCGTCATGGGGGGCTCTGCTCCGTCCACACCACCTTCTTCTGCTCGTCGGAGATGGCGAAGCGGACGCAGCTAAGTAGCGTGTCCAGGTCCCCCCAGGCCTCGGGGGCCAGGCTGCAGCAGGCGCAGGGTGCCCTGTCCAGCTCAACCTCCTCCTGCCTGCTGGCCGCCAGGAGCTGCTCCTCTGAGGCGCCCAGCCGCTGCAGGGCCTTCCTGCCGGGCCAGAGACAGCTCAGGGGACAGTGCATCTGCCCTGGCCAAGCCCGGGCGCCGGCCCGGCTCGGGATCCCAGGGGACCAAACACCCCTGGGTGCCGCGGCCAGTGTCACGGGGTCCTGAAGAGACAGGACCCCAGACCACACGGCCGGGCAGGCTGGGCGTCTAGCTTACAGCCTCAGGTGTCAACTTATAAAGGGCCCAGGACACCTGGGCTTGTCCCCAGCCGTGAACAAGCCACCGGGCGGGCGGGTCCCTGAGGCCCCAGCAGACGGCCTTCCTTAGCGAGTCAGCGCAGGTGCCAAGTCCTCGCTGTCCTCTGGGCTGCTTCCCAGGGGGAAGGGGAGCCTCTGTCCCAGCGTTGAGGGGACCCGCCCTGTGACATTCCCAGGAATCCCGTCACACGCTCCAGAGGCACGAGGGCCTTCCGGGGTTGGGGGGGGGGGGGGCGGGGCGCCAGCCGGGAGCCAGCCCCGGGCACACCTACCTGAGTCTCTTGGCCGCCTTCTCGTTGATGACAACGTGGAGGACGATGGGGAAGATCTCCATGCTGTGCAGGGCACGCACGCTGTCCAGGGGGACGTCCAGGAGGGCGTGGGTGTTCTGCGGGGGGAGAAGAGGGACGAGTCAAGTCTGCCCTCGGGGAGCGATGCTGAGGGGCCCGGGCAGGGCTGTGTGGGTACAGGAGACGGGAGAGTCCGCAGCTGTCCGGCCTGCGGGGTGGTGGCTGCACAGCTGTCGGCAGCTCCATCCCTCTGCAGGGTGATGTGCCAAGTGGCAGACGTGAGGCCAGGAAATGAGCAAACAGCTGGCAGTGTGGCTCAGGGGTTGGGCATCGGGCTATGAACCAGGTCCCGGTTCGGTTCCCGGTCAGGGCCCAGGCCCGGGTCGTGGGCTCCATCCCCAGTGGGGGGTGTGCAGGAGGCAGCTGATCCACGATTCTCTCTCATCATGGATGTTTCTATTTCTCTCCTTTTCCCTTCCTCTCTGACGTCAATTTTAAAATATATTTTTTAAAAAACAAGCCAAGCACCAAACCCAAAACCCAATGACACGGAACAGAGGGGGAGGCTGGGAGGGTGACACGGGTGGAGGATCCAGCGTATGACGACGGGTGGAAACTAGACGGTTGGTGGCGAACACGCCAACGTGCACACAGACGTAGAATTACAATGCTGACACGTGAAACTCGCATCAAGTTAACCAGTGTGGCCTCGATTTAAAAAGCAGTCATTCTAGCAGTACGGCCTACGCACGCATGCTTCGCACCTAGAAGCACAGAGCTGCACACCAGGGCTGAGGGGCCTGTGCCCGGGCCAGTCCCCAGGAGTCCGCAGCTCCTCCTCGGGGCACAGGGCAGTGGGCACAGGGTGCCCGCCTCCGCTGGCAGCCGGCCTGGCCGCCTTGTATCCATGTAACACTGGGTGGCTCGCAGTGAGCTCGTCCTACATTTGAGCCTTAGAACATGAGTGCTCTTGCGTTTCATGTCACTTCACAGATGCTGGGAACCGCCTCCTGCGCTGGGAAACAGGCTCCAGGGACTTCAGAGACTCCCCAAGGCCACAGGGAGCCTGGTCCCACCTCCGGCCTCTAACCCCCTGCCAGTTCCCGCTCCCCAAGCAGCCCGCCCCGCCGGCCCTACCTTCTCCATGAGGCGCTCCAGGGCTGCGCGGGGCACCCAGCCGTGGCTGCCGGCGGCCTCCCTCTCCTGGACAACGCCCCCTCTCCGGCTGGCGGCCTCGCACTCCTCCGGGCTCAAGTACTCTGAGGAGGACAGTGGATGGGAGGTCACACACCCAACCACTGGAGTCCTGAGGGAGCCCCACGCTGTACCCCCGGCCCCCGGGGCCCCGCCAGCGCTGGGGGAGCTCTCCCTAGGTGTCCTCTCCGTGAGCCTGACCCTGCGCTTCCCACTCAGAGGCTGCCCCTGCAGGGTGCCCTAGCCCGAGGGCTGGGTCCTTACAGGATGCTCCCATGGAGACAGACACACGGGAGAAGCCACGTGACAAGGAGGCTGAGGGAGGAGGGTGCGCACAAGCCAGGGAGCCGAGGACCAGGAGCCAGAAGAGAGGGAGGCCCTCCCAAGATCCTCTGCGCCAGGTGGCCTCAGGCGGAGGAGAGCCTGGGTGCTGTACGCATCGGCGTGGTGACCTGCTCGGCAGCCCCAGGGCCCTCGTGGCGCCTTCTGCTGCGCTCCTGGAGCCCGCCCGGCAGCTGCCCAGGCCTTGCCCGCCCCGCACCGGGTGGGGCCCAGGGGAGCGCACCTGCAGGGCAGGTGGTAAACCCTTGCAGGAGGCAGAGCTTCTCACTCAGGATCCTCCCCGCCAAGCCGGGCACGAGGAGCACGGGCCGCGGCCGGCTGGGCCTGCGGGGGTGCACCCGTGTGTAGGGCGCCAGGGTGACACAGCTCTCGGCCCAGAAGCCCCTGGGGGAGGCGTCTGTGGGGGAGAAGAGCCGTGAGTGGTCGCAGGGCCTGCGCTCTGCACCCGCAGAGCCCCCACACCTACAGGGACGGCCACGCTGGGCGCCGGCTCCAGGGCCGAGTCCCCACCCGCCCTGGCTGAGCAGCCTGGGTGCCGGTGGGCCACGGAGCCCTGTGGCTTGCCAGGCCCAGCTGGGTAGTGCGGCTGATCCCACCTGCCTCGTTGGCCACAGGGAGGATGGAGAAGGCCTCCTCCTCCCTTCCATCACCCTCTCCTCGCCCCCAGCACCACCTGAACGCCCCTTCCATGCTCCCCTCCCTCCAGGCCCCCCTCCCTCCCAGCCATTCAGGCTGCTATCCGTTCCCACAGCCTCCCTATATTATGCACCCAAAAGACTTTTCAAGAAGGAACTAAGCTCAGATGGATGGAGCTTACTCTAAACGCACACCCATCGACCGCATAGCTCGGTTCTACCCGCGAGGCGCTGCCGTGCTGACCTCCCTCGGGGCCTCAGACCTCACCCAGCTCACCTATCCAGAGAGGCACCCAGGTGCCAAGTATGGTTCTCAGGATCCATGCTGGTCCCGCTGGGTAGTGGCTCCCTGAGCCAGCCCAGCAGCCTGCAGCGCCCCCAACACCCTGGCCTCGAGGAGCCAGGCCTCGCCCAGCCCCTCCCGCCCCCGCCTCACCTGCCAGCCGGCTGGGGTCTGACTGGGCCCCCTCAAAGGCTGAGCACAGGGCGCTGGCCTTGGTCCTGTCCACAGTGACGACGCGGACCAACCTCTGGGGGCCTCCAGGAGACGGCTGGAGGGAGAAGGGACCAGTTGTCCCGCTGTCCACACCGGGCCGGGGCAGGCACCGCCCCACCGGGGATCCAGGGGGTTCCTTGGACCTTCAGGCTGTGCCCACAGAACAGCCCAGGCCCCGTGCCAGGGAGGAGAAGGGAGCAGGAGAGGGTCCTGGGGCAGAGGCCCTCACCCGGGGCACGGCAGTGAGGGCGGCCCCCACACCTCGCCCCCTGTGATGGAGGCGGGGGTCGGGGGGCGCCCTAGCTCCTCGCTCAGGGCACAGTGTCCTCTGTGGGGAGGACGCCAGGTCCCGCCCTCAGAGGGAGGAATGGGTGCAGATGGCCAGGCAGGGGGTGCAGGGGTGCGACCGGGTGCACTCGTCCGCCGGGGAGGAACTTGCGGGCCGGGCACCCTGCGGGCCCAGGGGAAGGCGTGCAGGGCCCAGGGGCAGGGATGCGCAGGGAGACCCCCTCAGATCAGTAGCCTACACCCTCCCAACAGGACCCCTAGCCAGCCCTCACCCCTCTGCCAGCCCAGGGAGGAAGGAGGCAGGGAGAGGCGCCCCCCCCCACCCCGCCCCCACCCCAGGGCCCGGGCCAGGACCCGGCAGCGGCCTCACCTTGCGGGCGGAGCTGCTCTGCTGAGCCAGGTCCTGCAGGAGGGTGATGAGCAGCTGCTGCGCCCTGGGAGGAGGAGACAGCGCTGCCAGGAGGCCCCCCGCCCCCCGCCCGGCAGCACCTCTGAAACCCCTCGAGTCCCGGCACACCGGTGGGAGCCTGGGTGGGACGTGGCTCCTGGCCTCCCTGCACTGCTGAGCTGAGCGGCACCACCCTGACACCACGATGCGTGCGCACCGGCTGACCTGGGACACGGCTCCCGGCGGGGGGCGCGCTGCTGGGGGGAGGGGTCGGCCCTGCCCAGCTGCTCCAGGACAGGGTCCCGGGAGGTGGGACTTTCTGTGCAAAAACCAACGCAGTCCTGGACACACCAGGCGACTGGCGCGCCCGCCTCCGGGGCCCCTGACGATGTCTGCAGACAGCTGGTTTTCACGGGTCGGGCCAGCATGAGGCCAGGGAGCCCCCAGCAGCGGGCCGCCGCAGGTCGCAGCGCTGAGGCTGGAAACACTGGCAGAAAGCTCTAGAACCGAGGTCCACCCTTTTCACGAACAAACGCTGTCCACTTGGGGGTGGCACATGGGGAGTCCCCTCGGGCGGTGTCCCCTCCCCGGAGGTGGCCGCTCACCGTGCGTAGGTGGGGATGGTGCCGCCCTCCGTGTCCCTGGTGCTGTAGGGGCCCACGCGGTGGGCGTGCCAGCAGCCGCGGCCCTGGAACATGGTGTCTGTGACGTGCAGGATGTCGCCACAGTGCACCGGCAGCTCCCCCTCCGCCCGCCCCTCCAGGGCCAGGTTGGCCCGGATGTAGAAGGAGTCCCCTGAGGTGGCCGCTTTGGCCTCCAGGTCCTGGACCAGCTTCTTATAACCTGGTAAGAGAGGACAGATCAGGAAGGTTCTGGAATGTGAAAGGAGGAGGGGCAGAAGGTACCGCCCCCAAGTCTCAGGAGTCATCCTGGTGCCAGAGCCAGTGGGTGGGAGGTCCCAGCTGCCTTGGGGGCCTCTGCAGACTTGGGGGTGCGGCCTGGCTCTGGGCTAGGCCATGGGGGCAGGCATTGCCAAGGCTCAGAGTCAGGACTGGGCGGATGGGCAGGTCCTGAGAGGGGAGCCCCTGGGGGTGGGGGTGAGTGTGTACCCTCCGTGTTGACCTTCACAGACAGGCAGCAGAAGCCGTCCACCCTGCGCAGGAGACCCACGGCCTGCTCCAGGGTCACGCCCTGCAGGACGGCCTTGAAGAAGGGCTCCGTGGCCTCGCAGTCCACCTGGGGGCAAATCACCAGGGCGGGCCGCTGTCCACCAGGCTTGGCGGCGGAGCCTGAGTGCAGATCTACACTCACCACCCCCAGCCGCCCACACGCACCCCCAGGCGCCCACACGCACCCCAGCCGCCCACACGCACCCCCAGGCGCCCACACGCACCCCCAGGCGCCCACATGCACCCCCAGGCGCCCACATGCACCCCCAGCCGCCCACACGCACCCCTAGCCGCCCACACGCACCCCCAGGCGCCCACACGCACGCCCAGCTGCCCACATGACCATCAGGGCCTCTGTCCTAGGCCCTGAACCGGGACAACTGCATTTGGCTCCTTCAAGCGACACATGTTCCCACCCTGAGTCAACCACCAACCCCTTCCCACCCTCATGCCGAGAGCACCACCCAGGACCCAGTGTCTGCTCTCCAAAATGGACCTTCATTCTAGAGCGTTCCAGATCGCAGGTTCTCGGCTTCGGGACTACTGACATTTGGAGCCAGGTCACTCTGCTGTGGGGCCGCCCCGGCCTGTAGGATGTCAGCGGCGTCCCTGGCGTCCACCGCTAGCGGCCATCCCCCAGCCCCGCTGTGAAAGCTCTCAGCTCTCACTGTCCCTCCATCCACTCCCTCGCTGCCTCGCGCGGGGAGAGGGCACTTTATAAGGAGAAGGAATATGTGCCTTTAACTGAACTGGCCCCGTTCGGGTCTCAGGACTGTCCCCAAACACCACAAAGGGCTCTGCGGCGGTAACCCCAATGCCACTGACGAGGAGACACGAAGAAAGGGCTCCGGTGGCATGGGGACGGGGTTTCCCCCGGGGACGGGCGGGCGAGCCTCGGGAACAGGTGGCGCCTATTTTGTGAATGTCTTACAATTGTCAAAAAGCTTAACGTTCTCTTTCGGCGACCTCCAAGTGCCCTCCCTGCCGCTGTAGCCCCTTGAGGGTAACGAGGTGAGTTGCACGTTTAGGCTTTCTGCAGCACCATGAGTATTTTACAGCAAAAAGTTTCAAAAGCGTTAAATGGTGGATGTCCCGGTGCGTGCGTGTGAACACGCAGACGTGCGTGCACACGCACGGGAGCGGACAACGAGACACCGTTAGAAACAGCAACAGGGCCCTGGCCGGTGCGGCTCAGTGGATAGCGCGTCGGCCTGCGGACTGAGGGGTCCCGGGTTCGATTCCCGTCAGGGGCGTGTGCCTTGGTTGCGGGCACATCCCCAGTAGGGGGCGTGCAGGAGGCAGCTGATCGATGTTTCTCTCTCGTGGATGTTTCTGGCTCTCTCTCCCACTCCCTTCCTCTCTGTACACAATCAATAAAATATATTTTTTTTTAAAAAAAGGAAGAAAAACGGCAACAGGAAGCTCTGAACCTCACCATGATGATCTGCGTGCCTGGGCGCAAGGCCATCCCGTCAGCCGCCGAGCCAGGGGTGACGCGGTGGATAAAGATGCCCGTGTGGTTCCCGCCGATGACGCTCATCTGCCCCAGCAGCGCGTCCCCCTGGAAGGCCAGCACCGTGACCTGGCTCGGGAGCTTCCAGGCCGGCCGCCGCCGCACGGGGACGCTGCTGCAGGAAGGGGCGACGGAGCTCGTGTGCAGCCCGGCTCTGCCCCCAGCCCCAGCATTCTGGAATTCTCCGCCCCCCTTCCTGCCAGGATCCCACCCTCAAAAAGGCTGTCCCCTGCCAACAGCCCTCACGCTGCCACCTGCTGGCCCGGCCCCCTCCACTCACCTGGCCGAGACGCAGAGGCCCCTGGAGGTCAGCGGTGGGCTGCTCTCCGACTCCGGGAAGTCTAGGCAGAAGCGAAGGCTCAGACCCCGCGCCGGCCTCCCTAGAGGTCACCTTCTCGTGGCTGACCTTCTCGTCCTCCTCCTTCCTCCTGCTTAGACCCTGACTCATCTCTCCCCACACGGGAGGAGCTGGTGGAGAGCTGCCCCTGCCTGGGTCTGGCCTCCACTGTGTCCTTTGTGAGGGTGTGAGATGGGGAAGCTAGAACCCACCTCCACCTTCATTCAAACCGTCAAATCGGGTGGAACCCGGGCCCGCCTTTCTGTGCAGCAGCGCCTGCCGCCTGCACCAGCTGCTCCCGCTCACCCCGGGCCACGCCTGCCGCTGGCCGCCTAGGCCTCCAGCTGGCAGTCCTAGGCCTCCAGGTCCCCGGGCGTCCCCACGCTCTGCGCTTGGACATGCGCCTGGGATGCCGATGGGCCCAGCCCCGGCGGCGGCTTCCTCCGGGAGGTAGAGGCTGCTCCTCCACCTGGTGGGCCGCCCGCCCGGAGGACCAGAGGCCAGCAGAGGGCGGACAGCTGCCTGCCACCTGCCACGGCGGCCTGTGCCCAGCTCACAGGAAACCCTGTGCCCGAGTACATCCCAGCCACGTGGAGGCCACGGGGCGCTCCTGGCGTACGTGAGGCGAATTCCACCAGAACGCGTGGACGCAGGCCATTACGTGGGATCGCACAGAGGAGCAGCACCCTGTCCTCCTGGCCTCAGCCCGGCTGGCTCCCCTGGCGCACCCTCTCCGCTGGTCACTGTCACAAATAAAACCACCAGTGACCCGGGAAGGAGGAAGGTTCCTGGCCACGTGACCACTGCCCGCCACAGGTGCCTCTGTGGACCAGCATGGGTGCGTGCACCCCCTGGTGGCCGCAGGGTGAATTCCAGGCGGGGTGCTGAGCACCTACTCTGTGAGGCCCAAGGCCGGGGTAGGAGTGCAGGGTGAGAAGGGAAGGAGGCCGACGTGAGAGGTGCACGACTTAGGAAGGAGAGAGGACCAGCTAAGTGACAGACACAGGCATTAACCACAGGGAAGGGGAGAGAGGCTCCCACGGGTGCCCCGGCCAGCAGGAGGGGCACTGCAGCCTGAGTGTCCAGGGTCCAGAGCAGGAGGGACAGAACGAGCGGCTGTCTGACCATCTGGGCTGAGCGGGCACGGAGGCGATCAACTCCCTCACGGCTAGGTGACGATGGAAAGGACACCGGGCACAGAGCAGCTGGCACCGGCCTGAACTGCCAGGGGCCAGGGTCAGGGCAGCGTTCCAGTCCCCCTCCCTCTGCCCAGCCCCCGAGGAGACCTGTCCTCGTGTCTCCTCCTGGCTCTGCGGCTCAGCCCAGGGGAGGTGGGCAGCTGCGGAGGCGGGCAGAGGGACACACTCACCTGCTCTGTCTACAATCTCATAATCCAGGTCGGCGTCACCCGCCTGCGCTCCCGGGGAGCCTCCCCTGTCCCCCTCCAGGATTTCTGAGAAGCTGCTGCGCGGAGGAAGAAGATGGCTCGGGTCCGGAGCGCCCAGCGCCTGCCCGGCCCTCGTCCTCGGTGAGCCACCAGGGGACCCGTGTCATCCGGCGCCGATGCCGTCCTCTCTACCTGAAGGACCAAGGATCCTCCTGGAAGTCCTCTGAGGCTCGCTTGTACAGGGACAGCTGGCTGGGGGGCGCGGGGCTGCTGGAGCGGAAGCTGTCCACCGGCTCGCGGCTGGATGTGGCGCTCAGGTCCGACCAGAGCTGAGACCGGAGGACGGTGAGGCAGGGTCAGCGCGAGCTCAGGGGCTCACGACCCCTCCCTGCTCTGGAGAGGGAATGAGCCGTGGCCGCCCACATCAGGGCTGGGGAGCGGACAGGGAGGGGAGGGGGGCACACAGCCAGGGCACATTAGTTGAGCACCTACTGTGTGCCAGCACTCTGTCAGCGGTTTCCTGTATTTTATGTCGCTTAGTCCTCACAAGAAATAAACAAAAATAATCTTCCCACTTTACATAGACAGCGATGGAGGCCCTGAGAGACCACGTGACCAGCTAGTGAGGGTCACGTGCTGAAGGTGGACTGTGCGAGATGCTGAGTGGGGCACAGCACGCCCAGTGGACAGCGTAGGCCCGGATGCACCCCTGGTCCACTTAAGTCTCTCTCCAGCACCTACGATGTGCCGGGCCCCTTCCGTCTGCACTGGCCTGACCCCAGGAGCGGAGGGCACTGGCCTGTCCCCAGGAGCAGAGGGCACTGGCTGTACCTCGGAGGAGCTGAGGCAGCTGCAGTCACTGTCGTCCCGCGGGCAGATGGCGAACATGCGCACGAGCCGCTGCTTTCCCCTCCAACACGGCTCCCTCGGCCCCGCCTCCTGCTTGGGCTGCCAAGATGCCAGACAGGCTGGTTAATTCAGGAAAGCGTCCCCTCGGATGCTCTCGGGGTTTCTACCAGGCACCTCCCCCTTCTCCACCCTCGCTCATGGCTCCCAGCCTGGGACCCCCGGCTGGCCACCGGGATGCACAGCTCTGGGCTTGGGGAGCGGCATTTCATTTCTGGTAGAGAGTATACATCAGGGGTGCGAACCGTTTCTCTGCCAAGGCCCCTTTGGATATGTATGCCATCATTCGCGAGCCGTACACAATGATCAGCTTAAAAATTAGCCGGTGCCCAGCAGGCGTGGCTCAATGAGCGAGCATCAACCTATGAACCAGAAGGTCACAGTTCGATTCCTGGTCAGGGCCACAAGCCCAGGTTGCAGCCTCAACCCCCAGTAGAGGGCGTATAGGAGGCAGCCGATCCATGATTCTCTCTCATCACTGATGTTTCTATCTCTCTCCCTCTCCCTTCCTCTCTGAATCCAATATAAACATACTAAAGGCCCGGTGCACGAAATCCGTGCGTGGGTCGGTCCCTAGGCCTGGCCTGCGACCAGGGCCATCTTCCCCGGCTGCCCGCAGCTGCCCCCCTCCCTGGCCGCTACCCCCTGCCCCCTGGTTCCCCGTTTGCCATCGGGCGATCAGAGCCTGACGGCCCGGAGAAGGGACCAAGAGGTGGTCAGTGCGCCTCATAGTGACTGGTCGGGAGGTAGTTCTAGTCATTCCACCGTTAGGGTCAATTTGCATATCACCCTTTTATCATGTAGGATTTTAAAAGAAAACATTCTTAAGTTAGCCTGCTTTATTTGGTCAAATATTTAAGTAACTCACCCCTAATGCCTTGTTAGGGCCAGACCCAATGATTTGGTGGGCCTTATATGGGCTGGACATTCCCCACCCCCGTGCACATAGTTCTTCCTGGCTACACACCTACCTAATGTATGGACATGTATCTCCACACACTGCACATAGAGAATGGAGGACAGACCCATCAGAGAGGAGAAACTCACCCACCCTCCAACACGCACTCACAGCAGTCAGCAGTGCGCGGCCTGCCTGTCAGTCTGCTCTACGCACACATGTGTGCTTTTGCACACGGCTGATGTGGGAAGGGGTGAGGGAGAAGGGCCGGGGCTGTGTGCTCAGAAGGGAGGCCCCCGCCCGTACCCCAGGTGCCTGGACTGGAGCTGCCAGCCAGACCGTAACTAGGCCTTTTACAGTCGTTTTAGCTCAGCTTCGTCTTTCTTTCCTCAGCCCAACGCTACACCTGACAGGTTCCAGAACCTTCTGTGGGGCCACCCCTTCCAGAACGTGCAAGACATGATCATGAAGGGAGAGGCAGAGCAGCCGCGGCTGCCCACTGTGCGTCTCCAACGCCCGCCCTCGGGGCTCGCGCGTGGGGCCCAGCTCGCCTCCCACGTGCCCCGCCCCCGCACACGCTGCCCCTGCTGCCAGGCGCACGGCGGGGCCGGACTCACGCCTGGTGCCGACTCGGCCTGCAGCTGGCGGAGCCGCTGGCGCAGGCCGCAGCCCTGGTCGGTGAGCTCGAACAGCTTCCTGCGGAGCGCGTCCTTCTCCGCCAGGCTCTGGGCGATCTCCACCTGGGCGGCATCTCGGGCCGAGTAGGCCTGCGGGCCGGGACACGGTGCCCGGGGCATGAGGAGGCAGCGCATGCTGGGCTCACCCGCAGGCACACGCCACGGTTCACCATCGTGTCACGTGTGCGGCTGTACCCCCGCCCAGAGTGCGCACAGAAATGAAGGGAGTCTCAGACAGTGAGTGTGTCAGCAGGTGACACTGCAGGGAGTGGGGAAACGGTCTGGACCAAGGAGGGAGACCCCAAGTCTGGAACCAGCTGCCACGGAGGGTGGGGCGGGCCCCCCCGCACGAGGCCGCCGGCCCCCGCCGCAGGCAGCTCCTGTGCTCCCGGCCCGCCGCCTCTCGGGTACCTGGTCCCGCTCCTTCTGCAGCTCGGCCAGCTGGCTCTGCAGGGCGGCCACCTTCTCCTTGTAGATCTCGCAGTCCACCTGGGTCTTCTGGAACTGCAGCAGGGTCTGCTCCTTCTCTTCCCAGAACTGGATCGAGGGGCGGAGCCGTGGAGGGCAGGAGGGGGAGCGTCAGGGAGAGCCAGGGGACGGACGGGAGAAACGGTGCAGCGCGCCCTGAGTGCGCGTTCCAGGAGCGCCGCAGAGAGGCTGTGCCCGGCAGGCGGCGCTGAGCCACCCAAGTCCCAAACCTGCGTGGCCGCTGCGCGTGTGGCTGTTTGGTTCATCCCGTGCCCAGGGCAGGGTGCCCAGATAACTCTCCTCCCTGCTCGCGCTCCTGCACCGGCCTTCTCCCCACTGTCCCCTCACTGTCCTGTCTCCCCACTGTCCCCTCACTGTCCTGTCTCCCCACTGTCCCCTCACTGTCCTGAATCCTCACTGTCCTGTCTCCCCACTGTCTCCCCACTGTCCCCTCACTGTCCCCCCACTCTCCTGTCTCCCCACTGTCCCCTCACTGTCCCCCCACTGTCCTGTCTCCCCACTGTCTCCTCACTGTCCCCCCACTATCCTGTCTCCCCACTGTCCCCTCACTGTCCCCTCACTGTCCTGTCTCCCCACTGTCCCCTCACTGTCCTGTCTTCCCACCAGCCCCTCACTGTCCCATCACTGTTGGCAGCCACTCAGCAAGCCCCCACCCTCAGCGGGCCCCCCGCACCTGCGCCTGTGCGTCCCCTCGTTCTCACCGCCCATGTGCCCGCCTGTTTGCTCGTCACCCACCCCCGGCTGTGGCCTCTCGTCTCGGACCGCGAGTTGGTGCCAACACGGGAATGACTAACAAGTGACCCGTTACTTAGGCAAACGTGGGCCTGAGCTCAGCATGGACCGGAGAGCCCGTCTCCCCAGCGTGAAGCCGCGGTCACCTGCTTCCGCTGCCGCTCGGCGGCCACGGCGCGCTCCCTCAGCGAGTGGATGCGGTCCACCATCTCCTGCTTGCTCTCCAGGGCCTCGTCCAGGCTCTGCTCCAGGATGTCCTTCTCCGCCTGGAGCACAGAGGGGTCAGCCGGCCCGGCTCCCACACGCCTGCCCCCAGAAGCTCGTCCCAGGAACGGGAGCTGGAGGCTGCGGGCGGGCGGGTGACATCACTGCCCACGGCCGGGACAGAGGCCTGGGGGAGGGAACGCTGCCCTGGGGCGCGGCTGGGCAGGACCCGAAGGCACTGGAGGCCCAGGCCTCTCGGGGTGGAGCCTCCTGCTTTAGGCACTTGCCGGGGAGCCCCAGAGAGGGACCCAGCCGCACCAGCCTCCTGGGGCTCGCTCTGCAGGTCACCCCCGCCCCCCCTGCCCGGCTGGGATGCAGGATGGCGAGCTCTGCGCCGAAGGGGCACCTCCTGAAGGAACAGCTCAAACGCAGGTACTTGCTGATTCAAAGACACGGGAGAGGGGCTGAGGGGCTGCACCATGCCGGGCACTGGTGACCCCGTGTCCAGAGTTCCCCCCTCCCCCACGCAGCGCCTTCTGCAGGCGGACAGGTTTCCTTCCCTGTCCCCCCGCTCTGAAGCGAACCCCACCACGTGTAACCAGCCCCATCCTCTCCGCCGCGGCGGAGGAGCCGAGCCACGTCCCGCTAACCCCGCCGGCGCCGGGGCCGTCACTAGGTTTCCATTGCCGGGCCCCCAGCCACCCTCCCCGGGGGCGTCGGAAGCCCAGCCCGGGGGGCCTGGGGAGGAAGGGGCCGGGGCCGGGCCTACCAGGCTGAAAGTCAGGGAGCGGAGCTTCTCATTCTCCTCCTTCAGGCGGCTCAGCTCCTCCGCTGCGGGCTCCAGGCCGCCCGCCACCCGCAGGGACCGCTCTTGGGACTCCCGCTCACAGGAGGCAGCCAGCCTCTGGCGCTGCAGCTCCTGCTTGGTCAGATAGAGCTGCGGGGACGAGAGGACGGAGCGGGGGGGGGGGGGGGGGCGGACCTGAGCATCCCGGCCAGGCCACGCCAGGCTCGGGGGGTGCGTGCGCAGAAACATACACAGGTGGGGGAGAGGCACAAATGACAAAGTAAGGCACACGGGAGCCCTCTGCACCGTGGTGTGTGTTTAAAAGGGAATTTGAAATCATTTCCAAATGAAACGAAAGGACAAGCGCCCTGGACGGTGGGCTCAGTGGTTAGAGCTCCGGCCCATTCACCAAAGGGCTGAGGTTCGGTCCCAGCCTGTACCCTTTTCGCAGGCTCACTTTCCGGGCCCAGCGGGCCGCATGCAGGAGGCAACCGATCCACGTGTCTCTCACACTGATGTTTTTCTCCCTCTCCCTCTCTTTCTCCCCCCCATTTCCTCCCTCCCTTCCCCTCTCTCTCTAAAATAAATAAATAAACAAAAAGCGATGGAGCAATATCCTCAGCTAAGAGTTAACAACAGCAAAAGAAAAGCCAAAGCCATCGAGGCAAAAAGCAAATGAATATTTGAAGAACCCCACAACTCGCTAAGAAGAGAATAATCCCCAACAGAAAAATGAGCAAAAGACATTGTCGGGGTTCGAGGGGCTCTTAATCGCGGGACCAGCGGAGACACCGACACGGCCGGCCAGAGGGATGAGGCCCAGGGGACTACTGCGGAGCCCAGCACAGCCGGACCTGCCCCGGCCCAGACATAGGCGCAGGCCGCCCCACCGTGGGCACGGCAGGCACCCCAGCCAGGCGGGGGGGATCACAGGGCAGGCTCCTTGCGGGGGGGCGACAGGAGGGGCCCCTGGCGGTGGAGGCAGAAGGTCAGCTTCCTGCGGGGGCACCTCAGCCAAGGCCCGCAGGGCGGGGGGTTCCGGGGCGGGGGGGTTCCGGGGCTGGGGGCGAGGGCGAGAACTGGGGTGAGGGCGAGGACGGGGGCGAGGCGGGCACCTCCTCCTGCAGGCCGCGGCAGCGCGTGCTGGCCAGCTCCTTCTCCTGCAGTGCGTTGCTGTAGCGCAGCGAGAGGTTGAGCATCTCGTCCTTGAGCTTCAGCACCGCGTGGAAGTGGGCGCTGACCTCGCGCTTCATGCGGCCGTGGTCGGCCTCCAGCTGCTGCAGGCCCTCGGCCCGGGCCTCGGCCTGGCCCAGACGCTCCTGCAGCCGCCGGCACTGCTGCGCCAGGGCCTCCCGCTGCCCCTTCTCCTGGCTCAGCTCCTCCTGCAGGCTGCCGATGGCCCCGGCCAGGCATGCGGTCAGCGTGGACGTCTCCATGAGCCCTGCGGGGAGCTGGCGTCACCGTGAGCCCTGCGGGGAGCTGGCGTCACCGCCGGCCCGCTCCGCGCCCTCCAGGGCTCTGCGTCCTGGCCCGGACTCCCAGGAGGACCCACGCTATCTGTCGTCTCCCAGGCTTCGGGGCCGAACCACTCACGGGATTGCGGTCAACGATCCGCAGGGTTCCAGATTTGGGTACAGGGACTGCCCCTCATTTCCTCCCTCCCTCCCACTCTCTCTGCCGCTCCGCTGCCCCCGTGACCCGCTGTCCAGACCCGCTGCCCCTCCTCAGCCCGGACGTGCTTAACACTGACAGTTTAAGGTCATCCTCAAAACAGCAGCGGGACCGTCCGTCTGCGTGACAGATCTCCACGCAGCACAGGCACAGCCTGCGAGGCGCCAGGCAGGAGCGTCCTCTGTGCAATTGCCAGGGCTCCTGTCCCGCCCTCTGAACTCCCACCTCCCTCAGTGCCGCCAGGGGAGCCTGGAATCACACACACACACACACACACACACACACACACACACACACACACCGCAAGCCCAGGGAGCCTTCCCTTAGCGGGCTGAGCTCAGGCACAGGGCTGCGGCCTGCACGGCCCCTCGGGCAGGCGCCGCCACCCAGCACAGCCCCAAGCGGGCCTGGGGGCTCCTCCGGGGAAAGGACACGTCCCCACGCCCGTGTCCGTGCAGGCCGTCCTCCTGACACCACAGTCAGGAACAGACTCTTCCTCAGAGCCAGGCCAGGGGCTCCCTGACCCCCACCCCCACCCCCCCCACTGCAGCCGGAGGCCCTCCTCCCCCTGAGTGCGGGACGGGGCAGGACGGGACCTCTGCAGGAGCCTCGGGAAAAGGGCTGGGAAGAGAGGTGACCAGGACCCAGAGGCTCGGGTGGCAGGCCGGCTCTCACCGCTGAAGGTGCTGAAGTCCACGTCGGGCTGCAGCCCGGTGACCAGGGTGTAGACGTCGGGGTTGTGGAACTTGAGGCTCTCCAGGAAGGCGAGCGCCCCGTTCTTCCCGCGCGCCCTCAGCAAGTCCAGCAGGTGCCCTTGGGGGACGGGACAGTCTGGGCTGACGAGGCGCTGGGCAGACTGTCGAGGCGCTGGGCGGGCTTCCCCACCAGAGCGGGGCACCCTCTGCTGCCGCAGGCCCCTCTGCCCTCCCCCCGCCCCCCCAGCGCAGTCAGGCTCGAGAAGGGCGAGGCCGGCATTTACTGAGCAGCTACTACGAGCCGTGTGCTAAGAGCTGGAGATACGAGACTAAGGAAGAGGATGGTCGCTCCGAGACCTCCCAGGCGTTCTGGTGGACGGTGTGGGTGTGCGTGCCTGGCTCGGGGGAGGAAAGCAGCAAGCAGCAGCACCCAGGGCCTGGGCCCACCCAGCCCCCCTGGTTCTCAGCGTGGATTCATTTCTCCTGCTTCTGAGGCTCATCAGGCAGCAGGCAGAAAGTACCCTCTCAGTAGCTACTGCACACTGCCGGCTCTCCAGGGCCCGGCCCGGGCTTTGAGACAAGTATCTTAGAAACCGACTCAACTCTCCTAAGAAGCTGATTCGGTCCCCGGTTTTGAATGAATAAACACAGACGGTCAGTTGGGCTGGAGCAGGCGGGCTGGCCCCAAGGAGTGCCCCCCTGGAGCCTGCCAGTGGGACCTGACTTGGAAGAAGGGTCTTCACAGTGTAATTAGTGGGACCCGCGAGTGGAGCGCATTCTGCACAGCTTGGGGGCCTGTCCAAGGACAAGCGTCTCAGAGGGAGAGGGAGACAGGCAGAGAAGGCATGTGGACAGGCAGAGGCTGGAGCGACGGGGCCACAGCCGAGGGGTGCCCGGGCCACCAGAAGTGGGAAGAGGCAGGAAGGGTCCCCCCCTGGAGCCACCGGAGGGAGCGGAGCCCGCCCACACCTTAACTTCCGACCTTCAGCCGCCAGACTGAGCGAGAACCCGTCTGTGGTCCCGGGCCACCAACTTGGTGGTCGTTTGTTAGGGCGGCCCTGGAGAGACTGACACCGCCCCGCCCCCCCTCCACCAGAACTCGGGTCCCCTCAGCTTCCGGCTGAGCAGAGGGCCCCGCGGCGCGGGCTCACCCACTCTCATGGCCGAGTTGGCGAACCGGGGGCTGTGCAGCACCTCCTCCTCGTCCAGCTGGCCCAGCACCCTGGCCTGGCGCAGGAAGGGGGTGAGGCGGCTGGGGCAGATGCTGCTGACGATCCTGTGGCGGTGGCCCTCCATCATCTCCCACAGTGTCTCCTCGTCCAGGGCTGCCAGCGAGGAGTGCGTGCGGTGCAGCTCCCCCATGGCGGGGCCTGGACGGAAAGGGCGGTGGCGGAGGGCGGTCAGCGCAGGGCCCCCGGCCCGGAGGCCTTCCCATTCCACCCATCCTCCCCACGGACTGGCAGGGAAGGACAGGACCCCCCTCTGCACCCCCAGAGGACAAAGACATCAGCCTGGCCTGGTGTCCTGTGACCGGCGGGAGGGACACCGACCGCACCCGGGCGGAGGGAGACCTGGCTTCTCAGGCTCAGGACACGGATCTGCCTCTGACAGGCAGGCACTGGCTTAGGAGGTGGGTCTGGACCACAAATCCTCAGCAGGGGACGCAGGAGGGAGCAGACCCCTGGCCTCTCCTGTGTCCGCAGCACAGATGTGCGTAAGCAGACAGCAGTGCGCCTGTGGCGGGCAGGCGCGGAGGGAGAGGGTGCCCCGAGGGAGAGGGTGCCCCGAGGGAGAGGGTGCCTGGAAAGGCTCCTTGGGGGTGATGAAGCCCCAGCACCGCCCTGGGGGAATGTGAGGCGGGACGAGCAGTGCCCGGGGCCACGTCGATCAGTGGGAAGCAGGCCAGGGGCTGGGCCTCGCACAGAAAGCGGCTCTTGTCCCCGGCAGGGTGGACGCCTGTCGCTTTCAGCAGCCCCAGGACCCCGGCACGGAGACACCTGGGCGCAGCGCTGTGAACGCGCATGAGAGACGCCATGAAACTAGACGGCTCTTGGGGGTGAGCAGTCAAGGCCCCACCCCTCGGCTGGTGTGTGTGGGGGGTGGGGGGTGGGGGTAAGGTGGCCAGGCATCTGAGGGCTGAGCGGCGGCCTGGGCAGATCCTGGCTGGGTCCCAGCTCCAGTCCGTGCGGATCTAGTGCCTGAAGCAGTCACAGCCCCGCAGCCCTCTGAGGGGAGGGCCGTGCTGAGTGGGCGGGACCCAAGCCCTAGTGCTGCCAGGACCTCAGGGGCTCCTCCCACCGCCACCCAGAGCACATCCACCCTGCTCTGCAGCAGTGGCCACACGGCGTTCCCTGGGCACAAGGCCTTCAGCCTATTCATCCATGTAACTCATCCCACATGGCTGTGAACGTGGACTGTCTCGAGCATAGAAAGCAGCCTGCAGGCAGCAGCGCCCGCGCCCCCTTCCTGGACTTCAGATCCCTGAAGGAGACGCAGCATCAGCGCCCGCTCAGTCCTGTGCTCAGTCTCTCTGCCCCCGCCCCCTCCGGCCCGGACAACGAGGTGACAAAACACACAGCACTTGGTGTGACTACGCAACGGCCACCTCACACCTGTCTGCACTGCTGACTCTCTCTGTAGGCACAGCACCCGCTGGACGGGCGCCGCCCTCTGCAAGGTTAGGGTTAGCGTCTGGATACGCGTGGCTACATACACCTGCTTGGCTGCAGGCTGACTCAGCGATGTGAAGAAAGCAGCAGATGCATCGACCGTCCTGTGGCTGCGCGTTACGTTGTTTCTTTTTCTCATCACACTTGTGCATGAAGTCCTTGTGCACGGGGGGGCCCAGGGGGTACAGGTGGGCATAGGTGGGGCACAGCAGGGCACAGGTGGGCACAGGGGGGCAAGGGGGCATATGTGGGGCACAGGGGGGATAAAGGTGGGCACAGGTGGGGCCAGGTGGGCACAGATGGGCACAGGTGGGAGTGTGTGCCCTGGACCTAAGAATCTGTGATCTGGTCCTTTTCACGGGATGACCAGCTGCCTGGCTGGAACGCCTCCTGAGAGGCGTGTGCAGTGAGCGTGCTCCAACAGCGTGTAAACCAAGGAACATGGGCATGGCCGCTGCAGTCCTTCTCCGTGTACAGCACCCCCAGCCCCCCACGGGGCCGGCCCACCGTGCACACTCACCGAGAGACGCACACGCCCAGCCGCGCAGGAGCTGCGGGCGTGCAGGGGGCCCGTGTCCCCTTGCGGCTGCGGGCTCAGGCTCCTCTGCGGATTCCGGGCAGTGGGCAGGGCTGGGCAGGAAGAGCCTGCCAAACCAGTGCCCAGGGCATCTGACGAGACTTCGCGCCACGTGACTTGCTCCAAAACTCAAAGTTCAGGTCCCAGAGACTAGTGCGAGGGGAAAGGCAAACTTTGACCCAGGAAACAAAGGCGCAGACCTTCCACCCGGCTCGGCCCGGTACGCAGAGCGCCCGCAGCACCGGGAACCCTGGGTCTGCAAGAGAACTGCGCTCCGTAGCCTCCGATGCCCAGGAGAGTGGCCAGGTGCCACGGTGGCCAGTGTGTGGGGGCCTTGCCTCTGGCCAGGCCCCACTGATGCCTCCCCTCAGGGTGGCTGCTGGAGGGAGGGCCTGCGGGGCAGGGGACAGGGGGATGGATGAGGATGGGTAGGGGGCAGGCCCTCGAGTAGGTCATTCCATTTCTGCAGGGGACAGTCAGTAGATGCTCATGAAGCAGGGTGTTGTGGGTTCAGGGGTGTCCCCCCAAAAGAAATGTGCAAGTCCTAACCCCTCAGCACCTGTGAGTGTGGCCTTTTGGAAATAGGTCGCGACAGCTGAGGTCATTCGGTCGAGCCTTAAGCCCTATATGACAGGTGTCCTCATGGGACGAGGAGAGACCCCGACACACCCAGGGAGGGGCCGGGTGACAGCGCAGGCAGAGGCCGGGGGACGCCGAGGGCTGCGGGCAGCACCAGGAGCTCAGAGCAGGCAGGGCCTGGGAGGCAGCCGGCCGTGCAGACCCGACTTTGGCTCCTGCCTCTGAGGAGAGGGCTGGGACTGGGGTGGCTGAAGCACAGGAGGTTTCTTTTCAGGGTGCAATGTCCTAAGGCCGGTGTGCTGGCCGCACGCCTGGATTGTTAGAAGCCACTGCGCTGCGCTCCTGACGCGGGCAAGCTGTGCAGATACAGACCCGAACCCGATCAAGCTGTTTTTAAAACAGAAAGGCCCCAGAGCTGCCGGCGACCATTCCCACTGCCGTGGCCCCCAGGACAGGATGCAGGCTGGCGCGGTGATGAGACGCTCCCGGGGCCTGGCCCCGCCCTGCCTCCCGTAGGCCAGCCGCCCTGACCTGTGGGTACCGCCTCCCCCGTCTTCCTTCTTCCTCTCGGCCCAGGCGGGGCCTGCAGGCACCCTGACTGTCCTAACCCCCCAACACCTGTGAGTGTGACCTTTTAGGAAACAGTTCGCGGCACATGTAACGAGGCTAAGATGAGGTCGAGCCTGAAGCCCTCTGTGACGGGTGTTCCCGTGGGAAGAGGAGAGACACAGACACACACGAGGAGGGCGAGGTGCCAGCCCCAGTAGCACCAGCTCACCCGGCTCGGCCCTCCGCCCCGGGGGTGCTGGGAGCAACTGTGTGCTCTGCCTAGGAAGCTGAGTGCCTCCTGCCGGTGCCCCTCCCTCTGCTACTTCCTCCTCATTCCTGCATCGCTGCTCCCTGGGACCCAGGAGTGCCTCTCAGGCAGCACAGGCATCAGGGCTGCCCTCACGCCTTCCAGAGCAGCGGTGGCCGCCGGTGGCCGCAGACCAGAAAGACTGGCGGCCGCTGCTCCAGATGACAGCCAGATGGCGCACATGTGAGTGCGGCGCCTCCCACCCTGTCTGACTCAGACCCTGGATCACCATGTGAAACCAGGAGCGAGCGGGAAGGGCTGAGTGAGCAGACCCGTCTCTCCCGAGCCCCACAAAATGAGCCGGAAATGGTTTGTTTTGAAAGCAGCCACAAGTGAGGCAGCTGGTCCTCCTCACCCCACACCTAAACCTACAACCCTCCCTTCTTCCTCTCTTTCCTCCTGGGACGCCAATGCGGACATGAATCCAAAACAGAGCGTCCTTCATCCCTCCCGGCCCACACTGTCCTCCTTGAAGGTGGAGCTGAGCCAGAGAGTGCCCATGCACTTAACCAAACCAAATGGCCCACACCAGGATCCACCCCCCTCAGGAGGAACCCCCTCCCCCCCAGGATGCTCTCAGACCCCCTTGGGTCTGCCCGCCCTCCCCAGTGCTGACCTGCGCTCCGAAGGACAGCTCCATGCTGCCCTTCCTGGTCCTGCATAAGGGACGCTGGGGCGGTCTGGGCTGAACAGCAGCAGGTGAGCAGGTCTGACAGGCAAGCCCGCCCGGCCCTGCCCAGGGGCGATGCCTCACTCGAGCCTGCACGCATCACTGAGCCCCGGGACGTTCTCACAGCAGGGCTGTGTGCAGAGTTGCAAGAGCCATGGGAAGCTTCTGGAAAACTGCCTGAGCATCTGGCCTCAGCGTGGGGGAGAGCCTCTCCCGTCTGTGAACAGCTGGCCTCCTGTTCATGATAAATCCCTCAGACGACGTCCTGGCACCATCAGGACTCATTCTGCAGCCTCTTCCATCCTCACCATCAGCCTGAAGTCTCTAAGCCAAGTGTGTCAAACTCAAAGGCCAACACGGGCCAAATAAACAAGGTGGAAGTGTATGTGGCCGCAAAAAAAAACACAAAAGCTTCCATTTTCATAGAAACGTAGGTTTATTCTGATAGAGACATGCTGAATACAAAGGGCTGAAATAAATGAGTCATCGTTAACATAAAATAGAACATGTTAATACAGTGGATAACTGCACAAATTAATAAGCATAAACAAATAGACCTATTTTTCTTGTTCTTTGAAAGCAATATACTTCCTGTTGTGCACACCAAAGAAGTCAGTCCAAGGCTAATGACGTGGCCATCGGCTGCTAAAATATTTGCTGCTGGTATCAGTGGAGAAAAATTGTGCGCCTGCGCGTAAGGGAAATAAATGCAACACGGTTATAGTAATCAGTCATTAGCAAATGCTGTAGTTCGTTACTAATAACTAGAGGCCCGGTACATGAAATTCGTGCATGGGGGGGTGGTCCCTCAGCCCAGCCTGCATCCTCTCCAATCTGGGACCTCTTGAGAGATGTCCGACTGTCTGTTTAGGCCGGATCCCACTGGAATCGGGCCTAAACGGGCAGTCGGACATCCCTCTCACAATCCAGGACTGCTGGCTCCCAACTGCTTGCCTGCCTGCCTTCCTGATTGCCCCTACCCGCTTCTGCCTGCCAGCCTGATCAGCCCCTAACCACTCCCCTGCCAGCCTGATTGATGTCTAACTGCTCCCCTGCCAGCCTGTTTGCCCCCAACTTCCCTCCTCTGCTGGCCTGGTCACCCCTAACTGCCCTCCCCTGCAGGCTTGATCGGCCCCCAACTGCCCTCCCTTGCAGGCCTGGTCCCTCCCAACTGTCTTCCCCTGCTGGCCATCTTGTGGTGGCTATCTTGTGTCCACATGGGGGCAGGATCTTTGACCACGTAGGGGCAGCCATCTTGTGTGTTGGAGTGATGGTCAATCTGCATATTACTCTTTTATTAGATAGGATAGAGGCCTGTTGCATGGGTGGGGGCTAGCTGGTTTGCCCTGAAGGGTGTCCCAGATCAGGGTGGGGGTTCCCTTGGGGCGTGGGGTGGCCTGGGGAGGGGCCTGTGGTGGTTTACAGGCCGGCCACGCCCCCTGGCGACCCAAGCGGAGGCCCTGGTATCTGGGATTTATCTATCTTGTACAATTGAAACTTTGTAGCCTGAAGCGGAGCCAAGCCTTCTGCTTGCTCTGTGGCCACAGCCATTTCTGTTGGGATTTATGTATCTTCTATAATTGAAACTTTGTAGCCTTAAGCAGAAACCTGGGCCGGCCAGGGTGTGTGGAAAGCTTGGCTTCCTCCATCACCAGGGAAACCCAAGCCTCCCTCCTGCTCTCTCCATGGCTGCAGCCATCTTGGTTGGGTTAATTTGCATACTTGCTCCTGATTGGCTGGTGGGCGTGGCTGGTGGGTATAGCAGGGTGATGGTTAATTTGCATATTGCTCTTTTATTAGATAGTATTATATATAACAGGATATTGTAAAAACTAAGTTAAAAATTTTTATTAAAACATTTTTTACATGCAGTTACATTGGCTGGGCCACAAAAATATTTGTTGTGCGCCACATTTAACATGCTTGCTCTAAGCAATTCCAGGGGATCCTCTAGAATCACCATTCAATGGTCACTACTTAGATTTGGATGATGGTCTTTTTTTTTTTATTGACGTCAGAGAGGGAGAAGGAGAGAAAGATAGAAATACCAATGATGAGAGAGAACCATTTACTGGTTGCCTCCTACATGCCCCACACTGGGGATCGAGCCCACAACCCGGGCATGTGCCCTGACCAGGAACTGAACTGTGACCTCCTGGTTTATAGGTCGACACTCAACCTCTGAGTCACACCACTGGGCTGGATTACAGTCTTGGTTCTCCTACATTAATGTACTAGTATATCCACAAACGCTCAACTGCTGGACACATGCATAGCTCTGCCCTGCTCATCCCCCACCTGGACCCCTGTAACAGTTTCCTAGCTGCCTCCTCCCATGGCCCCCAGTGCCCATTCTCTGCACAGCAGACAGAGCGATCCAGTGAAAGGGGGGTGCTCCGGTCATGTCATTGCCTATGGCCGACAGGCCCCCAAGTCCTCACCATGACCTGGGCACGAGGCCCACTGACCTCCTCTCCACTCACCTGCTCCACACACAGGGGCCTCCCTGCTACCTGATGCGCTGGCACACTCCTGCCCCAGGGCCTTTGCATGTGCAGTTCCCTCTGCCTGCCATGTTCTTCCCCTCACCTCCCTCAGGACTCCACTCAAGGGCTCCCTTCCCAGCGAGGCCTACCCAGGCCATCCTACCTACCACCACTCCTCCAACCTCCCCCGCTTTCCCGGTCCGTTTCTCCACATCGGACCCACGGCCCCTGGCACGCTGTGCATTCTAATTCCTTGTTGGTTTCTTGCCTGCGTCCCACTGAGCCTGTCACCCCCAGAGGACAAGAATCCCTGTCTTTCTTGTGCAGAACCAGGTCATCTTCCATCCTGGGGCAGCCTGGCTCCTCTCACCTCAAAGACAGACCACCCTGAAGTGGCTACTACGGCAACCATGATGCACTTCGGCATCTGTAGACCTTTCCTGATTCGTCCCCGCTCACCCTCCTCCCTCCCCACCGCACCGCACCGCACTCAGGATGCCACAGCCACCTGCTTTCCATGCCTTGATGGTGCCAATCCCCTGCCCGTGTGGCGGCCTTCAAACTCCCTGTTCCTTCTTCCTAGAACTCTCCCCCCAGGGTGTTCCCATGGCCACCTCCCCACAACTGGGGTGGCACCTTCCTCCCGCCACTGCCATCGCCGCGTCAGTAACCAACCACCATTGCCACTCGCCTCGTTCCATTGGCATCACGGTAGCTATAGGCACTGCAGTCCTCTTACTGCTTCGCACGCTTTGTCGGGCTTGCTCTCTTCTGGAACACGGCCCTGAGAGGGCAGCGCTGATCTGTCCACCCTGCCCGCCGCCCAATCCAGCGCCGGAGACGCTCCATGCACGTCTGGTGCCTGGAGGCCAGTTGGACGGGGTCAGGCTGGGCTCGGGGCTTCATCAGGTGCCCCGCCAGGCGAGTGGGTGGGAGACAGTCGCATCTGGAAAGGAAGTGTCTGCCAGGAGAACCAGGTGATGTGTGGGGTTTCTGGCAGGAAGGCTCTTGGGGGACAGCCCCTCTGACCCAGGTCATCAAGGTGAGCAGTGATGCCTCACAGAAACCCAGGCCAGCCCAGGAGCCCTGCACGCAAGCCTCCTGCTGCCCTGGACGAGCGGAGCCACCGTGACCGGCCACACCAGGGGTGGGACCCTCTCTGATGGGGTATTTCTCACATCACTCTCAGGTCATGCGAAGTTTCCGGCTTAAATGTTGGCCTGCCGTGTTTGGTCAAACATTTCATTAACTCACCCCGAATGCCGAGGCAGGGGCAGACCTAACAGCATTCCCCCCGCCCCCCCACCCGAGCCCAGCAGGGGCCCAGGCGAAGAGGGGGTCCGGAGGGTGTGGCCACAGGCCAGTCCTGCCTTCTCGTGGCCCCGGCCTCAGCTCCAGGAGCTGCTGGACAGCCGGCCTGCCTGCTCCTCCCCTGGACATCCAGGCGCACCTGGCTTCCCACGTAAAGCCAGGATGAAAATCACTGCGATGTCGTGTTCTTCTCTTACACTGTCTCCGAGACCCGTGTTTACAACTCAGCCCTGGAGCACGGCTTCCAACAGTGTGCTCGGCCTCCCTCCCAGGAGACGCCTCCGCGGAGTGAGAAGACCTCAGACCTCACAGTTCTATTTCACTTAACAGCTAAGAAAGGGATTCACCTTTGCACATACTTAACATGTGATTAGTGCCTCCATCCTTGCATGGCGTGCTTATTATCAGAGCAATTCTCTTGTAAGGGTTGCACGTATTTTTTTAAATGTTTTTATTGATTTTTAGAAAAAAAAGAGGGATAGAAACATCATCGATTGTCTGCCTTCTGCACGCCCCCTACTGGGGATGGAGCCCCAGACCCAGGCATGTGCTCTGACCAAGAATCCAACTGGCTCAACCACTGAGCCACGCCAGCTGGGCTGCTTGGACATCCACTGCCAGCAGGGTGGGTGTGAGAACTAGGCCCTCACTTTACCTGCTGGTGTGGACCTGTTAGGACCCACAGCACCAGTGCCTAGTTTAGTGGCTGAACCTGATGGGGGCAGAAATAGAATACTGGGGACCAACTTTAATTATAAAGAATGTGGGTCATGCTCTGTTAACCATGATTGTTTGGTTGATTAAGGCACATTCTAATGCGCTTGGGACCTGGGAGCTCACCGGGACATGCAGCCCATCCTCCCCATCAGGAAGCTGCCTATTATCCTGGAAAGATTAGCAACCTTGTTGCAGGCACCAGAATCACTAGCCCTTTGAAGACCCCCAGCCCTTTGCATACCCACAGGCCTTTGCAAATCTCCAGACTACAGTACCTGTTAACCGCCCACTTGGCATACCCTTTGCCTACTTCCCCATGTAATCTATGTCCTTCTACCCAATATAAGCAGCGGGCTCATGGCGGGGGCAGAGCAGGTGTTTGTGGACGACCCGCTGCTCTCCACGCTGCCGGAAGGATTGAAATAAACGCTCCTCTGTGATTCAACCCTGTCCCTGCTGAATTGGCTCAAGCAGAGACAGGCAGCCAGTCCCCTTGATTGTCCAGTTACATCACCTGGCAACTCTGGTGGGACACAAGCGGGGTGGGGGGTCCTTAGGGTGAGTACCGGGGGTCCTGCTGGCTGCCTGGAGTGGGGTTCCCGGGGCGGAGGCCTGGGCTCTTACTTGCAGCGCTGCCGGGAATTTTCCTCTTTCGAGTCCCAGCCGCAGCCTCAGCAATCCCCATCGTCTCACTCAAAACCGAAGTTGAGCCCTAGGTTTGGCTCAGTGGATGGAGCGTTAGCCTGCAGACTGGAGGGTCCCGGGTTCGATTCCAGTCAAGGGCACATGCCTGGGTTGCGGGCTCGATCCCCAGTGGGGGCGAGCAGGAGGCAGCCAATTGATGATTCTCTCTCATCATGGATGTCTCTCTCTCTCTCCCTCTCCTTTCCTCTCTGAAATCAATAAAAATGTATTTTAAATGAAACCTAAGTTGAATAGAGCGTTCTGTAATGGGGGAAGCCCATTGCCTGTTGCCCTCAGGGTGAGCCTGACCAGCTCCTGATTGCAAGTGGCCTCTCAAGGGCCTTGCCTGGTCCCCGCACCTGAGCCTGACCTGCGGGGTGCAGGGCTTTGGGGTCCGTAACGGGGTCAGTTGTCTGAGGTGAGCCTGACCAGCTCCGGGTTGCAAGCGGCCTCCCAAGGGCACCTCTGGCTGAGCTGGCAAGGCCTGGCTGTGCACCGTGAGCCACGCAGTTGTCCGCTGTGTGCACTTGTAAACGTTGTGTGTTAGGGTGACTCTTGCCAGGTGTAACTTTGCCTGTAACCCTGCTTCAATTGTTCAAGGCTGGGTGCTGGTGGGTCCATCCCCGAAGATCCTCCACCGGGGCGGACCTGGGGGTACTGAGCTGCTTATGCTTACTGCCGATGGAAGAAGGAAACGGGTGTTTTTCCGCAATGCGGCTTGGCCTCACTCGCTAACACCCTCACTGGGGACGAGGGATTCGCGTTGGGGACAGTCCGGTGTCAAGCTCTTGTCGGTGCGTTGCGGGCGCCCGTAAACACCGCACATGAGGGTCTCTGCTGGCTGTCGTCTAGTGTCTGTTGTTTGGTTGAATTTGTTTCGTTAAAGATGGGGCAGTGCCTGGGTACTCGGGAAGCTTAGGGTGAGTTGGTATCACTGGTCACGGGGGCAGGGCAGCAGAGCCACGGCCTCTGGGGTCACTTTCTCCGCAGGGCGGCATTTACTCGCCTCTGGGTCACCTCTGCAGGGCGGGCCGCGTCTCAGGCCGGAGTGAGGAGCGAGCCGCAGTCCGACGAGGGCGCGTCCGGGTCCGGGCCCGGGCCCGGGTCCGGGTCCGGGTCCCGGGCGGGGGGCGGCGGAGCACCCGGGTGCGCTGCCCCAGGCGAGGCCCTGTCTCCACACACGACCCCGAGCAGGGCTTCCCACGGGGTAAAGGTCAGCACGGGCCGCCCAACCAGCGCCGGTTCCAGGTTTTCAAAGGTGGACGCTCTGCAGTGAGGCTTCCCGTCGGGCATCAGTGAAAACGCGTCTCTCACATCATGTCCGGCGCCCTCCGCCCCGCCAGGGACTACGCGGAAGCGTACAGACGGGAGGCCCGCGCCCAGTAGCTCACTCAGGGCAGAGCCGCCTCCGACCTCCTCCGAGCAGGTCGCCCCGGCGCGGCCGGCAGCGCGAAGAAGCGAGAATCCCCTCCGATCAAAGCTCCCGCTCCTGACGCACTCCGCCGCCTCCGCCATTTTTATAGGAAATGAGCGAGGTCCCGCCCCTCGCGAGATCCGAGAGCGCTCCTAATCCTGTCACGTGACGAGAAGCTCTCGTTCCCTCCCGGGGCGCGGCTTGGACGCACGCTGATACGCACGCACGCACGCGCGCAGTGCCGTCAGTTCCTGTCGGCGGCGGCTGCGAGGGGTCGTGCTTCCGCTTTCCGCCGCCGCGCGCGCTCCGCTTTCAGCCGACGCGGGATCATGGCGGCCACCGCCACGATGGCGAACTCGGGGTCGGCGAGGAAGCGGCTGCTCAAAGAGGAAGACATGACCAAAGTGGAATTCGAGACCAGCGAGGAAGTGGACGTGACGCCCACGTTCGACACCATGGGCCTGCGGGAGGACCTGCTGCGCGGCATCTACGCCTACGGTCGGTGGGCGCGGAGGGTGCGGGGCGGGCGCCACGGGTTTGCGAGCCGGGCGGGCGAGGGCAGGCCGGGCCCGTAGGCTGAGAGTCCCCGGCCCGACAGGGACTCTTTCCCTCCCCCCCGCCCCCGGGCTCGGAGCCGCGGCTGCTGAGGGGGGCCCCCCGCCCCCAGCACTCCGTCATCACTCCGCGACCGAGGTTGCGGCGTGTTGTCCTCGGTGCAGAGCTACGTGCTGATCTCTCCGGGGCTGCACAGTCGTCCGGATGCTCATTCAGCTGATAACTGCCCTGCATCTCCCGGTGTGAGGCTCCCGCGCTTTGCTTTGGGCACCGGGGGCTGAGCAGTGAGCCAGACGGGCTCGGGCCCCGGAGAGCTTGAGTTGCGTTTGGGAGAAGGCAGCCCAGCGGTGATGGCTGTGAAGAAACGGGGCGGGATCATTGGAGCAAATGGACAAGCGGGCTCCCTCCACAAGCGGGCTCCCAGGAGGAGGTGACATGTGAGCTGGGATCTGGATTAGGGAGCCCGTTAGGAGAAGACGGTGGTGAAACCGGGCAGTGGCAGCAGCAGATGCATTCCAGGAACAGGAAGAAGCCTGTCCCGGGAGCCGGGGGATGAGCCCGGAGAGGGCGTCAGGGGCAGTGCGAGGCGATGAGGTTTCGGTGCCCTGGGAAGGAGGGGTTTGAGCTGGGGGTGACCGTCCTGCTGGCTGGCTGTGGAGGAGGAGAGGCAGGAGAGGAAGCAGGGCTGAGCCGGGAGGCGCTTGCTCAGTGCCGGGAGAGGTGACCCGTGGCGTGGAGGTGGGCAGCGCTGCCAGGGTTCCCTGGTGGGTGAGCGGAGCAGCAGAGGGAAGAGGGCCGGTGTGATTCGGTGTTGTAGCAACCACCCAGGTGATGCTGCGAGTAGCTCAGGGGAGGAGCACTTGGAGGCAAAATCGGGGCGCTGGCTTGGTTGTGATGAGCATCCCCCCCACCCCCCCCCCCGCCCCGCGATGTTGGGCCGCAGCTGCCTAAGCTGGGGTTGGGGGCGCATGGGAATTGTTTGCATCTGTCTTGAGGCCTGGGGCTGGGCCCCTCTTGTCCAGTCCTTGGTGCCAGGACAGTGTAGACAGCAGAGGTGTGGCTGCATGAGGGGAGGAAAGAACCATTGCAGCCCGCCTGCCTCTCGGCCCCCAGGACACCCCGCCCGTGCCCGCCCGTGTGCTTGCTCATCACGAGGGTTAAATCGGCAGCTACGATTGCTTTTGTGTCAGATGGAAACGGTGCTACATGTTAAACGACTACCAAAAATAACTGTGGCTTTGTACACGAAGCGTTCGTTTACTTGGCGAATACCTGTACTCCTTCAGTGTGGCCCCGTCCCTTGGTGCTTTGGGCTGCTCTGCGAGAGAGATGGGGTGCAGGTCATAGCTGTGGGACGGTGCAGGACACCCCGCGGTGCTGCCCCAGCCATGGGGGAAAAGCAATGTGGGTTATGGTCACACAGTCACGGAGTCGGAGTCCACAGTGAGCTCCCACCCCCTCTCCAGGAGTGCCGCCGCCCCCCTTTGTCTTCAATCTCCTGGGTCTGGACATCCGCAGGGACGTTCCTTTACGGAGGTTTTGCCTACCAGTAGGCCCTGTGCCAGCATAAAAACGCGCTTCCGCCCGTTGCTCAGCAGCTGTCCGGTGAGAGCTGTGTGCTGGGCCTGGGCTTCCGCAGAGGCTGGCGGTGGGGCTGGAGAGCCCATCTCTGCGCCCCGGAGCTCCCAGTGTCTGCTGTGAACACGCCGGCCTGGAGCTCAGAGCTAACTTCTCTGTTTCTGTCCCCAGGGTTTGAAAAGCCATCCGCCATCCAGCAGCGCGCCATCAAGCAGATAATTAAAGGGAGAGACGTCATCGCACAGTAAGTCTGCGGCCGCAGGGGCCCCGGAACGATGCGGGTTTGAACCGGGAGGGTCCTCTCATACTTGTTTTTCCCCAACAAATACAGTAAGTGTGTCTCCTGTTATGGTTTCTCATAACGTTTCCTCTTCTCCAGCTTTAGTGTAAGGGTGTAGTGTGTAGCGAACTTACAGAACGTGTTACTTGACGGTTGTTTGTTATTGGGAAGTCTTCTGGTCAGCAGTAGGCTGTCCGCACTTCGGGTGGAGGTGGTTACGTTGTGTGTGGGTTTGTCTGTGGGGAAGGGGCAGCCCTCCCCGCGGCTGGGGCAGGGGCCCCTGTGTTGTTTCTATGTACTGGTTACCAACGGTTCCCTGGACTTCAGCCCAGGGTGCTTCGTTGTCTGTATTCTTGCGTTCTCTATTTTGGAAAGCTTCTGTTGTTCAGCCAGCTCTGGTACCTGTCAGTTGGCATGTGGGTTTGTAGGTAGTACTCCTTAAATAGCTTTATTACTGATTTACCTAACTTTAAAGGCGCACTTACAAAAATAAAAATAACTGGAGGAGTTTCCATCCAGATCGTACTTAAAGGGGAATGCCACCTGCTGGGGTAGGTTCTGCAGCTCCATCAGCCCTGATGCCATCCGTAGCTGCCGTCCCCATCACCGGGGACTTAAAAGTGACGTCGTGCCCGCGCCCCACCTCTTGCCACTAAGGTGGTGGTGGTCTGCTGGGGCCGGGGCGGGGGGGGCATCTGCTTGGGAGAAGCCGCCCGGTGCTCCCCCCGCGGAGCATGGCTGTGGCGGGCTCTGTGAGTGGACAGCGGCATGTGGCCCACGATTCCCAGTCCTGCTCACCTGTTTTCTCTCCTAGGTCTCAGTCTGGCACGGGCAAAACCGCCACCTTCAGTATTTCCGTCCTCCAGTGTCTGGACATCCAGGTGACTGGCTGCTCCGTTTCCTCCGGGAGGCGCTCCCTTCCTTCTGCGGCGCAGTGTTTACGAGCTGCACACTAGTGCCTGAGCTCACCCCCACCCCTGCCACACATTCCTTTTATCTGGACGGGAGGCTCTTTAAACCAGTGGACGTTCTTGTCTGTAAACAAGACAGCTCACCGGGACCCGTTACCTCTGGGCTTGCGGTGTCAGAGACGTTGAGTGTGGTTTACCTCCGTTAGGGGTCAGGTGGGCGGTTGACGCGAGATCATAGAACAGGTCTGAGCCCGAGTCAGCGGGTGCGCCTGAAGAACACTGACGTCTGTCCCCGATCACGTTACAGGTCCGCGAGACCCAGGCTCTGATCTTGGCCCCCACGCGAGAGCTGGCTGTGCAGATCCAGAAGGTGAGGCGCCCCGCCGGCGTCGCGCTGCAGGTCCTGCCTCTTGGCCGGCTGCGAGGCTGACCACGTCTCATCCGTCCGGTCTAGTTCCTCGGGCTTCTCCTCCCGAGTGCTGCCAGTTTTGCCATAAATCATCACGTTCTGTGAATTGGGGTTTGCGTTGTCAGTTTTAGTGTGGCTGTGTGGTTCCGGTAGTTCCTGGCAGTCGGCACAAAGAGCCAGCTCTCTTACGCATATTGTGAGCGCTACAGAAGGCCGTACAGTGACGTGCCGGATTGTTCCTGGCTGGATGAGTGTGAAGTTCATGTACTTCCTGACTTTTCAGGAATTAACATGTGCTGTGTTTGTAGTGAGAAACCATTAAAACTAACGTCAGTCTCCATTCTGGAAAGCTTCCATAGGAAGAATAGAGGAGAGCGTGGGGGAGATGCGGGCTCTGGCTGTGGTGTGAATAATGGCATAAGTAGTGTGGTGATCATGCCAAGTGCATGGAAATGACCTGTGTTCCCACCAGGGCCTGCTCGCGCTCGGCGACTACATGAATGTGCAGTGCCACGCCTGCATCGGGGGCACCAACGTGGGGGAGGACATCCGGAAGCTGGACTACGGGCAGCACGTCGTGGCCGGCACGCCGGGGCGTGTGTTTGGTAAGTGAGGGCCGCGCTCCGTTCCCCGCTTTGCTTGTCTGCGCGGGGTCACTTGTAGGAAGCAGAGGGAGGTCTCTGGAGTGGCCATTTCCTTCCTGTAACCTGAGGTCTGACTCCTGAGTCTGGTTTTGCAGATATGATTCGTCGCAGGAGTCTGAGGACACGGGCGATCAAGATGTTGGTTTTGGATGAGGCGGATGAAATGTTGAACAAAGGTGTGTGTAACGGAAGGACTGGTCTCTGCCGACGTGTGTCCCGCATGTTCACAGTGCGGGTGGAAACGGGCACCAGTGGACGCGCTTGCGGTAGGGAAGTGTGTCCGTGGGGGACATAGCCGTGCCCCGTGGGCCACGAGGCCAGAAAACTCACACTTTGGTCTTCTTGTGTGGTTGCTGCTTGTAAGGCTGACCACAGCCAGCAGGGCGCACAGCCTGTTGTCCCGACCAGACACGCTGCTTTCCGCGTGTCCGTGGTCAGCACGGGACGGGCCCGTGAGCTGAGCCGTGGAGAGGACTGGGGTGGAAATTGTAGGCCGTGCAGTCACAGCTCTGCCCCTCATTACATGTGAGCCTTGGCCTGCACCTCTGCGCAGGGGTGCGGCCTCAGGTTCCTGTGGTCTGTTCCTCGCCCCAGGTTTCAAAGAGCAGATTTACGACGTGTACAGGTACCTGCCCCCGGCCACGCAGGTGGTGCTCATCAGTGCCACGCTGCCCCACGAGATCCTGGAGATGACCAACAAGTTCATGACAGACCCCATCCGCATCCTGGTGAAACGGTGAGCACGCCCTGCCCAGCACCGGGCTGCGCTGGGGCTTAAAGCACGGACCCTGCCTGCCTTCTTTGGAAAGCCAGCTTTTAATGTGCGTCCCTTTTAGCCTGGCAGTTCCATGTTGAACAGTCAGCTGCCGGTGTTGACCGGTGACTGAGAGTAAGATGAGTACACACCGTGGAACAGTGAGGTGGTCTCTGACTATTCAGGGTGGTAGTAACCGCTGGCTCTGATCCAGAGCTGGGCCCGGGCGGGAGAAGTGGCGGCCCCTCAGGTGCGGCCTGGCCTGCGCCGCCCCGTCTCGGTGGGAAGAGCGGGTAATGGGCTCATCTCTCCTCCAGTGATGAGTTGACCCTGGAAGGCATCAAGCAGTTTTTCGTGGCGGTGGAGAGAGAAGAGTGGAAATTCGACACGCTGTGCGACCTCTACGACACGCTGACCATCACACAGGCCGTCATCTTCTGCAACACCAAGAGGAAGGTGCGTGGCCGGGCCCGGGCACGTCCTGGCGCCAGCTGGAGCCCGCTCTCCGCGGGGCTGGGATGGGCGGGCGTGGAGGCCGGGCGTCTGCTTCAGGCTCTGGGCACGTGGTCTCCGGGACAGCTGCCACTCTGCCCTTCAGCACAGAAGCCGCTGTGGGCGCGTGCTCAGTCGATTCCAGTCCCATGCCATCGGTGTTAGGTGGCTCAGCTGATGGGTGTTCCCGGGTGAACAGATGAAAAGGAGGTTCATGCCACTGGCCGGGCAAAGGACGTGCCTCACCCAGTGAGGACGCGTCCGCGTCTCAGTGTGCCTGCTCCACGGTGGCTCACGTGGGCTCCGCGATGATGCGCGAAGTCCCGAGGCCATCTCTGGGAGCTCAAGGCGCACCTGCGGCTCCGTTGGCAGGTTGACTGGCTGACGGAGAAAATGAGAGAAGCCAACTTCACGGTGTCGTCGATGCACGGGGACATGCCGCAGAAGGAGCGGGAGTCCATCATGAAGGAGTTCCGGTCCGGCGCCAGGTGGGTGGGCTCGGGGGTGGGGCTGGCGTCCTCAGGGTGGGACATGCAGGTCTGTGGTTGGCAGCTTTCTCTGGAGGAGGGGAATGGGAGCGAGCCCCGCCAAGGCCTGAGGCTGCTGCTCCCGAGCTTTGTGGAAGGACAGTGTCTTCCAGGTAGCACCCCGCTGGCTTCGCCACGGCCTGTGGTGCCGTGGCTGGTGCGGTGAGACGTGGAACTTGTACTCAGACCCCACACGTGGCCCGGTCACCAGCTCACCCAGGGCCCTTGCGAAGGGTCTTTCTGGCGCCGCCCCTCACCCCGCGTGGACCAGGGACCAGGGTGCGGGTGACTGGCATCCAGGCTTGAGCCTTCCTGACAGTGACAGCCTCGCCTCCCTTTCTTGCCGCAGCCGGGTGCTCATCTCCACCGACGTCTGGGCCCGGGGCCTGGACGTGCCTCAGGTGTCCCTGATCATCAACTACGACCTGCCCAACAACAGGGAGCTCTACATCCACAGGTAGGGTGCCACCCCGCTCCCCGCCGGGCGCCCGCGTGGTCCTCACTGTGTGCCAACGCAGTCTTCCTTCTTCCCAAGAATCGGGCGGTCAGGGCGGTATGGCCGGAAGGGTGTGGCCATCAACTTCGTGAAGAATGACGACATCCGCATCCTGCGGGACATCGAGCAGTACTACTCCACGCAGATCGACGAGATGCCCATGAACGGTGCGCGGAGGGGGCCGGCGGGCGGATGGGGGTGTGCGAAGGGGGTGGGGCGGGCGGACGGGGGTACACGGAGGGGGCAGGCGGGCGGGCGGAGGGGGTGGGGTGGGGGGGCGCGGAGGGGCATGGGGCCCGGCGTCCCGGGGGGGGGGGTCCGCCGGGGCCTCCCCTAACGTGCGTCTCCTTTTGTCTTTTTCCTGCTTTCAGTTGCCGATCTGATCTGAGGCGTCCGCTGCACTGGGGGCGAGTTGGCCGGCTCTGTGCCCCCGGGACTGTCCAGAGCAGTTTCTGTTTAAGGAGGTTGCGGCCCCCAGGACCCCTGGCCACACTGTCGGGGCGCGACAATCCTGACCCAATTCATGCAGAGATGAGTCCATGCCTCTCGGTGGAGAGCGATGTGGAAGCCACAGAGTTCTGTGCAGAGGGGAAAACCTAAGCCTGTGGTGGTAACGCTGTGGTGGTAACGCTGAACTCACCCGGATTCAGCCTTCTTTCTTACCCACGTGTAAATAACGCTTTGCTCTCGGTCTTTTTCATTAAACATTTTAAACTTGGCCCGAGAACTCTCATTTCTGTGTCCTGAGCTACCACACCTTCCTGTGCCCGCACTCTGCTGGCTGAGTCCTCCCCCCCACTGGGTGGATGAGTCTGAATGGCCACGTTCATCCTCGATTCTAACTCCAGCCTCTGAAACTGTAGCTTATGAAAGGCCTTTACTCTGAACCAATAATAAATCAACAAAGCCCAATGTTGGCTCTTCAAAGAGAGCAACACTGTTGACAGTTTTTAAGTGAAATTGACCAAGAAAAACGGATTACCAAAATCAGGACAGATGTTACGATTACCCTCAGAATAGAAGGGTCACATCGCCCCAATAAGGTGGGCGGAGTCCTAGGAAGACGGCCCTGGGACCCTGACCGGGTGTAGGGCCAGAATGAGGCAGAGGCGAAGGCAAGAACAGGGCGGGCAAAGCAGGCTTGCAGTCGTTCGGGTGAAAATGCGATGATACCCAGTAAGTGGTTTCACGTACAACCGTGAGCCCACCTTGCCCCACGCTGCATAAAGGCACAAAGTTGAATGTGACAGGAGAAACACCGGGCACCACACTGATCACCACCGGGGTGGCCGTGACAGTCACAGTAAAGACGGTCTCCCTGGGACAGGGAGGTCTCCTAGGGCAGCGGTCGGCAAACGGCGGCTCGCGGGGCATATGCGGCTCTTTGGTCCCTTGAGTGTGGCTCTTCCACAAAACACCACGGCCTGGGCAAGTCTATTTTGAAGTGGCGTTAGAAGTTTACGTTTAAAAAATGTGGCTCTCCAAAGAAATTTCAATCGTCCTGTTGATATTTGGCTCTGCTGACTAATGAGTTTGCCGACCACTGTCCTAGGGTGAAGGGTCATTTATCAAAACACTGCGACAATCCTAAACACCTGTGCGTCGAACAGCTTCAAAACAGGGAGCAGACAGTGACCTGCACGGACTAGGCCAGTCCAGAGGCGGTGGGAGCTGTGTCCTCGTCCTCCCGTTTGAGGCCACCGGGAGGGGCCAGGGCCGCGCCTGGTAAGGCAATGACAGGTAGGAGACACCGAGGCGGGGGGGCACCTCACGGAATCTACAAGCCCCTGACAAATAACAGGAAAGGTGAGTTCTGCAAGGTCACATGTGCTGTTTGCAAGCAAGGAGCATGGGAAAGGGGGTGTAAAGAACCCCCTTTGCTAGCATCCCATCTGGGGAATACCCGGGGCTGCCCGTGACAAAACCTGCAAGGGCTGCACTGAACCCACAAAACGCCGCCGTGAGGAACTAACGATGCGAGTAAGAGAGACGCTGCCCCACAGGACCAGAAGAGTCGTTACGTGGTAAGGCGGTTCTCCCCGAGTCCACCTACCCACTGGACACAGCCCCACTCAAAACACCAGAGGACACTGTTCTGGTGGAAACTGACAAGTGGCTTCTGAACTGCGTTGGGAAATACAAAGCCCAGCGGAGTTCACCAACGGGAGAAGCGTCGACCCACAAACCAGGAGGTCACAGTCCAAGTCCCAGTCCAGGCACGTGCCCGGTCATGGGCTCCATCCCCAGTATGGGGCGTGCAGGAGGCAGCCGATCCATGATTCTCATCACTGATGTTTCTCTCTGCCCCGCTCTCCCTCTGAAACCGACGTACACACACACTGGGGGAGAAGTATCACCAGACAACGTGGCCTGGCGGAGGAGAGGCCTGTGGGTCCCGAAGACACAGCAATCGGCAGACGGCAGGTTCACGGGGAGCCGGGTTTCAACAGAGGCCCCGAGGCGGTCCCAGGGGAAAGGGTGGTGTTTTCAACACGTGGCGCCAGCGCAATGGGCCAGTCGTACCAGAAGGAAAGCCCGGGCCGGCCGTCACTCCATCGCACCTACCAACCCTCGCTGGAGACGTGAGGCTCAAAGTGACAAAACGAGAAGAAAAGCCGGCGACTTCGGGGCTGGCACAGATTTCGCTAGCGGGGTGAGAAGCGGAAGCTGTGCTCGTCGCCACGACACACGTTCACTCCTCAAAGACAGCGTTACGTGTCTCCGTGTCACCGCCCCCGGCACACCCTCCGTGCCCTGGATGCCAGGGGGACCCGGAGGCTTGACCGGATGCCGCTTTTATTACAAACAAATAATCGCACTTAAAACGAAAGCTTTCCCAGTCAGTCTCCCGAGGTCCCAGCAGGCGGCCCCCGTCAGGGCGTAATTCGGGGCACAGGTACCACGAGGCCCCCATGCGCCACCTTCCCTGCCATCGGGGCAGGCAGCTGGGGGACGGGCTACCGAGAGCAAGGCTCCAAACCCAGGCAACGCCAGGACACTGGCCCGACGAGGGAGCTGGCCCAGGAAACGGGGATGCAGGTGCCACTGGCCAGGGCCCAGCACAGGAGGCAGGCATGTGAGCAGATCTGGCTGTTGGAGGGAGGCCAGCGCTACGCCACATGGTGAACACCAGGGCCGTTGGGAAGTCGCGGCCTGATGCGCCCTTGGCCCCAGTCAAGACCAGCTGATAAGAAACTGCTGTCCCATCGTCAGCGAGACGGGGATGTCCAGGGTCTGGGAATAAGAAAGAACCATTGGCCGTCAAACCACGGAGGCAGAGGGGTGAGCCCAGCGCCCAGCAGGCAGGAGTGGACGCTGGTGGGCGGGCGGCTGACCCAGCTGACGGGGACAGTGCTCCCAGCTCCAGCCGCCTCAACGAAGCTCTTTAACGCGGCGCATCAGCACAGACACGGGCAGGAGGTGGCGTGCCGGGCCGATCCTGCCCCTCCCCCAAGAGCCAGTTCCTCCCCAGCCCTTGTGAGGCCCAAGCGTCCACGGCTTCTAGACAGCATGTCCCCTGAGCCAGCTTGGAGGACACTGTGTCCCCAGGGGCCCAGCCACCCCCACCCGCAACCGTCCTGGGGGACAGCCCTCTGGCCTGTCTTGGGCTCTTGCCTGGGTGTCGGGGCTGTAGGTGAAGTTGGAAACCGGAACTCCATTGGCAAGGACCTGCTTGGGGGCGGAGGCCACCCCCAGGACGGTCACCCTCCTCAGCTGCAGGGCGGCCCCCTCGCTGCTCACGTGCACCAGGTCGCTCATGACGGTGTTCTGGGCCGGCAGGACACAGAGAGAACGGGTGTGAGCAGATGGCAGCGGGGCCCCCGGGACAGGGCCTCTGCACGGCCCGGGGAGGCCAGCGGCGCAGGGCCTGGGCAAGCTGGCAGTGCCGGGACTCGGGCCCACTTCTCTGCGGGCAGACAGCCTGCACTCGGGGTGACCTCCAGGGGACAGGTGGCCATCCCGGGACCCAGGCCCGGCTCCCCTCACCCCACGCCGGCCCCCCATTACCCCCACCCTCACTGGGCAGGGGCAGGACTCACGTTCCTGGCCAGGAAGACGAGCTGTGTGTAGGCCCCGCGCTCCAGCACCCCCAGGCTCTCCCCGTCATCCCAGAAGAGTTCCCCACGGGCCTCCCCGCTCGAGGTCAGGGCCACGGCCAGCGCCATGGGCTGCTTGCGGGACTCCGTGGTCGTGAGGCCGGGGCCCTGCAGACCAGGTGGCACACGTCACCTGGCAGAGCCTTCGACCCCAGAGAGAAGGACACCGCATGGGGACAGCCCCGGGCCCGGGAACCAGGCCTGCAGGACGGCCTGCCGTCGAGGGGTCCAGACCCCCCATGGAGGCCAGCCTGTGCGAGGCGGGCCCCCAAGGACAAGAGAGCCCACAGATGTTTGCAGACCGGCTGACTCCGAGCAGGCCCCTCCCGCAGGCCCAGCCACAAGTCAGTGTGCTGTATCCCGAGCCTCCCACCTGGACCTGCTCCTCCTCCCCCTCAGGAGCATTGCTGCGGGGCCGGGCTGGACCCCAGCTGCACAGAAGCCACGCAGCCCCGGACAAAGGCCTCGGTGTCCGGCCACGTACCTGCAGGGGGACAATGTGTCCAGCCCGCAGGTGGACGTTGATGGTGTCCAGGGGGGCCGGCAGCGTCACCCACTGGCCCTCGCTATGGATGGCAGGCTTGAGGGGCGCCGGCGGTGGAGGCGGGAGGCTGCCAAGGGTCTCGACTGGCACCTGGATGGGGACGGCACGTCACCAAGGGTCCTGGGCAGCGCCAAAGCCCTGTGCTGTGGTCAGGAACCGAGGACTCCATGGGGAGCCCCACGGGGCCTGGCAGCAACAAACTGGTGTGACCTCAGGGCAGAGGCCCGGCCACTTGGTGGGAACAGGGCAGGAGAGACCCCAATCCTGGGCCCGGGTGGGGCAGGTCAGAGGGCACCGGGAGGGGCAGGATGTTGGGAGCAAAAGAAGTGGGGTCCTGGCCCTGACTGGTGTTGCTCAGTGGTTAGAGCATCGACCTGCAGAATGACAGGTCCCGGGTTCGATTCCGGTCAAGGGCATGGACCTTGGTTGTGGAAACATCCCCCGTAGGGGGTGTGCAGGAGGCAGCTGGTGGATGTTTCTCATGTTTCTCTCTCATCAGTGGTTCTAACTCTCTCTCCCTCTCCCCCCTCCCTCTCTGTAAAAAGGTCAATGAAATATATTTTTTTAAGATAAGAATTGGGGTCCTGGCTCCGCCTGCAGCAGGGAGGCCCACAGCACCGGCAAGGCACAGATCAGACTCAGTTTGCGCATCTGGAAAATGGGTTCCTGCAAGGACTGCTCAGGACGACGCCCAGGAGTGCGCAGGCGAGTCCAAGGACCTGGCGGGGCAGACACGGTCCACGCCGACAGGGCAGGAGGGAGGGACCCTCGGGGCTCCCAGTTCTCCGGGGTGAGGGACCCGGGACTCACCGTCTGCAGGTTGTACCACGTGCCAGCGGGGAAGTAGCCGGTCACTTCCACCTTCCCAGCCTCGAGCACCGGCGTGATGAGCAAGGCGTCTCCCCACAGGAGCTGGCGGTCCACCGACCAGGTGCGGGGGTCCTCGGGGAACCTGCGCGCAGAGGGCCGGGAGCCTGGAGCCCGGGGTCAGCCCGCCAGCCCCACAGGGAGGCTCGGAAGCAGCCGGAGCCCGCGTGCGGGAGCCAGAAGCCCGGCCGTGGCTGCGACGGCCGGGCCGCTCTCCGACGCACTGGTCAACTCCGGAGCAGGATGGACCCGCCACGTCGGCAAAGGACACGCGGGCGGTGCCCCGCCTCCTGCTCTGGGCGCAGTGCCCTGCCCACTGTCTGTCTGCTCTTGCTGTTGGTCTGACCCGCCAGGCTGCTCTCGCTGCGGGGGGCCCTCCAAGCTGCTCCTCGTTTTCTGCACCAGCTGGCGGCCCGGAACTTCGTGCGTGGGGGGCGGGGAAGGCACCTGAACTTCCCAACTGACGGCCTTGCCGAGCGAGGGCCCTCAGGCTGCGAGGGGAGGCCACGCACGGCACCGCCCAGCGACGGCGTCCCCGCTCCGGTCCTGAGCCCGGCGGTGCCATCACGGCAGTCCCACAACTCGCTCCTCGCCGGGGCCTGGTCCCCGCTCAGGGCCTTCATGCCGCTGTCTCTGTACTGCGATTACCACTTCGATTGCCCCCAGCCCTGAGCCGGCGTCTAAGGGCGGGAACTGGGGTGCAAGGGGGACCCCGGGGAGGGAGGACCTCGGCTCACTCAGCTGCAAACCTGCTCTGGCTGGTTCCGGGGACGCCCCTGTGGCAGGACGGGCTGCCCCGGGGTCACCGGGCTTGTGCTTGCCCCCTCCCACTGGGCACCCATGGGCCATCGTCCCCGCCCCGGGGCACTCACTCCAGGAAGAGGGGCCGGGCCACGGTGTCGCCGCGGGCGTGGGCGCCGTGGAAGAGCGTGTAGAGGTGGGGCAGCAGCGCGTAGCGCAGGCCCAGAGCCTTCCGCATGGCCTGCTGCGCCGTCTCGCTGAACCTGTACGGCTCCTGCGGCTGCGTTGGGCAGAGGGCGGCGGGCCCGGTTACCCGACGGGCCGCTGCTTGCTGCTGGTCGGGGACGGGTCCCGGGGCGGAGCCGCCCGCCTACCAGGCTGTGCAGGTCGTTGTGGTTCCGCATGAAGGGGTAGAAGGCCCCCAGCTGTGTCCAGCGCACGCACAGCTCCTCCGACGTGTTGCCCAGGAAGCCGCAGACGTCGGCCCCCACCAGGGGCACCCCCAGCAGGCTGAAGAGCAGCGTTTCTGCAGGGAGAGTCAGGCGGGGCCTCAGGCCACACCCCTCCCGCACCCCTTGGTCAGTCTGGCCTCATCGGGGTCAGCACAAGGTCAGTCTACCTGCCTGCAGGCTGCTCCCGCACACCTGGGCGGGGGCTGGCACAGCAAACTAGCCCGTTAGGGTTGAATGGTGTCCCCCCCAAAAGATAACATTCCAGTGCGAACCCCCCATCCTGTGAATGGGACTTTATTTGGAAATAGGGTCTTGGCAGATGTGGTCAAATTAAGAGGAGGCACGAGGCCCCAATCCAATATGGCTGGGGACCCCAGAAGACAGACACATGGGGAGAGCCACGAGACGACATGGGTTGGAGTGACGCTGGCCACCAGCTCTGGGACGGAGTGAAGTGGGGATGGGGACCCCGGGAAGAGGAGGGCCGCAGGGGAGCCGACCCGCACAGGTGAGGGGACACCCACAGGTGAGCTGACCCTCACAGGTGAGGGGACCCGCACAGGTGAGCTGACCCGCACAGGTGAGCTGACCCGCACAGGTGAGCTAACCTGCACAGGTGAGGGGACCCGCACAGGTGAGGGGACGCCCACAGGTGAGCTGACCTGCAGAGGTGAGGGGACGCCCACAGGTGAGGGAACCCACACAGGTGAGGAGACCCGCACAGGTGAGGAGACCCGCACAGGTGAGGAGACCCGCACAGATGAGGGGACGCCCACAGGTGAGGGGACGCCTACAGGTGAGGGGACGCCCACAGGTGAGGGGACGCCCACAGGTGAGGGGACCCGCACAGGTGAGGGGACGCCCACAGGTGAGGGGACGCCCACAGGTGAGGGGACCCGCACAGGTGAGGGGACGCCCACAGGTGAGCAGGTACTCACTGGGCCCCATGCCCCGCATGAGTCGGCGATGCCCCCGCCACTGCAGCAGGTGTCCCTGAGCTGTGCCGGCCCAGCTCCCAGCTCTGGCCGCTTCTCCCGAGGGGCCCACACCCCGACGGGGTTCTCACCCGGCACCGACGAGGACAGCTGCTCCCAGCTGCTCCACACGTCCCCTGTCCAGTGGCCGGCGTACTGGCCGTGGCCGGCGAAGGTGGAGCGGGAGATGACGAAGGGCCGTGTCCCCCGAACCTTCACCAGGGCCCTGGGCGGAGCCGGGCACAGAGCTGTGCGGAGCAGGTCAGGCCCCCCACAGTGCCAGCCATGCAGCGGGCACAGGGCGGGGAGGCAAGAGGGGGAGGCCACGCCAACATGTGCTGGGCGGTCAGCTCTGCCCGAGCCACCTGCCTCCCCTGGCAGATGCCCATGTCACAGGGAGGGCCGCATCCCAGCCAGCCCACACCGCCCTGGGAGCACCGGGCAGGGCACGGGCAGTGCTTGGCCCCTGGGGTGGCCTGGGCTCCCTCCCTCACCCAGCCGCCCCGCACGGGCCCTCACCTGTAGGAGGCCAAGGCCTCGGTCAGGCCGTACAGGTTGTGCAGGTTGTAATGCGTGGAGAGAAACTGGCGGCTGGAGGCACAGATGGTGGCTGCCCGGAGGGACCCGCCCACCACCCCTGGGGGAGAGGGCACTTTCTCAGAGGGCCTCTGCCTGGCGGGCTAGCGCACCCCGTCCTGGGAGCACCCCATCCTGGGGGCACCCTGGGAACTTGGGGCACGCCACAGGCTGCCCCTGGCAGACCCCACAGCCCTGACCCCTTTCCGGGCTATCTCTGCCGTTTTCCTGAGCCCAGGATGCCCACCGTCCCGGGTCTTGCCTCAGCTGCGGGGAGGGGGTCCACATTGCGTGGCGGGGGTCTCCCACCTCTGAACCTCACTCCTGGGTCCCCCCGGTCCTGGCTGGCTGCACCCACAGACTCCTCAGAAATAACAGCTTCGAGTCTCCCAAGCCAGAGACCTGACCTGAGCCACCACGTCCCCCGCCCGGTGCCAGGGCGCAGGCGGGTGCTCACCTGGCACATAGGGTGGGTTCTCCAGGTCGTTATCGGGGCAGCCGTCCATGGAGCCCTTCACGAAGTTGGACGGCTCGTTCATGTCCTGCAAGAGGCCCCGGAGGTGGGTGTCCGCCCAGGGCAGAGGGTGGGGCCGGTCCCCAAGGCTCAGGGACGGGGCGGGGGGTGGGGGGGCACTCACGATCCACATGCCGTCGAAGGGCACCTGGGCGTGGAACTCAGCCACCATGTCCTGCCACCAGTCCAGGGCCTCGGGGTTGGTGAAGTCGGGGAAGGCGCTGGGCCCTGGCCACACCTGGAGGAGAGGCCGAGGGGGAAGACAGGGTCCCCGAGGGAAGGACTCAGGGTGTCCCGGCCACCCGCTCCGTCCCCTGGGCAACGCCCTCTTCCCCAGCACCTTCCTGGTCCCACCGCCGGGAACCCCGCTTTCTCCCCCCGACCCCTGGCCCCGCTCTACCTTCCCGATCAGGGGCTGCCCGGTCCCGTTGGTGATGAAGACCCCCCTCCGCAGCCCCTCGTCGTAGGGCCGGTAGCTCCCCGCGGGGCCAGAGCTGCTGATGGCGGGGTCCTGGGGGCAAGGGAGGCGGGCGGAGAAGGCCAGTCTTGGCACCAGTGGGGGGAGGCGGGCATGAGGCCCCGTCGCAGGGTGAAGCCGTTGTGGTGCTCACGCCCGAGCCAGCGTGGACACACAGATGGCCTCTGAGGCGGAGCCCGGGGCCCAGCAGGCGACGGGGCACGGACACAGGCTTCCTGCCCTAAGGCCTCGGCTTCCGAGACGCTCCCTGCACCTGAGCCTCATGCCAACGACCTCCTCTCCCGTGTCCGTGTCCGTGTCCGTGTCCGTGGCGGGGCCTTTGGTCTCAGCTGCCCCTCCCCTCCCCCTCCTCCAGCCACAGGGCGGCTCTTCTCCCCAGAGGCTCAGCTTGGGGGGGGGGGCTCACCACGATCATGACGTAGCGCCGGCCGCCCTCGTGCAGCTCGCGCACCATGGCCGGGAAGTCCGCGAAGCCATCCTTGTTGAACGTGAAGTCCTTCCGGGCGTCCATGTAGTCCAGGTCGTTCCATTGGACGTCCTGCAGCCGGGCAGCGGCGCTGGGGGCCTGGGCACTGTCCTGGGCCAGCGCCTCCCGGCCCCACTGGGCCCCAAGGACCCTCCCCGCCCCACGCCGCCGCCCCAGGACCCTCCCCGCGCTCACCAGGGGGAAGTGGGCCCGGGTCATGTTCTCTACCACCTGGCGGGTGACGGCGGTGGACGGGTAGCCCCAGCGGCAGAGATGGAAGCCCAGGGCCCAGTACGGCGGCATGAAGGGGCGGCCTGTGCCACAGACAAGGGGGCTGGGTGAGCGGCCAGAGGGGCTGTGAGAGCGGGCTGGGGGAGGGGGAGGAGAGCTGGGGGGGGGGCTGGGGGAAGGGGGGAGCAGGTGGGACGGCGGGGAGCGGGAGCAGACGCGGGGGCAGGCCCACCTGCGACCTCCAGGTACTGCTGCACCACACTCTTGGGCTCCGGGCCCAGGAAGACGTACACGTCCAGGATCCCGCCCGTCGACCTCCAGGTGAGGGCTGGGCTGGGCTGCAGGACCACGTCTGGGGGAGCAGCCCCGGGACTCAGGGACAAGTGCCTGCCTGCCCCCGGGGCCTGGGCACCTCACGGTGCACGGGACCGACTACCTCTGGAGAAGGGGGTCCTTCCACAGGACCTGGGGACAGCCCGCTTAGGGGAGAAGGGACTCAGAGGACCTGCTGAGGACCCTGGAGCGGGATGGGAGATGCTGAGGAGGGACTGAGGACGCCCGTTTCTGGCCTCTGCTCCCCCTCTCCCCCCCACCCCACTCCCACCCGAGGGCAGAGCTGGAGAGGCCACACCCTGGACTCATTTCTTAGAGCAAGGCGGCCCGGCCCCATCCACTGCACCCCCCCACCCCCGCATCCCCCAGCCTGTCGGGCAGGCCTGGCCCCCACGCCCCATCTACGCAGCGGCGCCCAGGGAAGGCGGGCGGGCGGGGCGCGCACTCACCCATGGCGTTGCTGTTCAGCAGGAAGACCCCGTGGGCCAGCCCGCCGTCCTCCAGCACCAGGTAGAAAGGGTGGGACCCGTACAGGTTCACATCGGGCTGGGATGCAGAGGACACGGCGCTCGGCTCCCTCGCCCTGGAGGCTCCCCGAGTCCCGGCCCCGCCCGGCCCCCCCTTTACCGTGGGCGCGATGTCCCGGTTCCAGAGGGTGACCTTGGTCCAGTTGGTGCTGAGCAGGAGGGGCCCCAGGTGCTCGGCGAGGCCGGTGATGTGCTGGGACGGCAGCGAGGTGGACAGCTGCAGGAACTGGTCAGCGAAGAGCAGGGGCGCCACGGCCGTGTCCAGCCTGCGGGAGACACACGGCCTTGCCACCTCGGAGGCCGGGCTCCCCGCCACGGGCCCTCCCGGGAGTCCCAGGCCCCGGGGTCCCGGCAGCTGGAGTGCCCGGAGCACGTGGGAGAAGGGAGGCTGCCCGGCTGTGCCCATGCCACCGGGGTCGGCTCCAGGAGCAGGCTGCCCACGAGCCAAGGCGCAGGCAGGTGCTGGGAGGGGGCCGCCCGCAACCCTTCGTGACCCGGGCACTCACAGCACCCGGCCGTCCCGCTGCCGCCGCACAACCACCCCGAAGGGCTCCTCGGAGAACTCCACGCTGTAGAGCGTGGACGGCGCCCGGCGGCGGACACGCGGGGTCTGCAAGGGCACCTCGTAGCGCCTGCTGGCGGGATCTCTGATCTGGACGAGAGCGGCGGTGTCGTGAGGCGGTCGCTGGGCTGCAGCCATTCCCGCGCCCCCGCTCCGTCCTGCACCCTCCAGGGGCGCGGGGTCGGAGCAAGTCCCAGCACGGCCGCCGCGGGGGCCTGAGCCTGGCGGCTGGGGCGCCTCCCGCTGTGAGCCCGTCTCGTTGCTCGGTGCTTGGCCCTGGTGCTCGGGTTCAGGCTCACTGGCAGCCTCTGCTCTACTTGCCGACTCTGGCAGCACCAGTCCACCGGGCACAGCGGGCTCAGCGGGCACGGCGGGCTCAGCGGGCACGGCGGGCACGGCAGGCTCAGGGTGAATGAGAAAGCTCAGGCACTCGGGCCCCTGCGCCTGTCGGTGCCCAGGGCCCTCTCAGTAAGCAGCTGCGATGGAAGTACTAACACGGCCCGTGGGCCCATCGGCACGTGGCGGGCTCTCAGCGTGGCGCCCACACGTCCAGTCTGTCCACCAGGGCTCACAGGGCACCCACTTGGTGCCCAGCAGCCGGGAAGCCCTGCCTCAGGGACGGATGGGGGGGCGCTGGGGTCCCACTGCCTGCGATGGCCCCTCCCTCCCCCTCATGGTCCGGCCTGCTGACTGCAGGTCCCCGTGAGACATCGCTTTTGGGGGAGGCCTCACGTCCCCCCAGCCGCGCCCTCCACAGCAAGTCTAGAACCTTCTAGTCACTGTCTTAGCGGCCCCCGCTCCCTGCGGTGGGCACCGTGTCTGCTCACGCCAGGACCCAGCGGGGGCGCCGTACACATTTGTGCAAGAAGCAGACCCCAGTGTTGCGCCCCTGCCTGCCCCCCCACTCCCCCACCCCACTGCCGCCTCAGCCCCGCCCACCCACCGTGAAGTGCAGCCGGCTCTCCGTCTCCAGCAGCACTTCCAGCTGCAGGGTGAGGATGTCCTTGGGGAAGAAGGTCGGGGCGGCGCGGGTCAGGCTGGCCGTGTAGCCCGTGGCCGTGGCCGTCCGGTTCCCCAGCCGGTAGCCCGGGTAGTTGGGCGGGAAGAAACACCAGGGCGGCCCCATCCGGGAGCCCCCGGGCCGCCCCACGGGCGCGTAGCAGCAGCCCCGGGCCTCACACTGCTCCTGCGTGATGGCCTCGTCCAGGGCACAGTCGAAGCGACTGTTGGGGGGCACGTCGCACTGTGTGGGTGCTGCTCCCGGGCGGGCCTGGGGCCTCAGGCTGTGGGCTTCCTGCTGGCGAGCTCGGTGCGTCTCCTCGGGCACCTGGGAGCAGCCGCACAGCTCTCGGGGAACCACTGCCAACTGGTGGAGCAGGACGTGCCCCAGGAGGGCGGCGGCGGCCAAGGACAGGAGGGCGCAGACGCCCAGCAGGGGGCGGGGGCGGGGCGGCCACCCAGCGCCCATGGCCTCGTGCCGGCGGGGATGGGTCCTGGAGGCCTGTGAAGAGAGGAACCGGGCTCAACAGGGAAGTGAGCCGCTGGGGCCTCGGGGGCTCCCCGAGCAGCTTCCTGACAGACGGAGGTGAACCTGTGCGGGGGCGGGGTGAGGTCAGCCCGAGGGGAGGGCAGGTGAGGAAGGATGAGCTGGCCTGGTGCAGTGCAGACAAGACGTGGCGGCAGGGAGGAAGGGATAGGAGAGAAAAGTCCCAAATCGGGGGGAGGGGGAGGCGGAACACCGCGAAACGTTACCCACGCGCCGCCTTTCGGGCTGCAGAGAGGACGTAATGACACAAAAGACCCACAGGCTAGAGGGTCAAGTGTCAACAGCAGACAGCTAAGCCTGCTTCCGCATCAACACCCAGGTATTAAGCTGTGACCAGTGGGCGGGAGTGGGGTGCCCGTAGGGGGTACCCCTGCCCTCTGTCCCCTCCTGCTGACCTGCACGTTGTGGACAAACGGGGCCGCATGCTACCCTGACCAGCTCAGGGGAGGCCTGCGTGGCGATCTGGCAAACTCAGAGACCTGAAGTCACCACAAAGGGGGGCGTCTGAAGTTAAGCTTGAACCGAAGGCAGCTGTGCTGGGCAGTGACAGCCTCGCCGCTATCTTCCCTGACAAGGTCAGCCTTTCCCTGAACTGAGCCCATGGTCTTTTGGCATCTAAGATAACATACCCTTGAAATGTCGGGGTAACTTGTCACTTCCCTGTTTTCCTGGACCCCTCAGGGCACAACCAAATGCCCTGGGCACCAGGACAGGAAACCATAAATTCCTTCATTGTTACTGTTCTCCTGTTACTTAGTAACTATGAACCACCCTACACCCACCTAAGTAAAAGAAGTTTGTGTCCATCGTTCCACTTTTTATCCACTCCCAGAGCCCTCCTCCCCCTTTGCTTCCTTTCTCCCGCCTCCCTAACCCATCACCAATGGGGTTCAAGTCTCCCGCCTCCCTAACCCATCACCAATGGGGTTCAAGTCTCCCGCCTCCGTCTCCTCCTTGGATTGTCACGTGTAAGCCAGGGGAAGAGCCGGCCTTCTGCGGAGCACTCTCCCAGTCCCTTCAGACCCACGGTTTGCCTCAAACTCACAAAAATTCTTCACAGGTTTGAACGCTTTTACGTTACCTTATCAAGGGTACAGCTAGGAACCGCCGACGGTGCGGTATGGGACGGGGCACGGAGCGCCCACGCCCTCTCCAGCCAGCCGCCCGCCCGCCCGGCACCACAATGTGGTCGCCAGCTTGGACGCCGAGGAGCTGAGGATTTCACTAGGTGGGCGCGCTTGGTTAGATCCCTGGCACTGGTGACGAATCCCTCTCAGCGCCCAGAAGTCGGGCATGGAGGTCTGGGGACCAGCTCCCAGCCACCCATCCTCTCACCACTCCCAAGACACCAGCGTTTAGGAGTGGGGAAACCAAGACTCAAAACATTTATTTTTGTTCAAGTGTCCCGGCTCCACCTGACCGTCCGGACACCCGACGGACCTTTCCTGATGATGAAAACTCAGAAACGAGGGAACTCAGCCCCGGCCGGCGGGGCTCAGTGGCTGAGTGTTGACCTATGAACCAGGAGGTCACAGTTCCATTCCCGGGCAGGGCACCTGCCTGGGTTGCAGGCTCCATCCCCAGTGGGGGGCGTGCAGGAGGCAGCTGATGGATGATTCTCTCTCATCATGGATGTCTCTCTCTCTCCCTTTCCCTTCCTCTCTGAAATCAATAAAAATGTACTTTTAAAAAAAGAAAAGAAACGAGTGAAATTAGAGCTTAGAGCAGGGTCCGCGGTGGGAGCTCTGGGGCAATGCCCACCGCCCTGGGCCCCCGCAAGCGCAGAAGCTGCACAGATGCGGGCCCAGCACACGCACAGGCGGGACCACACCCCTTCCCGCGGCTCCCACTCCACGGTCGGGGTAACGGGGAAAGCCGTGGGGTGGTGCGGGGGGCACTGGAGGAAATGGGAGAGCTAAGCCAGGGCGGTCAGAGGCGCTGCGCTCCAGGGCCTGGCACAGCCACCAGGGAAGGGGCCCCGCCCGAGGCTCCCGGGCAGGGGGCGGGGGTCAGAGCCCTAGCTCCGCCACTGGAGGGGGAGCAGGGGTTCGCCTGTGCCTCAGTTTCCTTCCTACGGGAAGGGCCGGCGCAGTCTTCCCGGCTGGGAATTGCGGGACTGAATGCGGAGCGCGGTTTCGGGGTCCCCACGTTACTGCTGCCCCGCCGCGCCCGGACCCTGGCAACCGCGCGCCCAGCGTCTCCGATAGGAAACCACTGACCACCTGCCGCTCAATCGACCCACCGATCCCTCCCGCCTCCGGGCGTCAGGAGTGCCCCGACCCGCCAAGCCTCTCGCCCGAAAGGCTGCGGGGGAACCGCCCCGGCCCCTCGCTGGGACCGCACGCGGCCCCCTGCCCGCTAGCGGAGCCCGCTCACCTCCGCGCACGCGCGCTCAGCTCCGGGCCCGCACGCCTCCGCGCACGCGCGCCTGCCCGCAGCTGCAACCCGAGGTCTGGTGCCGGCGGCGGATCACGTGACCGGCCGCGGCGCAGGCGCCCTGGGTGAGTGCGCGCTCCTCTGGCCGTGCGCCCCCTGGTGGAGGGGCGAGCCGCGCCGGTGCAGTATCTGGCCCCCGCACCGTAGATCCGGGCAGAGGCGCTCCGGTGCCGCGACCTTGTCTTTCGGGGTCAGGGACGGGGTGCCCCGTGAGCACCCCCCAGCGGCTGTCGGGCTTCCTGGGAGCTGGCCAGGCCGCTACAGGGGCCGCCCCTCCTGCCACTGGAGCCTGAAGAGGGGCACAGCTGTTTGGCCCCGAAATGGCAGAGAGCGAGTCGCGGGCAGCAATGTTAACAACAGCTTCTTCCGTAAAGGAAGACATGGTCAGGACCCATGAAGTGGACTCCTGTGAACAGTCAGATTGACAGGACGTTTCCGACATGAGAAGGTGCTGTTTAGAGCAGCGGTCGGCAAACTCACTAGTCAACAGAGCCAAACATCAACAGGACGATTGACATTTCTTTGGAGAGCCAAATTTTTTAAACGTAAACTTCTTCTAACGCCACTTCTTTAAAATAGACCCGCCCAGGCCGTGGTATTTTGTGGAAGAGCCACACTCAAGGGGCCAAAGAGCCGCATGTGGCTCGCGAGCCGCGGTTTGCCGACCACGGGTTTAGAGGAGCAAGCTGCTCGGAGCGGAGCACAACAGCGCAAGGGTGGTCCTGCCCAGCGAGCTCTCCCCGGGAAACCGCTGGGGGGCCTGCGGGGCACGGGCGGTGGCGCCCCCGATTCGTTACGGGTTTCGTGTTTCTCAAATGTTTGAGAATAAATATGCTTTTCTCCATATTCAGAAACAAGTATTTACTTTTCTGTTGAAAAGTGTGAACGCGAACTTCTGTAGAACCCTTGCCGTTACACCGCAGAGAGGCCACGCTGACAGGTGCTGGGGGACGGGGTGGGGGAGGGGGACGCTCCGGTGGCCGGTGAGCGTGGAGGCGGGACCAGTGGGCAGCCCTGGGAGGGTGTCTTGTTTCAGCGGTCAGCTCTCTCTAAGCCGCCGGCGGGGGTCACTGCCCCTGCACGGTCTCCCTCCGGCTGAGAATCTGGATTGAACCCGGGCGGGAGTGGGGGAGGAGAAGGGACCCGGGTCCTCTGGGGGGGGGGGGAGCGAGAAGCCGCTCACGAGGAGGCGGGTGTGGGTTTGCCGATGCGCAGGTGCAGAAACGGGAGCCTCCACGAGCCCAGGCTTTGCTCAGGGGAGCACGACCACCGTCCATCGTGGGAACAGGGCCCGCCCTCCCGGGCGCTGCCTCTGCCAAGGGATGACTTGCCTAAACGCACCCAGGACGGGGGGGAGGTGACGGGGTGTAAACCCGCGGGTGGCCGGAGATGTCCCGCCGCGCTGCCCTGCTCATTCTCCCAGCGGCGTTCTCTGAGGGTGGACGTGGCTTCCGGTGACACAAAAAGATACGGATCCCAGGGCATACACAGCAGCCCGGTGTCTTCCCGGCTGGCCTGGGAGGCGCGGGCCCGGCCGCGCTAGGAGGGCACGGGGGCGTCCAGCTGGCTGGCGATCTTCTGTCTGAGCTTGAGCAGGGCCTCCTGGAACTGGGGGTGCTCGTCCTTCACGTGGTCCAGGATGGCGCCGATGGTGGCCAGCCGGTGGTCCAGGCGCCGGCGCTCCTCCAGCTGCGCCGCCTTGGAGCGGAACAGGAACACGTACCTGCCGTCCTTCACCGCCTGCAGGTGCTTGAGGCGCGTCTGCAGGGTCACCAGCTCGGAGAGGTTCTTGGGTCGGATCAGAGGCGCGTGTCAGGCTGTGCGATTTAAAAGGGGACACCTACCGCCTCCTCCACAAACCCAGGGCCTTGCAGGAAAGGGGCGCCTGGGGGCACTGAGCCCCCCACGGCCAGGGGAGGAGGCTGGGCGGAGCCTTCCTGCAGCATCCCAGAGGCAGGGGGCCGCTGGGTGCCGGGCCTGGTGCTGGATGCCTCCCTCCGTGACCTCCCCATCTCCGCTGACCAGGCCCAAGCCCTGCCTGGCCTTTCTCTTCTGCTCACGCCCATCCAGCCTCGCAGGAAACCCCTGCGAGGTTTCCTGGGAGGCTGGAATTCTCTGCAGACCCGGACGGCTGCCCACTAGCCCCACAGCGGGCAATGGCCCTGTCCGTGTGTCACCGTCCTCCTTACCTACTGCGATGGCCTCACACGGGCCTCCTGTGTCCACCCTTCACCTGTTACTCACTCAACCTCAGAGCCCCTGGTCCCCCGCAGCCACACCCAAACCCCTCCGACATCAGCCCGCCCCGAGAAAAGAGGCCAGAGCCACAATCCTGCTCCCTGAAGGGGGGCCCCCTCCCCTCCCCCAACACTGCAGGCCGGCCTGCGGCTCTGGGGGCCCTGGGGCCGTCTGGAGCTCCAGCTCACCCCCCCTCCCCCACGCCTCTGCCAGGGTGGCGCCCTCCCGCCTCCTTAAAGCCCGACTCAGATGTCATTCCCTCCCCGCCCGGCCTGAAGGTGCATGCTTCTGCTGGTTTTTCTCCGGAGCACCTGTTGCCACCTAACACGCGATGGGTGCTTTCTCGGACTCCCGATTATCTGTCCTCCCGCCTCAGACCCGGAACCTCGGGGAGGGCTATGGTCTCTCTGCGCCACCCGGCAGCCCTGGCTCCCGGGGCCGAGGCTGGACGGCGAAGATGCGTGTGAGATGCGCTTGGCGGGAGGAGGCCGTGCCCGCAGCTGCGAGGCCCCGGTTCTCACGGTTCTGGGGGCCCTGGGCCCTGGGGCCTGGCCTACCTGTCGCTTGCGGGCCACCAGCTGCTCCCGGGTGGCCTCGAGCTCCTCGGCCTGGGCCTGCATGGTGGACAGCTGCGCCTGCTTCTTGTGCAAGGAGTCGCTCATGCGCTTTTGGCTCTCTTCCAGCCGCGCGATGCTGCTGCTCGTCTCCTCGGTGGCCTAGGGGACCCGAGGATCACCTGGGGCCCTGAGCCGTCAGCCTCGGACAGAGGGAGTCAGGCCCCACCCAGCCTTCCCGGCCCACAGTGCGTTCCCAGAGGGGAAGAGGGTAGGCCCCGCCCCTCGGGACCTGGGGGGACAGGGTGAGTCCCAGCTAAGCCCGTTGCCCAGACGGCTCCCTGCCTCTCTCTGGAGGCAGGCGTGGCTTGGGCAGCTCTAGCTAATGCCACCTGCCATGCTGGCCACGCGCCGGGGTGGGGGAAGGGGGGCACGCGGGCTGTGGACAGGCTGCCCCCGCAGGCTCCCTACTTTGTGGAGGTCCCTGATCTTCCGCCGCAGCTCCAGCTGCTGCTGGTGGAAGTCCGACCGGGTGAGCACCTTCTTGTCCCTCTTGCTCTGGGCCTCGGCCCAGGTGGAGACGGTCTCTCTGCGGGCGACGGCCATCTCCATGTCCCGGATCATCCGCTCCTGCTGCTTCAGCAGCTGCTTGTGCCGGGCCTGGTGCAGGAGGCAGAGAGGGCTGGGGTCGCTGCCTCCTGCTGCCCCCCGCTGGGGATGGCGCCCCACCGGGCCTGTGCCCTGAGCGGGGATCCAGCCTCCACCTCCCGGTTCCTAGGCCGATGCTCAACACGGAGCCACACCAGCCGGTGAGGCGCGGCGTCGAAAATGTCGGAGCCCGGAATGCGGAGGAAGGACAGACGGCGGTTGGTGAGGTGCTGTGCGTGCGGCCGTGTGTCCGTGTTGCTCCGCAGGGCGTTCAGGGCGGACGGACGGACACGCGGGCAGCGAGGAGACAGTGCGTTTCGCTTGAGCTCGGCGTGAGGGTCCCTGTACTGGGCTCCCCTCCCCGGGGCCCCAGGACCCTCCTGCACCCCCACACCTTCATCCGGTGGATCTCTGCCTTCATGGCCCGGACCTCCTTCTGGCCTGTCTCCGAGTCCACCGAGGCGCGCATCTCCTTCGCCAGCTGGGTTTTTCTCTCCCAGAGCAGGATCTGGTGTCTTGAAACGGAGAAGAGGCCGCGTGGCAGCCCGAGGGTTCGGGAGCTTTCTTCCCGGGCTCCCTGAGCTCCTGCTCCAGGACCCCACCCCCCAAGGAGCAGCCTCGGGGGCATCAGGTGGGCGCAGGGTCGTGGGGGGAGGGGGGAGCGAGCTCTGGCCTGAGGGCCCGTGTCTGCGCCTGGGCAGGTGCTATGGGAGACCCCCCCCCCCCCCGCCGGCTTTCCTAGGAAGGCCCTGGAGGGGCAGGCGGCAGGTGCTGATGCCCCGCCCGGGGCGCGGGGCACGGGGCGCGGCTGTTACATAAGAACCTCCCCCCCATTCTGGGACCAGCAGCCTGCGGTACCGGCCGGCTGTCTCTGGAATCACCCAGCTCGGGAGGGATTCTTTATGGGAAACACGTTTCTATCGACTTGAGCAAGAGGAAGGGAGAGGGAGGGAGAAACATCAGGGATGAGAGAGAAGCACGGATCAGCCGCCTCCTGCACGCCCCCTGCTGGCCATTGAGCCCGCCACCCGGGCCTGTGCCCTGACCGGGAATCGGACCGGGCACCTCTGGGTTCATAGGTCAACACTCAAGGTCTGAGCCCTACCGGCCCGGCGACCCAGGACGCTCCCAGGGCCCCGCGGGCGGCGCTCACTCGGCCTCCACCAGGTGGTTGAGGAGCGACACCTTCTCCTGGTTCAGCTGCTGCAGCTTGTCCTGCATCTCCACCACCTCCCTCTCCGCGGCCTGCGGGGCGGGGGCGGGGGGGAGGGGGAGGCTGGGCGGCGGCGCTGGTGCACGCGGGGCCCACGGCCCGGCCCCCCCTGCGGCCTTCCCTGGGGCCCGTGTGCCCGAGGCTCTGCTCCCCCGCCCGCCGGCCGGCCTTGGGGCCGTGTGCCCGCTCTGCCCCGGGGCGCGGCCGCACCTTGAGCGCCTGCAGGGCCCGGTCCTCGGCGAGCAGGCTGGCCCGCTGCAGGACCTCGGAGCTGCTGCGCTGGTGGCCCAGGAGCGCGTTGAGCTTCCGTAGGTCGTTGTCCAGGTCCTTCATGTGCCGCTCGATGTCCTTCTGCTCCCGCTTCTCCTGCTCGATCTTCTCTGTGGCGGAGCGACAGTGGCCCTGAGCCCCGCTGTCCAAATGGCGCCCCCATCACCTCCCTCTGGGGCCGGCCGACCGAGGAGGGGTCCCCTCTGGCCGCTTGGTTTCCAAAGCCCGGCCCTTCGGGGACCTGGAAGGACGGGGGTGGACGTCCAGCCGGTGAGGGTGACGAGGGAGGGCACGCAGACTCCCGGAGGGCGGAGCAGCGCAGGACCGCCGGGAGGAAACGGGGCGTGATGTGCCAGGTGGAGGGAGCCCCGAGCTCTGGGCGGCACCCCAAGGGGCTGCGTGGCCGGGCTGACCTGCGATGACCCCGGGCCAGGGACCAGGTGGGACCCAAAGGGACAGGTGCCTCAGCAGGTGGCTGCGGGGTGGAAGGTGCCAGGAAGGGTGCCCCCTGCCCCTCTGGGCACCCTGGCACGTGGAGACCCTGAGATGTGGACACAGCTGGGTGAGCCGGGGCCGCCTCCTGAAGCCCCAGCCCCGGGGCCCGGCGTCCGTGTGGTTCCGGGGACCCGGGGAGCCGCCTATCGTGGGCGGAGGGCACTCCATCCCAAACTTAACCAACTCGGCACATTTTCGCGCCTCGCCCACCACCGTGACTGCGGCCCACCCGCCGGCCAGGGCCACGGCTGAGCCACACGCTGGGGCTGCCTGAAGGCTGGCGAGAACGCAGCGAGGCCCTCCGTGCCCGCCCCCTCCTTCCTCCCCGCCCAGCGGCCTGTCGCGCGGGCGCCCGGGGCTGGGCGGCACTCACTCTCGGTCCTCAGCTTCTTCTGCTCCAGGATGCGCACCTCCTTGCGGAAGAGGCTCAGGGCGGCCAGCTGCTCCTCGCGCTCCTGCGCCGCCCGCACCATGTCCTGCTGGAGGCGCAGCCAGCTCACCTGCGCCTGCGTCCCCTTGGCGCCCACCTCGTCCAGCAGCTTGCCCAGCCTCTTGATCTCCAGCTCCAGCGGTCCCAGCTCTTCCCCCTGCGGCAGACCCGCCCGCGGCCAGGGGGCCTCGGTGAGAGGCCTGCTCTCTGGGTGGTTGAAGGCTGGGGTGACTCCCCCGAGGGCCTGGGCCGCAGGCCCCGGCCGCTGCGGGAGCCGGGTCTCGGTCAGGCCGCGCGCCTACCCCGATCTCAGAGACCATCTGCTCCAGCTCCTTGTTGAGGTTGTTGATGAGGCCCTGCTTCCGCTCGATGAGGGTGGTGCGCCGCGCGATCTCGCTCTCGCTGTTGCTGATGAGCTCACTGACCTTCTGCACCTCCTTGTCCAGCTCGGCCAGCGTCTCCCGGTGCACGTCCAGCCGGCAGTTGGTGTGGGTGATGTCCAGCGTGGCCTGGGCGATGTCACCGTCGATCTTGGAGAGGTGGGTCACCTGCATGACCGACAGCAGACGCGTTGCGTCGGACCTTCTCTTGTCCCGGGAGGTTCCGGGGGGAGCCCCCATTTCCTAGAGGTCCCCACCTCTCGGGTTTGCTCTCGTCTCCCCGCCTCTCACAACCAGGAAAGGTAACATTGTTTCTCCTTAAAGAGACAGCGGCCACATTGGGCGGAAATGTGTGAATACAGCTGAGGAAATCGCTGGTTTTCCTGCCCCAGGCAGGCCCCCGTCACCGCCAGGAACCTGTCCCTTTCCCAGTCTTTCCATATAAATCCCTCCCCCCAAAACGAAAGCTGTGCCCTGACCCCACCTGCCAGCCCCAGGCCCTTGCTGCCCCCACAAAACCTCAGCCCTCTCACCTTCCCCGGCTCCTGCCCACTCTCAGTCCCCCTCCTCCCCCACTCCCCAGGCCACCTGGGCTCCTCCCCGGGACCCCAGCTGGCTGTCCTACATGCACCCGCTGGCTGGCCACTTGGGTGCCTTTTCAGAACACCCCCCATTTCTAGGTTTTAAAGCTGGCCCTGTCCAGCTGGGACAGACGCTCCCAGCATTTCACCTCGCCACGCTCTGCCCCTGCAGTAACTCTCGGGCCTTCTGAGCCCGTCCCTTTCTTTGCCCAGACCTTCTGAGATCGCCAGGCCACCCGGGGGTCTTCGCAGGGCCCTGCCTTCCTCTCTATGCTGGCACTCAACCCCCCACCGACCAAACAGCCTACCCCTCCCCCTCCACTCCCCGGCTGTGCTTGTTGAGACACCTTGGCCTCCTTGGACGTCAGTATGGCTCCTGGGTGACCTGTCTAGACGCCACCCACTGTGGACGCTGCCCACCTTCTCCCTGGGCCCCAGCTCCAGGGCATGGCGCCCATTCACGCTCCGGGTCCCCATCCCAGACAGGCCCCACCGGCCAGTTTGAGAAGACTCTTTACTGCCCTCTTCTGGACACGGATGGTACTGACGCACGAGTTTCCTGGGCAGCAGGGGACAGGGTAGGTTTGGGGGCCTGGGGCCCTGGGGCCTGGCCTTGGAGGTCTGAAGCAGGGCCGGGCAGGTTACGTCACACTCCTTAGCTTCTCCAGGGCACCCACTTTGCTCCCAGCTGGTGGTCTTGCTCCCAATTCCCAGAAAATGGACTGGCGGGACTTCCCGGACATCAGCCAGGACGTCCCAAGGAGATCCAGTGTCCCCAGCCCCATGGGTCACTTCCTTGGGATGGCCGCCGCCTCCCCGTGTTGAGGAGCGGTGAGCGGGCCACCAGGGGGGCTGCAGCCCCGCCCCCCGGAGGACAGGTGAGCCCGCCAGCTGGGTGGCAGGTCACTTTAGCTAGCTGGGCCTCCTGACCACACCCACCAAGACAGCAGTGACAGCTAACATCTAGGGAGCACCGCCTCTGGTCCTCCCCAGACACTGCCGACATTTTAATAAATACTTAGACCTAGGCCAGCGGATAGAGCATGGGCCTGTGGACTGAAATAGAAACAATGAGAGAGAATCACGGACCCGCTGCCTCCTGCGCACCTCACACTGGGGATCGAGCCCGCAACACGGGCCTGGGCCCTGACCAAGAACCGAACTGTGACCTTCTGGTTCCACTGAACCACACGGGCCGGACAGAAAGTACCTTTACTGAATGGGAAAGGTGTATTAGGAAATTGGGTTAGAACGGACTTAAAAACGGACACCTAATGAGACCTAGGTGAAGGTGTGAGGATCTGTGTGCACCCACGTTTGCCTGTGTCCACGCGTGTGTCTGCTCGTGTGTGCACGGGGATGTGGACATGCGTGTTCCCGTGTCTTTGTGGGCCTGTGTTTACTTCGTTGCACATGTATGAGCGTGTGTGTTTAGAAAGGTTCCCAGCAGGAACTATGCCAGCCTCCTAGGAGGCTCACCGCGGCGGCAGGACGGCAGCTGCCTCGTCTCTGCGCTCTGCTCTGTGCGTGTCCAGGCTTCCCACAACCACATGCCTGGGATCCGCCTGCCGCTGAGGCCCGTGCCCTTGACCCACATCGGACCCGGGACCCTTCAGTCCTCGGGTTGATGCTCTATCGGCTGAGCCACACCGGCAGGGCACATCATGGCGTTCACGGCTGTCTCCAGAACCTGAACCATGAACAGACACGCCCAGGCCCCTGCCCACACGGGTTCTGCTGCCTGTGGCCTGGCGGGTCTGGGCTCGCCCCCCGCCTCCCGTGGGCCCCGGGCGCCCCCTGGCGGCCGCGGTGGGAGGCGGCGGCGCACCAGGTGGGTCTTCTGCTTCTGCAGCTTGAGCAGCAGCTGGTGGAAGTACTTGGTCATCTTGTTGGAGGTCATGTGCTCCTGCAGCTTCCTCACGATGGCCGTGTCCAGCTCCCGCCGCAGGTCCACTTCCTGCCGGATGCACTGGTGGACCGCCAGCAGCTGGGCCCTGACCGCCTTGTGCTCCTGCGGGAGGGCGCAGTGAGGGCGGCGGAGGCGCCCCGCCGTGCGTGGGGGAGGGGCCGTGCGTGGGGGAGGGGCCGTGCGTGGGGGAGGGGCCGTGCGTGGGGGAGGGCGGCGTACCTCGTGCGCCGTGCCCAGCGCCGCCTCGGTGTCCTGCAGCACCAGCTGGTAGGTGCCGAACTGGCCCTGCAGCGCCTCCTGCCGCGCCAGGCTCTGCGCCGTGAGCTTCTGCAGCAGGCGGCCCTCGGCCTCCCCGCGGCGCAGCACCCGGACCAGCTTCTCGTTCCGCTCCTCCTCCTGCACGATGGACCGCTTGTACGCCTCCACCTCCCCGTCCACCGCCTTCAGCTGGTGCTGGCACTCGCTGCCGAGGACCGCAGGGCCGGGTGAGCCCCGAGCGGGACCGCAGAGCCCGGTCAGCCCCGCCCTGCGGCCCCGCCCGGAGGGAGCTCCGCGCAGACAGCCCCTCCTGTAGCGCCGGGGTTGTCGCCCTGCTGCAGCGATGGAGCCATTCCCCACTCCCAGGCCAACGCCCCGCTCTCTGGGCGCGGCTCAGGGGCGCCACCTAAGAACCGGAGGTCACGGTTCCATTCCCGGGTGGCGGGCTCGCTCCCCAGGAGGGGGCGTGCAGGAGGCAGCCGATCAGTGATTCTCTCTCCTCACTGATGTTTCTCTCTCTCCCTCTCCCTTCCTCTCTGACATCAATAAAAAAGATATTGTTTAAAAATAAATAGAAAGTCTTTCAAGGTTGTGTCTTTCAAGGTGGGGCGAGGACGGAGTAGCCATCTGTCTGTCTCCCGTAGCCATGACGACACTCCGGGACCAGGCTATGGGAGGCCGTGGGGACACCCAGCGTTGGGCAATGGGGAGCGCACGGAGGGACCCTCTGACCTGCGGCCTGTCCCCTGGGCAGCTGGTCTCTGCCACGCCGAGCCGGGAGTGGAGGCCCGGTTAGCGCCGAGCAGGTGAGGGACAGGCCACCAGGTGTCCCTTCTGAGTCCCCATCAGCGGGGGGCAGGGAGTTAGGCAGCACTGTGCCTGGAGCCTGCAGCACCTGGCCCAGGACACCCCACCCCATCCCACCCCACCCGCTGGGAGTGACCGCGGGACCGAGGAGGGCCTCGGCCTCCCCGTCAGGGGTGATGAACCGGGATTGCGGCTGGCACGTGGCGGGGTAGGACAGCCCTGAAGCGTGGAGTCCCCACCCAGGTGGCGAGCCTTCGAAGCAAAGGGCTGCCTTCTCTCCCGCAGAAAAACACCCCTTTCTCTCCCCCTCCGTTTCCCCTTCATCCTCCCCGGAAATCCGAGCATGAGAGCCGCTGCTCGGGCCACGGGAGTTTGAAAGGACGAAGAGACACTGGCATCTCGGCGAACCACCGGAGCTCTCAGGGCGGAAGCGGGGCTGCGGGTGCCTCCTGTGTCCCAGGAGGCGGCTCACCTGGACCAGGGCCCCCACCTCCCCAGTCCCCACTGCTCACAGGCCCACTGCTCTCGGCTCCCTCCACCCTGGGCGGGCAGCGCAGGGCGAGGCGGGCGGCCGTACCTGAGCACCTCCTGGATGGCCCTGTGGGCCTCGTCACGGCGCTTCATGCCCACCAGGCAGACGGCCCACTGCTGCAGGATGAGCTTCTTCTCCACCCTGACGGTGTCGATCTCCGCGCAGGCCTGCGGCGGGGGGCGGGCCTGGTCTCGGCTCCTGGCGCTCAAGGCCCCAGGAAGCACGTGGGGCCCGGGGCCTTCCCCATGGCTGTCCTTCCCTGTCGGCCTGGCAATTCTTGATCACAGAATTAACCATGGCTCTGCGGACGCCTCGGACCCTGGCTGAGCCTTCCTGCACCCCGTGGGCTGGAGGCCGGAGAAGGAAGGGGCGGAGGGCCGCCAACACGGATGGACACCGGGCCCCGCCAGACGCCACACGTGGGCGTGGCCACGATGCCCAGGCACCGGCGGAGACGAAAGGACCTTGGCTGAATCAGTCTCTAACTATTTTCAACACGCTCGTTTGTGAAACAAACAAACGAAAAAGGTGTTCCTTCTGGCACAAGCAAGCAAAAGGAAAACAAAATTACCCATCATGCCCCACGTGGAGGTTATCATTTCTCACACACTGGTGCTACCTCCGTATGTGTGTGTGTGTGTGTGACCATGTTCTACATGTTACTTTGTAACTTAGTATTAAAAAGTAGCGTGTTGCCTGGCCAGTGTGGCTCAGGGGTTGAGCGGCGACCTATGTATGACCCAGGAGGTCACGCTTGGATTCCTGGTCAAGGGCACATGCCCGGTTGCAGGCTTGATCCTCAGTAGGGGGCGTGCAGGAGGCAGCCGATCCATGATTCTCTCTCATCACTGATGCTTCTCTCTCTCTCTCTCCCTCTCCCGTCCTCTCTGACATCAGTAAAAAAATATATTTTTTAAAAAGTCATAGCAGCTTTGGTTTCTCATCTTGGCCACCAAATTTAGGGCTGCCCTGGGCCCCTCCCTCCCTCCCTGCACCCGCAGGGGAGAGGCAGGCCCTGCCTGGGCAGGAGGGAGGCTCCAGTCCTCTGCGCCGACCGGCCTGGTGGCCGGGGAGCTGGCTGAGGGTCCGCCCAGCTAGCGGAGCACAGGGTCCCGCTGCCTGGGTGTTCTCAGCCTCTCGGGCTGTGGGAGGTATGACTCCACCGGCCACCAGGCCCTCGGTCCCTACCTGTCCCCACCTGGGTCAGCCAGGCGCTCGGAGATGCTGACGGGGACCCGCAGCTCAGTCACCCGTTCGACAGGCCTGTGGGCTGTGGGTGCCTCTGCGGCTGAGGGCGGTGGGTCCCTCTTACCTCGCTCACGGCTTCCCTGAGCACCCGGGTCTCCTCCGCCTGGGCCCCCGCCTGGGCCTCGAACAGGGCGATCTGTTCTTCCAGCTCGTGAGCCCGGCTGGTGAGCTGGTCCACATGCAGGTCCTGCGCCACCAGACCCATGGCGGCTCTCAGGCACCGACCCCGGACCCCGGACCCGAGGGGGTGACCCCACGGCTGGCGTGGCCTCTCGGGGCTGCTGGCGCCCCAGGACACTGGGAGGTGAGGGGAGAGCCCGCGCCCGGACGGGCGGCTACCTGCTGCTGCTTGTCCCGCTCGGCCCGCGCCCGCTCCGCTTCCGACTTCTTCACGACCTGCTTCATCACGTGGATGTCGTTCCGCATGTCCTGGTCGATGTTCTGCATGTAGAACAGGTTCAGGGCCAGGCGCTCCATCTCGCTCTGCAGCGCCGCCACTGCGGGGGGAGCAGACCGGCAGCTGCGTGACCCGCCGCCGGCCTGCTCCCGCCGTCTGCCCGCTCCCGCCCTCGGCTGCTCTGCTACTGGGCCGACCGTCTCTCCCTGAGTGGCTTCTAGCAGCTCCTTAGGGACCAGCAGGCAGGGTGGGCAGGACGTGTAAGTGGCTCCCGAAACGCTGGCCCGGGTGTGACTCCGGCGGGTAGGGACCCTCCGGTGGCAGAAGGGAAAGGATCGGGGGGCGCCTGCCTTGAATAAGCAGGGGAGCCTTGAAAAGCAGCGTTTTCTCCGGCTGGTGGCCGAAGAGGAGGAGGAGAGAGAGCCTCAGGGCGAGGGGGATGCGAGGAGGGGCGAGTTCCCCCTTGCTGGCTTGAAGGTGGAGGGGGCGTGGCAAAGGCGGTGGGCGGAGCGCGCCCCGGCTGGCCGCCGGCGAACCACAGTCCTGCAGCCGCAAGGAGCTGAACTCCACCCGGGACGTGAGCAAGCCTGCAGGTGGGTCTCCCCGAGCTCGCCCCACGCGATCCCTTGGGTTGGCCTGGGGCTGCCCCAAGCGGAGACCCCGTGGGCCACGCCGGGCGTCTGCCCTACAGCCCCGGGGGCAGACACATCAAGGGGGGCCGGTGTAAGGCCCTCAGTGAGCGGCGATTTGTCACGGGACAGCCGAAAACCAAAACGGAAGAGTGGACGCCGCCGTTTGAAACTCCGGTTCCAAACGTCGTCCTCTTCCTAGCTGTGCCGGTCCATTTTTAAGAAAGATTTTAACATTAACTTGTAGAACGAGGACGCGGGAGGCAGAGAGAGAAACGTCAATGTGAGAGCAAAACATCCGTCATCCGCGGCTGCCTGGCGATGGAGCCGCCGCTTTCGGAGACCCAGCTGAGCGAGCCGCACCCCCGCCCCCGCCCCCCGGGCCCGCGTGACTCCATTGCTCCCGCTTGCTTGCAGTTTCCTGGTTCTCCCCGCGCCAGCGCGCCTTGTCCCTCTCGGTTTTGTTTATTTATTTTTATGTATTTCTTAATCTATTTTTATTGACTTCAGAGAGGAAGGGAGAGGGAGAGAGAGAAACATCAGTGATGAGAATCACGGATCGGCTGCCTCCCGCACGCCCCCTACTGGGGATCGAGCCCGCAACCCGGGCCTGTGCCCTTAAGACGGGAATCGAACCCGGGGCCCTCCAGTCCCCAGGCCGACGCTCTATCCACTGAGCCACACCAGCCAGGGCGTCCCTCTTGGTTTTAAGTGTCGTTTCTCCCGGGCTTTCCACGGAGCTCAGCTTTCTTGTTAGTTCCTGACAAACGCTTCTCAAGGCTTTTCCTCTCTCCCAGTTTAGGGCGCACACGGGTTTCATCGAACACGCATTGGGCACCCCCCCGGAAGCGGTTTTCACTCACCTTTCCTTTTTGTCTTTTCTATTTTTTTTTTAAATTGCTTTTAAAGAGAGCAGCCTGGAGAGGGAGAGGGAGGGAGAACGGTCCATCGCCTCCTGGGGACGGAACCCGCAACCCCTGGTGCCGGGGGGGACACGCCAAGCAGCCGAGCCGCCCTGGCCGGGCCCTCCTGCTCCGCTGGTGGCGGGAGTGAGGCATTCCGTCGGCAGGCTTCCCAGAGCCGGCGCTTTCCTGTGCTCCAGCGCGGGACTGACCCTTTCTCGCTGAACGAACACGTCACACGGACAGTGCTGACGGCCTCCCTCGGACGCCTGCCCCTCCCACGCGGCTGCGCCACGGGCGTCTGTGTCTGCACCGGGCTGGCTTGCGGCAGGGACTACTCGAAGCCTTTGTAAGACCAGCCTGGGAAGCCGGTCCCAAGCTCCCCACCCGCGGGGGGAACAGAAGTCCTGACTGCATGCCTCTAGCACCCCCTTCGCCGAGGGACTGACCCCCTTCGCCGAGGGACTGACCCCCTTCGCCGAGGGACTGACCCCCTTCGCCGAGGACTGACCCCCTTCGCCGAGGAACTGACCCCCTTCCCCGAGGACTGACCCCCTTCCCCGAGGGACTGACCCCTTGGCCTGAGGGACTGAGTTGGCCACGGTCTCGCATGCTTATTATTCTGCCACCTGTGCACCCCCCGCCCCCCGCAGAGCCTTCCCCCACCCCCACCCCGAAGACCGTCTCTGAGCCCAGCGCGCGGTTCCCTCCGGCCGGGGCCGCGGTTGGCGCCCGGAAACCAGGACGTCCTGCCTCTGAACAATGCCGTCCCCGCTGGCGCCACGTCCTGGTCCCTCAACACGCGTGGGCCCTTGTCCCGGGAGAGTTCTCTGGTGGCCAAGGGCGCCGCCGGGCAGCCCGGGCCGGCGGGGCGGAGGGCGGGCGGTTAGCCGGAGCCTGCTCGGAGCCCAGTCTCTCTCCGGGAAGGACACGACGTCCGCGAAGATGCTTGGATCTTTCCAGAAGCCCATCCACACTCAGAGCCTCCACAGAGGGCATGGGGGTGCAGGGAGGCTGTGGGGGCGCAGGGGGGAGGCTGTGGGGGACGCGGGGGGGGCTGTGGGGGGCCCAGGGCAGGGGGGTGATGCCTCTGTCAGGTGGTCCCAATGCTGTCACGTGGGGAGGCGGGCGCCCTGCCGCAGCTGGAGTTCCTGGCTTCTCGCCAGCGTGTCGGTCACTGGGGTGGCGACCGGGGAGGGGTGCTGGCCCGCTGCCTGTTGGGAGGGCTTGGCAGGTCTCAGGGTCCGACACGCCTCCCTCCGGCTGCGGCTGGCCCGTGCCCTGCGGCTCCCCCCGCCTGCTCCAGGCCTCCCCCCCACCTGCTCCAGGCCCCCTCCCCCCGCCTGCTCCAGGCCCCCCCCCCCCCCCCCCGGGGCCGACAGTGGGACATCGGAAAGCACGAGGCCTGAAGGAGCTGCGCGGGTGGAGGCGCTCGTGTCCACGGGGACGCGGGACCCGCTCTGCGTGGCTGCGGTGGGAGCCGCGTGGCTGCGATGGGAACCGCGTGGGGAACAGCCAGGGCCCGCCGCCTGTCTGGGCCAGAGCCACGGGCTCCCTCCGCCGGCCGCCCCTCCTGCTGGGCGCCTTGTGCCTCGGAGGGGCCCTGCCGAGCGGTGCCACCTGCTCGCCCCCCGCGGTGCCTGCTCTCCCCGCCGCGGAGCCCTCGGCGCAGCCCCCCTTCCCCTTTGCCCCGTGCGTGGGAGCGTCCGAGCTGCTTCCTGGGCAGGCAGTGCCTTTCCAGGCATTTATGCTCCCTTCTCCCAAAGGCGGGTCCCCTGGACGTGCCCCTTTCTCATCCTGCGATGGCGGGGGACGCCTCGGGGACGCGATGGCGGGGGACGCCTCGGGGACGCGATGGCGGGGGACGCCTCGGGGACGCGATGGCAGGGACGCCCCGGGCTGCCGGGACGGGGTCTTACACTTTCTGCGCTCGTCGTTGGCGGCCTCACAGGTGCGGGTGTAGAGCACGCGCATGCGCTGCAGCTCCTCCTCCGTCCGCTGCCGGGCGCACGTGGCCAGGGAGTAGCGGTCGTGGCTCTTCTCCAGCTGCATCTGCAGGGCCGCCATGTGCTGCTGCACCACGTACAGCTCCACGCCCAGCTCCTGCCGCTGCGCTTCGCTCTGCTTGGCGGCCACACCCTGCGGCCCGAGAGAAGGCGGCTCAGGGGGACGGCACACAGCAGGGGTGGGGATGGGGGTGTGGGCACACAGCAGGGGTGGGGATGGGGGTGTGGGCACACAGCAGGGGTGGGGATGGGGGGGCCTGGGCACACAGCAGGGGTGGGGATGGGGGTGTGGGCACACAGCAGGGGTGGGGATGGGGGTGTGGGCACACAGCAGGGGTGGGGATGGGGGGGCCTGGGCACACAGCAGGGGCGGGGATGGGGGCGCCTGGGCACACAGCAGGGGTGGGGATGGGGGGGCCTGGGCACACAGCAGGGGTGGGGATGGGGGCCTGGGCACACAGCAGGGGTGGGGATGGGGGTGTGGGCACACAGCAGGGGTGGGGATGGGGGTGTGGGCACACAGCAGGGGTGGGGATGGGGGGGCCTGGGCACACAGCAGGGGTGGGGATGGGGGTGTGGGCACACAGCAGGGGTGGGGATGGGGGGGCCTGGGCACACAGCAGGGGTGGGGATGGGGGTGTGGGCACACAGCAGGGGTGGGGATGGGGGGGCCTGGGCACACAGCAGGGGTGGGGATGGGGGCGCCTGGGCACACAGCAGGGGTGGGGATGGGGGTGTGGGCACACAGCAGGGGTGGGGATGGGGGGGCCTGGGCACACAGCAGGGGTGGGGATGGGGGGGCCTGGGCACACAGCAGGGGTGGGGATGGGGGGGCCTGGGCACACAGCAGGGGTGGGGATGGGGGGTGCACGCACCAGCTCCAGCAGCTCCAGATGCAGCTTCTCCAACTGCCGGTGCAGGTAGCCTTTCAGTGCGGCCTGGAACCTTAGCATCAGCGGCTAAAGCAACAGCAAAGCGCCGGTGAGTGTCCCGCCCCATCCGGCCTCAGCCCAGCTGTTCTCCTGGGGGCGGGGCGGGGCGGGGCGGCGGGGCGGCTGCTGCCCTCCGCGCTCACACTCCTGCAGCCACAGGCTCAGCACTCGAGTCCGGTTCCAGGCACTGAAGCCGGAGTTCGTGTTTTGGCAAAAGGGCAGGGCGGGCGGTGGTCCTGGCACCACTGCAGGGCGAGGGCTGCCAGCACCAAAGGGCCCTCAGCTCTTCCCAGGCAGCCGCCATCCGCCTGCAGGCGAGCACAGGGCTTCCGGGGGGCTCATCCCTTGGGGGGCCTTCCCTGCCTGCCCAAGGCCCCCCCCCCCCCCCCGTGCCCGGTGCCTGAGGCCAGTGGGGACAGGCTGGTTTGGGGAACATGAGCCTCCGAGGAGACCGGCTTTACAAAGCGGCGCCAGCACCTGCCGAGTCCCTGTTCAGTGAGCGGTGACGCGGGCGCGGCGCTGGGGCCCGGGGGCCTGGAGGTGGAGGGCAGGGAGCGGCCCCCGAACAGGTGAAGGGGCAGCTCTGAGCCCGTGCCGGGCTCCCTCCCTCCTTACGTGGTTGGGGGCCAGGACCACCGGGCTCCCCCCTCCTTACGTGGTTGGGGGCCAGGACCACCGGGCTCCCCCCTCCTTACGTGGTTGGGGGCCAGGACCACCGGGCTCCCCCCTCCTTACGTGGTTGGGGGCCAGGACCACCGGGCTCCCCCCTCCTTACGTGGTTGGGGTCCAGGACCACCAAGTGGGCCACGTCTTCGTCAGGCTCGTCGCTCCCCTCGGACCCCAGCGGCTCTGCGGCCCCCTCCTCGGCGAGGCTGAGGTGCTGGATCTGGTCCAGGAAGGAGGGCGGGGGCGGTGGCCTGGGGGGCGCCCGGGACACCGGGGCGGGGATGCCTGCGGGACAGATAGCATCCGGGAGTGAACAGAGTGGCTGTGGAGCCTCGTGCCACGTGAGGGGAACGCGAGGGACGCTCCCATTGGACGGGGGCCGCGTTCTGTTTTCCTTTTGCATGGATGACGGAGCGGGAGGGAGAGGGGGAGGGGGAGAGACCCCAATGAGGAGCGACAACGTGGCCCGCCGGCCTCCTGCACGGCCCCCCTGGGGACCAGGCCAGCGCCGGGCGTGTGCCCTCGGTAGGTGACGGGAAGACGCCGCGTCTCGGTAAGGACTGAAGAGCCAGGCGGTCGGCGCTCCGCACGCGTTCTCCCTCCCGGGGAAATAAAACCTTTCTCTCTAGACGCACAGCCGCGCAGAGAGTGACGTCACGGGCGGGGTGTCCCCGGCCCAGAAGGGGCTGGGCCGGGGCTCAGCCTGGGCGCAGGGCCCTGGTACCTGGCTCCGGGGCTGAGGACTCCTCCGAGGTCAGGGACAGCTCGTCTGAGGACGGGGTCTGGCCCCGCGGGCTCAGCCCCAGGGGGCGTGGCGGGCCCCGCAGGAGGTCCTCGTCGGACTCTGTCTGGAGCAAGAACAGCCGAGCCTGAGCCCACGGGGGCTCGGTCCGGGCGGAGGGACGGGGTTCCACTCCCTCCAGAGCTCAAAAGTCGACATCACCTTAAAGGAATAGGAACTCGCTTGGACATAAAGATCACATGCCCTGCCCGGCCCCCGTGGCTCAGGGGCTGAGCATGGACCTAGGAACCAGGAGGTCAGGGTTCGATTCCCGGTCAGGGCACAGGCCCAGGTTTCGGGCTCGCTCCCCAGGAGGGGGCGTGCAGGAGGCAGCCGGTCCAGGATTCTCTCTCATCACGGATGTTTCTCTCTCTCTCCCTCTCTCCCTCTCCCTTCCTCTCTGACGTCAATTTAAAAAGAGAAGAGAAGGTCAGAATGAAGACCGTCCACCCCATTCTCCTGGACCGGCCGCCCGCTCGAGACAAGCCACCGGGGAGCCTCACGGGGAGTGACCCCATCCTTGGCATTCGGAGCCCCGCCTTTGCCATGGGTACTTGAAGTGTACCCCAAGTTCCTCACGTCGGGCAACACCCCTCACAGCAGTAAGGAGCACACCGGCATGCAACAGACCTGGGCTACTCACCGAATGGCTGAGCCTAAATCTGGAAGCATCCAGGCCCAGCTGCCGCTCAGAGAAGCCGGCGGCCTGCTGGGCGGGCTCCGAGTCCAGGGCCGCGTCCCCAAGACTGGTGTCTGAATAGATGATCTCCGTGGAGCTGCCTTTCCCCTCGGAGGACGTGACTTCCATGTCAGACCTCTGCTCCCCGGCCACCTGCAGCGCCCCTCCCATCTCCACGGTCGCCTCAGTTTCCAGTTCCCATTCGGGTGCCACTTCCCCCTCTTCTCCTTCAGGTGCCACTTCCCCCTCTTCTCCTTCGGGTGCCACTTCCCCCTCTTCTCCTTCGGGTGCCACTTGCCCCCCTTCTCCTTCGGGTGCCACTTCCCCCTCTTCTCCTTCGGGTGCCACTTCCCCCTCTTCTCCTTCGGGTGCCACTTCCCCCTCTTCTCCTTCGGGTGCCACTTCCCCCTCTTCTCCTTCGGGTGCCACTTCCCCCTCTTCTCCTTCGGGTGCCACTTCCCCCTCTTCTCCTTCGGGTGCCACTTCCCCCTCTTCTCCTTCGGGTGCCACTTCCCCCTCTTCTCCTTCGGGTGCCACTTCCCCCTCTTCTCCTTCGGGTGCCACTTCCCCCTCTTCTCCTTCGGGTGCCACTTCCCCCTCTTCTCCATCAGGTGAGACTTCTCCCTCGGGCGGGGCTTCCCCATAGGGCGGGACTTCCCCCGGGGCGGTGGCCTCCGGCTCAGCAGCTTCTGCAGCATCAGCGGCTCCTTCTCTGGTCTGGTCTCCGGCGGCCTCCCCTGTGGATGCCCGTGGCTGGGCAGGAAAAAATCAGAAAACAAAATACAAGGGGTTTGGTGAGGTTTTTTCTCGTTTTGTTTGTATCGATTTCAGAGAAGAAGGTAGAGGGAGGAAGGGAGACAGAAACAGCAATGAGGAGAGGGAATCATCGATCGGCTGCCTCCTGCACGCCCCCTACTGGGGACTGAGCCCGCAACCCGGGCCTGTGCCCTCGACCGGGAATCGAAACCCGGACCCTTCAGTCCGCAGGCCGTGGCTCTAGCCACCGAGCCAGACCGGCCAGGGCGAGGTTTTAGCCTTAATAGTGTGATGGTGCCGACGGAGACGCGGCCCCACGCTTCCGAGTGTCGCCGGGTTAGGGCCTATCTGCACGCGCTCTGCCGTTTGGAGGTGCCCTCCGCCCTTGGTTAGAGGAGAGGAATTCCAAACAGCTCGGGCCTCTGAGGGCAGGTCCCCGCGTTCCCGCCGGGCCCCACGGAGCCGGGGGGGCGGGTGGGGGCTCTGGGACAGCACTTTCTGGAGAAGTGCTCCGCCTCTCCCCGCAGCCCCTGGTGGACACAGGCCCAGGCACTGGCCCCGCGGGAACTCACCCCGTCGCCCGCGGGGGTCCCGTCCTCCTCTCCTTCCATCGCGGCGTCTCCTTCCCTGTGGGACCTGGTGGCGGAGAAACAGGCGCGGCGTCACCCGTCACCCGAGAGCCTGCCTCCCCGGGCCGCCTCCCAGCGCCCAGCGCCCACTGGCCGGGGAATGACCGGCTTGTCACCAGCCCCGGCACGAGCGCGCCCGGCACGCGGCGGCAGCGCCACCAGAGTGTCTCCCCGAACGAAGACTGAACAACACGGTCATTGAAACACGGGAGGAACAGCACCCTAGGCCCGTGGTCGGCAAACCGCGGCTCGCGAGCCACGTGCGGCTCTTGGGCCCCTGGAGTGTGGCTCTTCCACTAAATACCACGGCCTGGGCGAGTCCGTTTTGAAGAAGTGGCGTTAGAAGAAGTTTAAGTTTAAAAAATGTGGCTCTCAGAAGAAATTTCAGTCGTTGTCCTGTTGGTATTTGGCTCTGCTGACTAATGAGTTTGCCGACCCCTGGCCTAGGCGCCGCCAGAAAAGTCACCTGACAGACACCTGGTGGGTGAGCACCCTGGGGAAATGCAAGTAGGGGATCGCAGGAAAAGGACGAGCCCTCCACACACTCCCGTGGGAGCGGGGCACGTCCAGCTTCGCGGTCTTTCTGAAAATGGTTTTGCTTTCGTTCTCACGGAAAACGCGAGCTCAGAGCCCAGCCGGGGACCAGCGGCTGAGGATGGCCCAGGAACCGGGAGGTCAGGGTTCGGTTCCGGTGGGGGCACAGGCCCGGCCTGCGGGCTCGATCTCCAGCGGGGGGCGGGCAGGAGGCAGCCGGTCCGTGGTTCTCTCTCATCGTGGATGTTTCTCTCTCCCTCTCCCTTCCTCCTGAAATCGGTAAAAATATATTTAAAAAACTGAAAAGTAAAGGAAGCCGGCCCTGTGGCACGATCGTTAGCAGACCGCCATCTACCTGTGCTCAGGGCGTTGGCCCAGCGCGGGGACCCCCAAGTCAAGCTGGGGGAGGGGGAGGGGGAGGCGGAGGCGGAGGGGGACCACTCCTCAGGAGAGCCGCGGGCTGGGCTGGTTTCCGGCTCCCGGGCCAGGGGCCACCGCAGGGGCCGCACCCGAAGACCATCCCCTCCTCCCGCTCCACCTCAGAGACGCCTGCACCCCGCTCTGCAGCAGGGGCTGCCAAGCATAGTGGTTGCCATGGTTACTGCGGGCGAGTGGGTCCCGGTTTGCGGGAGCACCCGGAGCAGGGACAGAGGGAGGGTGCGGGAGCAGACAAAGGGGCGCTGAGGAAGGAGAAGGGGCGCGCAGGGGTGGGCCGGCCGTGAGAGTGGGCGGTGGAGGGGCCGGGGCGGGAGGAGGAGAGGGGCAAGTGGGGAAGGGGCGCCCCGGGGGGTATGGAGAGGGGGAACCCTGGGGACCCTCCAAGACCCGCGGTCCCTGGACCCCGCTTACCCCCTGTCCCCGCTTCCAGGCTCCGCCGACGCCGGTTGCTAGGCGACGCCGTCAACATCCGGCGGGCGGGGACCACGCGCGCGGAGCGAGCTGCGGGGCGGGCGGCCATTGTGCGTTGATGGCAGTGGAAACAGACCCTAAGGGGTCGAAGCACTAAAGCCCAAATCCGCATTCTCCGCCGCCTTCCGAGTCCCCGCCCCACCCCACCCGCCGCCGTTTCCCTAAAGCGACAATCGTGCCAGCGTGCGCCCAACCGGGCCACTCCGATGCCCCGGGACGGCGCGGGGCACGCGGCATCCGGGCTGCTACGGGCCCCAGGGCGGGCAGGTGGAGGCGGGGCGTGCGGGATCCTGGACCCGCTGCACCTTCAGGGTCCCGGACCCAGCCTGGTGCCCGCCCACCCATCTGCAGACCTGGGGGCGCGGCGCCCCGTCCGCGGTGTTCCTGCGAGGGGTCCTCCGCGGGGGAGGGAGCCCAGGACCTGCTGCGGGTTCCCTTCGCACCCCAATCGAAACCACAGAGGCTCAGAGCCCAGGCGAGAGCGAGCGCGCAGTTGGGGCGCAGAGCACGGGGCGCGGGGCTGGGGAGCCAGGGCCAGAGGGCAAAGGCGGCCAGGGAAGTGCCAGGTCTGCCCAGGGACGGGGGCGGGCCTGGGGCAGACTGGGAGCCGGGTGGGGCCGAGGGCGGGGACCCGGTTGGCCGAGGGCGGGCCGGGGGCCGGGCCTGGTCGCGCGTCCCCGCCCCGCCGCGCCTCACTGGCAGCGGCGGCGGTGGCGGCGGCGGCGGCTCCCGGAGCCAGCAGGAATCCGGCCCCGCTGTGGGACCCGGGTGGGTATCGGGGCCCGGCCTGGGGCTGCGGGGGCGGGTTGGAAGGGCCGGCGGGGGACCCGGCGGCGCCCTCTCGTCAGGGGCAGGGTGGGCGCGCGGGGCGCGTGGGCCTGCAGCCGCGGGCCCGGGAGTGACCAGGGTCTGGCCGCAGCCTCGATAGGTGCGGGGCCTGGGCGGCGCGCAGGCACCCCGGACCACGCGGGGAGCATTCTGGGACCCCCCTCTGCGGCGATCGGGGGGGGGGGGGGGGCGCCCCGGGCCTAATTCGGGGAGGCTCGCTCCCCATCTGTCTGCAGCCGTGTGCCGGCGAACTTGCGGTCTTTGTCTGGCCGGATGGTCCGAGCTCGTGAAGGAGAAGTTGGAGGGGCCGCTGTTGGCCTACACAGACCCCCACAGTGTGCTGTGCACCCCACCGCGCGCCCTGGCGTTCCTGGGGCCAGGCGGGAGGTCTGGCCAAAACTCACTTCCTTTAGGCGCACGCTCTGCCCCCTCGTCCTTGACTTTAAAAAAAAAAAAGAAAGAAAGAAGGAGAAGGAGAAAAATAGGCGATTGGCTAAATATAACCCGGAACGTGGCCAGGAGCCCGTGGATCTTGAAACGCGTCCTTCCCGCGGTGGAGGCTGGTGTCCCACGTGGCGGCGATCTAGTTGGGAAATAGACCAGAAGTCCAACTCGATCGGGGCCACGTGGGACACCCGGCTGCTTCTGCTGCCTCCTGAGTTTGCGGGAGGAGGGGCCTGGGGCCCGAGACCTGCCCTGGGCATCTTCGTTACCCACCAAGGCACTCACTGTCTCACGTGGCCACCCAGGCCACTACCCGCCATCCGAGGCAGGACCAGAGGCCAGAGGTGGGGATTCCCTTCCAAGGCCGCCATCCGCTGAGTGGAGAAGTCTTACAAATCTGTGTGTTCGTCTTAGAAGTTCCCCATCAGAATTCCCCACGTGTCATTGCTGGTGCGTATCAAACCACGACAGCGTTGCAAAGAAAAGGTCCCCCCACGGCGGGGATGCCTCTTCACAGCAGCTCAAGTTCATTGCCGGGCCGGGTAGCCAGCACCTGTTGGCTGCTGGGTGTTGATCGTAAGCAGGGCCTCAGAATAGGGCGAAAGGAAGTTCTCATCCGTGGAATTTCTAAGCCCTCCGGCCATGAGGTGGTTGTGGAAACAGCTTCTGATATCCAGGCACGAGTTCACTCGCCCACAAAACAAGCCCGTGAAGGCAGGGCGGGGAGTGTGCCCACTTCCCAGACGGGGACACGGAGGCTCAGAAAAGTGACTTCCCCAAGTTCATGCAGCGAGGAGCGACCGGACTTGGGGCCTGCCTCCCCTCCTGTAACTGGCCCCCGTCATTCACACGTACACCCCCGCCCCCGCCGTCCCCCTTGCTCAGACAAGACAGCCTGGTTCACTCTGCCAGGTGGTTCATCAGAATGCAAGGGGCTGGGGACAATCCCACGTCACCCTTAGGGGCTGTTCACTGCAGGAGACAGCCTGGGGTTCGCACAACGCGCCCCCACCCGTGCTGGCCTCTGCCGGTTCTGGGAGTGCGTGCTGTGCGGGTTCTGGGAGTGTGTGCTGTGGTTAGGAGCGTGGGCTCCCAAGCAGCCCGCTGGGCTCAGCCCCCGCGCGCGGAGCGGGCAGTTCCTCTGTGAAGTGGATAAAGCGCCTGCTTCAGCGGCCTGTTGCTCGATTATCTAGTACCTGGAGGGTGCTAAGGGCTTGTCGCTATTTATCATTATTGTGATGACGATGATGATGCATGGCCCTTGTTGGATTTTTCACTGGTAACTGGATGGGCAGAAACGTTTTGGTTTTGCTGGTTGATGCTTTGTGCCGGGGAATTCGCCATTTAGGGTTATTTGCACTCATCTTTGTAACTTTGCAGGGGGCTGGGGGGCGGGGTCCTTGCTGGCTGTTCCAGGAAGGGGGCAGCCGGGTTGCCTGGCAACACCAATCTTCAATCCAGAGTTCCCCTTGTCTACCCCAACCCTGCTGAGAGACCCAGATTTTGTTCACCAGCCTGAATCCGCTTTTGTGAGATTAGCCACGTAGTTCCCATGATGCTGCGAGGCTGTGCCTTGAAGGTGAAACGATTGTGGCCGTGGAGGCGGTGTTATTGGTTCTCACTGTTCCGGGACAGCGGGTCCTCAGTAGTAACCTCGGTGCATTCCGTGGTTTTATTGTAACATTGTAAAACTGATTGGACACTGTGGCAACTTCCTCTTGTTTGCATCAGTAGCCGCTGGTAAAAGGAGCTTTGGTAAAGATCATTTCTCTTAAAGTCGCAGAACCTAGCTGTGATGTTTAGTGGGGACTTAACTGCATTTGAAGTCTGTTCTACCCCCCCCCCCCGCCCCCCCAAAAAACAAAACAAAACAAAAACCGGGAAATGTACAGGAAATCTCTTCCCATTCCCTTCAGTGGTAGTATTATATATCATTGATGTCAGAGAGGACGGGAGAGAGAGAGAGAAACATCAATGATGAGAGAAGCACGGACCGGCTGCCTCCTGCACGCCCCACACTGGGGATCGAGCCCACAACCCGGGCCTGTGCCCTGACCGGGAATTGAACCCTGACCTCCTGGTTCAGAGGTTGACACTCAGCCCCTGAGCCACGCCAGCTGGGCCAGTGGTGGTTTTCTTATGCTATCGGCCACCCGAGCGACCTTTGGTCACGTGGTCTGGTATCTCTAACACACCCACCTGGTGAGCTGCCTGGGAGCTGACATCGGGTGCGAAGTGGGGCCTCTGTAGTCCCCGGCGGAGGAGAGGAGCCAGCCGCCGGAGACCGACTTCAGGTCTGACCCAGAAGCTGAGTGGAAGGAACAGCGCGAGGGAAGACCCCCCCGCCCCATCTGTTGTGCCTTCGCTTCGAGCCTCAGGTGGCGAGGCCGTCCAGGTGTTCAAAGGGATGCGTGGTCCCTGGTCGGCGTGGCCCGGCTGGCTGGACCATCGTCCCGTACACCGAAGGTGGTGGCTTTACTCTCCGGTCAGGGCATAGGGTTCGGGTTCCGTCCCCCATCAGGGCACGTCCAGGAGGCAAGTGATCGATGTTTCTCTCTCACTCTCTCTCTCTCTCTCTCTCTCTCTCCCTTCCTCTCTTTATTTTTTTAAAAAATATAATTTTGGTTGATTTCAGAGAAGAAGGGAGAGAGTGAGAGAAACATCCACGATAAGAGAGAGTCATGGACCGGCTGCCTCCTGCACGCCCCCCACTGGGGAGCGAGCCCGCCACCCGGGCCCGTGGCCTGACCGGGAAGCGATCTTACCTGCTGGTTCCTAGGTCGGCGCTCAACCACCGAACCACACCGTCCGGCCTCCCGTCCTCGCGCTAAAACCAGTTTTTAAAGAACAACACAGCGCACGGAGCGGGGGGAGAGCGACCTTACGGACCGCCTGACTGCGGCACCGAGACGCGGCCGGCCTGCGCCGAGCTCTTCCTGGGGTGGCCCCGGTGGCAGCCCGCGCCGGCGCCCGCGGGCGTCACCCTCTTCCCCACGTCATGACCCTGAGCTCGGGGGTCGGATAATAGTTCCCTGGAGACCACGGGGCTGTGCCTGGTCCCGGGAAGCGCGAGGGAGCGGGGCGTCCCCGGGCTGTGCTGGCCACAGGTGCTGTGGGAGGGACGGTCCTGTTGGCGTGTCCCTGGCTGTGTGCTGTGGCATCACCTGATCCGCGCTTTGTGGATGGGCCTTGGCGGGCAAAGCAGACGAACCGGTTTCTGCCGGCCACATGCCTGACGCGGCCAGGCCAGGGGACTGTCACCTGTAGGCTTCCCACGACACGTCCCCCGAGTGTCCAGTGCCCCCCCCCCCCGGCCCACTGCCTCCCCACCTGCCCACGGCAGCCAGCAGCTGGCAGGATGGTGTGGGCAGGGCCCCTGGAGGGGGTGGTAGCTGCGCTCCACACGGGGCGGGGACCACGTCTGTCCTCTGACCCGCGTGGCCGAGGCCGGGCGCGGCCCAGAGGAGGAGACGGGGCTCCGGTGTCCCCGGGCTGTGCTGTCTCTGCTCTTCCCGGGAAGGTTCCGGGAGAGGCCTTGCCCTCAGCGCCTGCCTGTTTCCTGTGGGGAGCTCATGGGGCTCCTTCCAGGACAGGAAGCCGGGGCGTGGCCGAGGGGCCGCCAGGAGCTCTGGGGGGGAGGGCGGGGGGGGCTGCTCCCCCAGGCTGGGCCCCCCGGTCCTGGGCGGGGGCCTCGCCACCTGCTCAGGGGCGGGCGGCGTGGGCTCTGCGGGCCAACGCGGGGGAGAAGGGACCCGCTCCCGAGTGACAGCCCTGACGCTGCCCACGCCACCGCACGCTCACCCGGGCCCGGGCTGGGCTGGGCTGCGTGGCGGAGGTTACAGCTGCGGGTGGAACTGAGGCTACGCACTGAGCTGGAGCTGGAGAGGCCCCGAAAGGATGAGGGCGGGAGTGAGGGGTGTGTGTGTGTGTGGGGGGGGGCTGCGGGCCGGTCACGGGCAGGAGGGCAGGCTGACCCGGGGCCCCCGAGGGAGCTTCCTGTGGATGGGCGCCCCCACTTCGCGCAGGGGCCCGGGGCGGCCCTCCGGCCCCAGACCCCGAGGCGTGACCTGGTGCTGGGTCAGCGCTGAGCTGGTGGCAGGGCCGCAGGGGCCGGGGCGCGGGGAGGGACTGTCCCTGGCGGAGCCGGCGCGGTTCTCCGGGCGCAGTTTCCTAGCCGCCTGTTCCCCTGGCTTTTGGGGGCGTGTCTGTGTCCAGGGGCTCTCTCCTCCGTGTCGGTTGCCAAACCTTGGGGACTGGGCTTGGCTAATGGATGTCGGGGCTTCACCCCCACCCCCACCACCCCCCACCCCTGCCCGGCATGCAACGCCTCGGCTGCCTTGGGCCGAGCGTCAGCGGCCACGTGGCTCCAGCGGTGGGGGACGTGGGCGGGTGACAGCAGGCCCCGCGGCCCCTGCTCCGCCCAGCCCTCCCGCTGCCTCCGCTGCAGCTTTCCTCTCCGCCTCCAACCCTCTCCCAGCCCCTCCCCGGGGACCCCAGGTCAGCACGTGGCCGAGACCCCTGCTTCTCGGGGTCCTCCAGGCGCAGCTGAGCGGAGAGGGTCCCCTGGTGGGGAGTCTACAGAGAGGGCGCTTTGGAAGCCCAAGTGTGTGCGCGTGTGAGTGAGCGAGTGTGTGTGTGTGTGAGTGTGAGAGAGTGTGTGTGTGTGAGTGTGAGAGAGTGAGTGTGTGTGAGAGAGTGTGTGAGTGTGTTCCAGTGTGTGTGTGTGAGAGTGTGTGTGAGAGTGTGTTCCAGTGTGTGTGTGTGTGTGTGAGTGTGTGTGAGTGAGTGTGTGTGTGTGAGAGTGTGTGAGTGTGTGTGTGTGAGAGTGAGTGTGAGTGTGTGTGAGAGTGTGTGTGAGTGTGTGAGTGAGTGAGTGTGAGTGAGTGTGTGTGAGAGTGTGTGTGTGTGAGTGTGTGAGTGTGAGAGTGTGTGAGTGTGTGAGTGTGTGAGTGTGAGTGTGTGTGTGTGAGTGTGTGTGTGTGAGAGTGTGTGAGTGTGTGTGTGAGAGTGAGTGTGTATGTGTGTGAGAGTGAGTGTGAGTGTGTGTGAGAGTGTGTGTGAGCGTGTGAGTGAGTGAGTGTGAGTGAGTGTGTGTGAGTGTGTGAGTGAGTGAGTGAGTGTGAGTGAGTGTGTGTGAGTGTGTGAGTGTGCGTGTTCTGAGAGGAGGCCAAGCTGCTCCCTCCCTCCCTTATTGCATAACAGCCTGGTGTGCAGGCTCCCTGCCTGCTGCTCACGCCTGCCCAGGGCTCAGCGTGGACGCCACCGCCCTCCATGGCCTGAACCTGAGGGCGCTGGCCCTTGTGCCTTTAAACAATGTGGTTTACTGACTTCTGAGAGGAAGGAGGGGGAGAGAGAAACGTCAGTGATGAGAGAATCAGGGACCGGCTGCCTCCCGCACGCCCCCCACCGGAGATCGAGCCCGCAACCTGGGCCTGGGCCCTGACCAGGAATCGCACCGTGACCTCCTGGTTCATAGGTCAACGCTCAACCCCTGAGCCACGCCGGCGGCTCCTTTATATGTTTTAAATCATTACCGGCTTGGCGTCGGCTTTGCACACCCCCGCCCGTGCCCCTCCTCTGGGCCAACACCATGGGCATTACCTTTCTGTCACCAGAGACAGGGCCTTGGTCTCGACTGCAGGTGGCCTTCGGGGGCACGTCACAAAGGACCTTCCAGAGGCGGCTTGTTCGGGGGGGTGATTTTTGAAGCCTTTCCTTCGCGCTCAGGTGACTCCAATGTACAGACAGGATTGGGGGCTGCAGAGAGAGAGAGAGAGAGAGAGAGAGAGAGAGAGAGAGAGAGAGAGAGAGAGGAGGGAGGTGCCTTGGACTCAGGCCCTTGCGATCTGAAGTCAGCAATGCTGGGACGGCACAGCCCTTTTAAAATGAAAACGAGGTGGCAGCTCTGGCTGGTTCGGCTCCGTGGGCACGGATCCCTGGCTGGTTCGGCTCCGTGGGCACGGATCCCGTTCCCGCTCAGGGCACTGGCCCGGGTTGCGGGCTCTGTCCCCGGCGGGGGGCGCGCAGGAGGCAGCCAATCCATGATTCCCTCTCACCATGGACATTTCTCTCCCTTCCGCTCTGAAATCAATAAAAACATAGGTAACACATGTTTGTACTAGTACAGATTTAAACACATTCAGCGAACTCATAGGAGGCGAGTGAGGGTTCCTGGCTGTCCGGGACCCGCCTGAGCCCCGCCTCCCTCTCGGGAGGGGGGGGCGGAGGAGGGGGGAGGGGGGGAGGGGGGCGGGAGGGGAGGGGAGGGACTTGTTATGTTGGCACGAAGCGCCGTGAGCGCCTCGGGCTGCTATTTTGACTCCAGTTCCTTCTGCGGCGAGAGGCGGAGGCGGCAGGTCGGCTTGCTGGCGGCGGGCACCTCTGGTCCCTCGGGAGCGTTTGCTGATTGTGTGTCTTCAGGTCGTAGCGGGCGGCGGTACAGGGTGTGCAGGACGGGCCCTTCCCCCTCCGCCGCTCTCTGTGGCCGCAGGAAGACGCAGCCGGGAGGGGCCTGCTGGTGGACTTGCTCCGAGTTCCGTGCCTGGGCCCACCCGGGCGGGGGGGGTGGGGTGGGAGTGGGGGGAGGGGAGGTTATCCCTGGCCCCTAAAGTCCTGAGCTGCTCTGCCGGGGGCGAGCGAGAGCCGCTCAAGGTCGTGCGTCTTGTGGATCCGAGGACACCAGGGAGACCGTCTGCCCGTCAGGCTGCAGGCTTGGCTAGGCCGCACTGCTGCCCGCTGCCCCCTGGCGCCCTCGCCCACCTCCAGCTCCCTGCCCACTTCCCCCGTCCGTCCTCAGAAGTCCAGCCTCATTGGCCTTTTTAGGTGCCAGCTTCCTGGTCTTTTTTTAAAAATATATATTTTTATTCATTTCAGAGAGGGAGAGAGAGAGAAACATCAGTGATGAGAGAGAATCACGAATCGGCTGCCTCCTGCACGCCCCCTCCTGGGGATCCAGCCTGCAACCTGGGCACGTGCCCTGACTGGGGATTGAACCGTGACCTCCTGGTTCCTAGGTCGATGCTCAACCCCTGAGCCACACTGGCTGGGCAAGCTTCCTGGTCTCAACCCTGCAGGGCAGGACCCTCCCACTTCCTCCCCCCCCCCCCCCGGCCCCCCCCAGGCAGGTGTGCCCATGGAGGGGTGGGGAAAGGGGAGGTGCCTGCGGCTGTGGCAGCCACTGGGGGGGGGGGACGGGGAGTGAGTCAGGGAGGTGGGATATCAGAAGTGGGGGTGCAGTGCCAGGTGCAGGCCCTCCTCATTTCCTCGTCCATCACCCTCCCCCCGCCCCTGGCCTCCCCGCCTCCTGGCCACCTTCCTCTCTGCTGGTCAGACTCATGTTACCGTGGAGGCCTTTCCCGGTAAGTGTTTGCTTTGGATTAGGGTTTTTGAAATATCAAAAGCATTCAGTGAAAAGTGAAACGATAACATGTAAGCCGAGGACAGACCTTTGGTTTGGGAAGGGCGATATAAAATGAAAAAGAAGTCGTTAGCCCTGACCGGTGTGGCTCAGTGGATAGAGCGTCGGCCTGCGGACACAAGGGTCCCAGGTTCGATTCCGGTCAAGGGCATGTACCTTGGTTGTGGGCACATCCCCAGCAGGGAGTGTGCAGGAGGCAGCTGATCGATGTTTCTCTGTTTCTAACTCTCTCTTCCTCTCCCTTCCTCTTTGTGAAAACTCAATAAAATATATTTTTAAAAAACCGTTAGGGAAAAGGTACCCTCAGTGTGACTTCATAGAAGTTTAAGTTTTCCAAATAGATGATACACTCAGGGCAAACGGCGGTTAGGACGACGCCTGCAGCCGCCGCAGCAAAGGGTCAAGGTCTTTGCTATATAAAGAGTTCTCGCAGATCAACAACAAGCCAGGGCCCGAGCAGAAACCCAGGCAGGCACAGCAGCCAGCAGGTCCCAGCACGGACTCGTGTCTGACACACAGGACACCCTGCTCCAGTGAATCGACCGTCAGAAAACCGCTTCTGTGATCGGGCGGGCAAAGAGGCAAAGCTCTGGTCAGCGGGTGCCTCCCGGAAGCCGGTGGGGGCTGTGCGCCAGGGCCGGTTGGCCCTCGCTGGTGTGTGCTTCGTAGGGAAGGCGCGGAAGAGAGTGGGGAACACACAGGCCTTTTTGGGTTGTGTGAGTTCAGGGATATGGGGTCATGTGTATACTTCTGAGCACATTTCGTAGTTTTTTTGAAAAATAGCTAAAAACACGGTCAAGGACTCTCCACTTCTCGAGAGACGCGGGGCTGGGAACCGGGTTCAGTCCGGGTGACCAGGCTCCCGAGCAAACACGTGCATGTAAGCAACAGGGGAGCCCGGCCCACGGCTCAGGGTTGAGCTTTGACCCAGGAACCGGGAGGTCACGGTTCGACTCCAGGTCAGAGCACAGGCCAGGGCGGCAGGCTCCATCCCCAGCAGCCGGTCCATGATTCTCTCTCACCATGGATGTTTCTCTCTCTCTCTCACTCCCTCTCCCTGCCTCTCGGAGATCAATAAACACACGTTTAAAACACACACAACAAATAAACACATAGGTGAGAACTGTCCAAGAGAGCAGATATCCGCGGTGACTTCCTCAGACGCACAGGCCCCCCGCCTCCCCCCCTCACCCCCCTCCGGGCTGCAGCCGGGCGGGCAGGGCTGTCCTGCTGCCCAGGTGGCGGGGCTGGGGCGGGGGCTGGAACTGGCTCTGGGAGGACAAAGGTCACTCAGTGCGGGCGCGCCGACGTTGCGGGGTGACAGGTGGCTACCAGACGCAGTGTGGCGATCGCGCTGCAAGGTACACAGATGCTGAGTCACCAGGCCATACACCCGAACCTCAGGCCGGTGGATGCCAGTGCCCTGTAGTGGCCATTAAATAAGACAGATGGGCGACGCCTCCGCCTGGAGTTGCCAGGGAGGCTCCCGGGAGGCGGGCCTGGGGGGAGGGACTGAGGAGCGGCCCTGCCCAGGTGTCCAGCCAGTGGCTAAGCCAGGGTGGCAGGTGCCCACCCAGGGGGCATTGGCGCTGTCTGGACTTTTCCGGTTGTGCTGCTCGGTGGGGAGGGGGCGGGAGTGGCGGGGGGGGGGGGGGGGCCCAGGTTGGCCCAGCCCCAGTGGGCAGTGCTGGACGGAGACCCCTGCGTGGCCTGGGCTGGCAGGTCCCGCTCAGGAGCGAACCGGCGTCCGTTTGGGCTGACGGGACGAGGCAGGCCGCAGCCCGGGGACACCTGCCGAGTCCGGGACCTGGGCCCCATGCATCCCAACCCCCCCCCACCCCCCAGGTCGGTGTGGACGCGCCCACCGGGGCCCACGTGAGCGGAGGATGGGAACACCCCCCTGCAATGTCTCTGGGCCGCCTCCTCCGCCGGGCCTCCTCCAGAGCCTCGGACCTCCTGACCCTCGCCCCAGGGGGCGGCGGGCCCCCCTCCATCCTGGACGGGGAGATCATCTACTCCAAGAACAACGTGTGTGTGCACCCGCCCGAGGGGCTGCAGGGGCTGGGGAAGCACCACCCAGGTAAGCAGGAGGGGGGGCAGCTCCCAGGCTGGAGGGAGGGGCCGGGGTCCAGGGCTGGAGGGAGGGGCCGGGGTCCAGGGCTGGAGGGAGGGGCCGGGGTCCAGGGCTGGAGGGAGGGGCCGGGGTCCAGGCCTGGAGGGAGGGGCCGGCTCCCAGGCTGGAGGGAGGGGCCGGGGTCCAGGCCTGGAGGGAGGGGCCGGGGTCCAGGCCTGGAGGGAGGGGCCGGCTCCCAGGCTGGAGGGAGGGGCCGGGGTCCAGGCCTGGAGGGAGGGGCCGGGGTCCAGGCTGGAGGGAGGGGCCGGCTCCCAGGCTGGAGGGAGGGGCCGGGGTCCAGGGCTGGAGGGAGGGGCCGGGGTCCAGGCTGGAGGGAGGGGCCGGCTCCCAGGCTGGAGGGAGGGGCCGGGGTCCAGGCCTGGAGGGAGGGGAGGGGGGGCCGTGCCTGGAGGGAGGTTTCAGGGGCTCTGGTGTCCCTTCCCCACTTGTCCTCACCTTCACCCTGTGGTCACCTGACCAGTGAAGGGGCCAACCCTGCGGACAGGTGTGTTGGGGGCGGGGAGGTCCAGGCCCAGGTCTGCGGGTGCTGTGTGTTCTGGGCGTAAACGGAAGGGCCAGTGCAGCGTGTCCGGGAGAGCGCTGTGGCCGAGTCCTGCTGTGATGGAGGCGGGGTCTGGGCCTCCTCCCAGTCCCAGAGCCACGTGACTGGGTGTGGCAGCACTTGGTCCCCGTGCACAGCTGGCCGGTAGCCGCAGCCTCCAAGCGGGAGCCGTGCGCGGGGCAGAGCCCTGAGGGATGTCCGGGCCCAGCTCGCACCCTAGATGACCTCTCAGAACAGAGCCCGGGGGCCGGGGGCCTGTGCAACAGGCCCGGGAATCAGGACACCTCGAAATGGCAGGTGCTGCCGTGGGAAATGCCACCGTCCGCCCAAATGGAGGGTGCAGGAGCCGGGAGAGCCTGCCCGCCCGCTGCCGGCCTCCAAGAAAGCGCCCTTTGCCCGCACTCAGCGGAGCCATGGCAAGGTGGCCCCGCTCCGAAAACGCTGCGTTAAAGAAAAGATGCCGGCCCGCCCGTCCGCCCGCCCGCCCGGCGGCTCCGTGGCTGAGCGGCAGCCTAGGACCCAGGAGGTCAGGGCTCGGTTCCCGGTCAGGGCACAGGCCCGGGCTGCGGGCTCCATCCCCGGTGGGGGGCGTGCAGGAGGCAGCCGGTCCATGACTCTCTCATCATGGATGTCTTCCTCTCCCTCTCCCTTCCGCTCTGACATCAATAAAAATATTTTAAAAAGAAAAGAAAAAATGCCGAGTGGGCGGGGACCAACCGAAGGAGACCCGCAGGGCAGCCCCGTCTGTCATTGGTTCCCGTGTGAACTCAGTCCTGCGTCCCTCCCCACGGGGCTGTGACGCTGTGAGGGGCTCCTGGGCCGCCGGAGGGGGGCGCTGACCGACCCCAGGCAGGAAAGATCTGGGCTCCAGGCCTGAGGGGGACCCAGGTGGACAGGGTGGGGCTCTGGACGCGAGGAGGGCGCCATGGGAGGAAAGCACAGGCCGGGCCGCTGCTGGGGCGGTGCTGCGGCTCCTCGCCTGGGCGCTTAGCAACCCCCGCAGCTGTCACTCATCCCAGGCCCGGCTGCCCCGCCCCCCGCCCCCCCAGTCTCACTCAGGGCCAGGCTGTGTCCCAAGCTCCCCAGTGCCCACAGCCCCAGGTGTGACTGCAGGGGTGTGGCCTCTGCACGGCCCTCCCTCACCGCTGCCCCCCCCCCCCCCCACAGGCTACCTGTGCTTGTACGTGGAGAAGGATGAGCTGCTGGGGGCCACCCTCATCCTCGCGTGGGTCCCCAACTCGCGGATCCAGCGGCAGGACGAGGAGGCGCTGCGCTACATCACCCCCGAGGGCTCCCCTGTGCGCAAGGCACCCCGTCCGCGGGGCCGGCGCACCCAGAGCGCGGGTGCTCCCTGCCGGGCCTCCCCCACGGAGCCAAGGCCGCCCCTGACCCCCAGAGACGAGGACATCCTGGTGGTGGCCCAGGGCCTCGGGGGCGCCGTGCGCGGCAGCCCTTCGCCCGAGGACGGGGAGAAGCTGGCCCGGGGCCTGGGCATGGAGGGCGCCCACAGCCGCGAGGGGACCCTGTCTGCCGTCAGCTCACAGGACGGGACCCAGGAGGGGCTGGAGCCGCGGCCCGAGGCGGGCGAGGAGGAGGGGTCCCTGGAGCTGTCGGCCGAGGGTGTGAGCAGGGACAGCTCCTTCGACTCTGACTCAGACGCCTTCTCCTCCCCCGGCTGCCTGTCGCCGGTGAGCGCCGCCCTGGCGGACAGCAGCGGCTGCGTGTTCCTGGAGGGCGAGAGCGGGTGAGTTTTCGGGTCTGGGCCTGCGCTGTCCCGCCGGCCATGCTGGGGACCCGGGGGGTGTGTCGCCAGCTCTGCTCGGAGCGCTGAGGACAGAGCCTGCTGCGCCCTGTCCTGCTCCTGCTGCAGCCGCCCAGAGGATTAGCCTGTGGTGGGCCTGATGGGAGTGGTTGTCATGGCAACCGTGCAGCATCCTTGGGGTGCTCAGGGCCGCACAGAGATGGGCTTGTGCAAACCCAGCCTGGCCGGGGCCGCCCCTGGCCAGAGGTCTCCCAGCCAGTCCCCTGGCCAAGCTGGATGGGAGCCAGCGGGGTGCACACGGGACTTGGAGTCGCTCGGGACCAGTGAGCCGGGCAGCCAAGGAGCAGGCGCAGGGACGCCGAACGCTATGGGCCTCAGCGGGAAGGAATTTGAGATTCTCTGTGATAAATTGCGCTCCATTGAAGCCCGAGGGTGCACTGATAACATTTCTCCACGTTTGGGGGCGGGGGTCATATCAAAGGGCAGCCAGCTCTGACCCAGGCCCGGGACCCATGAGGAGCGCTGAGCGGTGAGGTGATTCCACCGGAGAAGCAGGCTGGGAACCAAGCGCCAGCCCCTGCCTGGGGCCTGCGGCGGGCCTTAGAGCACCCCCTGGTGGTGCCGCGTGGCAGCGCAGCCATCCCTGCGGGTGTCCAGCACCCCAGGGGTCCGGGTGGAGGGACAGGTGTCTGAGCTCTAGTCTTCACTGTGATTAGAGAGGTGGCAGACCTGCCTGACGGTCCATGGCTGATGGTCCGTGGCTGACGGCCCGTGGCCGATTGTCCCGTGGCTGGTGGTCCGTGGCTGACGGTCCGTGGCCGATTGTCCCGTGGCTGGTGGTCCGTGGCTGACGGTCCGTGGCCGCAGTCCCAGTGGCAGGACGAGGACCAGGGCTGGGCCTGCTCAGCTCTGTTCAGCTGCCTGGTTCCTTAGGAGCTTGGATTTGGGAATCCGGGGACCTGGTTGGGAATCCCGTGTCCTCGTTTGCGAGGCAGGGGAGTAATAATAGTCTGTGGGTCCCCCGGAGAATTCACTGCCGGCCCCTCCCGCCTCTCCTCCAGCCGGCGCCGGGAGGGTCCCCAGGGGCCCTTTCATACAGTCCCGAAGGCCAGCTCTTCCCCAGCAGGTTCTCACCCCGCGATCCTGCCCCCAGGGCGGTGACAAGGTCAGGAGACATTTCTGTCACAACAGTAGGTTCAGGCCGGGGGTGCTGGGAGCACCCTCAGTGCACAGGGCGCCCCCTGCAGTGACCTGCTCCCCACGTGGGACGGGCAGGGCCCGGAGCTTCCCGGAGGTTCTGGTGGCCTCGGGCAGACTCCGGGCCCTGGAGTGGGGACTCGATGTTTCCTTTTTAAATGTTTAAATGTTTCTTTGTTGATTTTGGAGAGAAACATCGATTTGTGGTTCACTTCCTAATCATCCCTGGACTGCCTCTTGTGTGTGCCTGAGTGGGGGTCCAAACACCTGGGCGTGTGTGGGCGTGTGTGTGCGTGTGTGCGCGCGTGTGCACGTGTGTCCGTGCACATGCGTGTGTGTTTTGTCCTAAAATGCACCTAACAAATTTGCAGGCGTGCCCATTTTCGACTACAAGTCAGGGCCATTCTGTGTTTTGCGCCATCACCTCTGTCCGGTTCCAGAACTTTCTCATCGCCGCCAAAGGAAACCCTGCGCCCACTCGCAGCCACCCCCGCCCCCACCGGGCCGCTTCCTGCCTCCGGACGCGCCTGTGCCGGCCCCTGTGTCCGAAGTGGGACCGGGCAGGGTGGCCTCCATGTCCGGCTTCTTTCACTGCCCACTGTCCTCAAGGCCCAGCCCACGGCAGTGGCGTCAGGCCTCCTTCCCCGGCTGCCCGGTGCCCAGGCCGCTCTGTGCCGCCTGCAGACGCCCTGCTGCGGGGTGGGGGCGGGGGGCGCTCAGGGGCGGGGCGCCCTGCCAGGAGCCCCTCCTGTCAATGCTTCCGAACCGCCCCAGCCGCCCAGCCCTGCCCTGCGCTGGGTTCCCGAAGGTGGGGGTCCTGGGCATGCGCAGACTGCCTTGTCCGGGAGGCACCCAGGAGCCCCCTGTGGCTGGGCTTTGAGCCAGTTCAGCACCGGGATCCCGGGATCCCGACCCAGCCGTGCATGGCAGGCTCCTGGGGCTTAAATTCTGCCGGCGTCGACCTAGGAACCAGGAGGTCCGGGTTCGGTGTCCGGTCAGGGCCCAGGCTCGGGTTGCGGGCTCGATCCCCAGTGGGGGGCGTGCGGGAGGCAGCCGATCCATGATTCTCTCTCATCATGGATGTTTCTCTCTCCCTCTCCCTTCCTCTCTGAAATCAATAAGAATTTTTTTTAATGCAGATATGGATTCTGAGCGGGGCTGGGGTGGGGCCTGGAATTTGTAAAATTTTTTCCACTAGTGATTTTTGTGGGAGCCAGACTGGGTATTGGGTGCCCGCCCCCCCCAGAACCAAGCTGGGAGGGGGCCCCCAGGGAGGGGGCGTGGCCCCTGCTCTTCCAGGGGGGAGGGGTTAGAGGAAGGGTGGAGAGGGCGTTGGGCCCAGGCCCCAGGGCTGGACCAAGCACCCCTCAGGGGGCGTGGCTTTGCGGACACGTGAGCACCCAGAGCTGCTCCCGGCGGGAAGTCTAATTTAACTGGGAGCTGGGTCCCCCGGAGGGGAGGGCAGTCTGGCTCACGGGGTCCCTCTAGTGGCAGAGCCGCGGAACTGCGCGTGGAGGCTGAGCGAGTGGCTGGAGATGGGCGGGGAGGGGGAACAGCGCCCCCGTGCGAGAGCCCCGAGCATTGTGTGCCGGGGCAGGTGGATCACAGCGGCTGGTGGTGACAGGAGGCATCGCCATTCCGGTGCCGCCTGCGGGGCGGAGCCTGCGGGGCCTGGGCCTAGATGGCGACGCCACCTGACCTCCCCGCCCCGGCAGTGATGCCAGGAGTCCTTGACCCGTGAGCGTCCGAGGTCCAAGGCCTCACCGCGGACCGCCCCCCCTGCCCCCCGCGGCCCCAGCGCTGCCAGCAGGACTGGCTGCTGTGGCTCCTCCCACCGCGCCTTCTGTGGCCAGAAATTGAGGCTCGGGTTGGGGGGCGGTGAGTGCGACCCCGGGCAAGATCATTTGTTTCTGTCCCGAGAGGCACCCGGTGCAGCCTCAAAGGCCAGCTGGGTGAGGATGTCGGACAGCAGGACCCCCGTGTGGGTCCCCCTCCCCCGTGGCGTGTCCGCAGGCCCCCCTCCCCCGTGGGAAGTGCGTTGCCATATTATACACTGACACGCGGCCCCTCCCCAAAAGCAAAGGGCCTCTGGGAACTCCCGCTGAGACGTGGTCTCTGACAGGCCCCCCCCCCCCCCTTGGTGAGGCTGTTCATCCCGGATGTTCTTAACGGAGGGAACCGACCCAACGCCCTCTGCGGCTCCGGGCTGAGCCTCGACCTCTGACCCAGGAGGTCACGGGGCGATTCCCGGTCAGGGCACAGGCGGGGGTTAGGGCTCCATCCCCAGCGGGGGGCGTGCAGGAGGCGGCGGTTCCATGATTCTCCCTCATCGTGGATGTTTCTCTCCCCCTCCCCCTCTCCCTTCCTCTCTGACATCAATTTAAAAAATGTATTAAAAAAAAATAAGACCTCAGAGGACGCACGTGCAGCTCAGTCCCTCTCTCAGATCAAGGTTTGACCTGGGGCCCGTGTGCCCCCGAATCTCGTGCCACCTTGTGCCTGGGGGCTCCTGGGTGTGCGCTGTTCTGAGGAGGGCGCACCATCCGACTTCCCACGGGCCTGTGACCCCCCAAGTGCAGGGCTGCCCGGGGGGAGAGTGCGCAGCGCCGTGGATTCACGACGTGTCAGAAACAGCAGGCAGCGGGTTACACGCGTGCTCTTCTTTCAGTGCGTCTTTTCCTGATGTCACACAGAAGGGACAGGGAGAGGGGGACATCCATGACGGGCGGGAACCACTGACCGGCTGCCTCCCGCACGCCCCCCCTCCCGGGGATCCAGCCCGCACCCGGGCCTGTACCCCGCACGCCCCCCCTCCCGGGGATCCAGCCCGCACCCGGGCCTGTACCCCGCACGCCCCCCCTCCTGGGGATCCAGCCCGCACCCGGGCCTGTACCCCGCACGCCCCCCCCTCCCGGGGATCCAGCCCGCACCCAGGCCTGTACCCCGCACGCCCCCCCCACCCCCACCCCCGGGGATCCAGCCCGCACCCGGGCCTGGGCCCCGCCCGGGAATGGAACCCCGACCTCCTGTTTCCTGGGTCATCGCTCGACCCCTGAGCCCCGCCGGCCCACATTCCACTGAAGTCTGTGCCGAGGCCTGCTGTGTGGGCGCAGCCTGGGCCCCCCGACCAGCGTGCCGGAGACCCTGGGTCTGAATCCCCAGGGGCCTGGTGAACACGAGGCACGCCGCGGCCGGCCCGGGGTCGGCGGCGCAGGGTGAGGGGAGGAGTGCCCGGAGGCAAGGATCGCGGGGCTCGGAGCCATTTTTTTCTCTTCTCGGTTTTCAAAAAGCCTCCGACTGTCACCATGTGGCTCTCCCGGGGAAACCGCAAATAGCCAGGCAGTCCCTGCGCGCGCACCGCCTGCTCCCCCCTTGTTAATGCCAGAGCCCCAGGGCATGCGAGGGCCTGCCAGGGCCGATGCTAGTGACCTGCCAGCGCTTGTCACCGGTCCCCCCAGGGCAGCCGGAGCCTCCCCTCCCTCCCTCCCTCCCTCTCTGTCTCTCTCTCCCCCAGGCCCTGCTCATCACCCTGCCTGCCGGTCCCCCCAGGGCAGCCGGAGCCTCCCCTCTCTCTCCCTCTCCCCCCCAGGCCCTGCTTGTCACCCTGCCTGCCGGAGGCTCCCCGCAGGCAGCCGAGGGGAGGGACCGCCCCACGGAGGAGCGAGGTTGGGGACCCCGGGGCCCGGGAAAGGGTGAGCGGGCAGGCTGCCCGGGGGGGGCGGGCATCGAGCAGGACCCGAGGGCAGCGGGCTGTGCCCTGCAGCCGCCCCTGGCTCTCCTGGGCCCGCGTCTGAGCGGCGGGGCCACCACACCCGTGAGACACCCTGTGTGACCCGCACACCTCCCCTCCGCTGTGCCCGCCGCCTGAGCCCCGCGGCCTGGCTTCCCACCCAGCAGCCTCTTCAGCATCTGGGGCTCCTGGCCGCATCCCGTCCACCTCAGCCTCCTTCTTCACGTGGCCCCTCCTCCGTCCTCACGTAACTCTCCTCCCTGTTCACGTGACCCCTTCTCCCTGTTCACGTGACCCCTTCTCCCTGTTCACATGCCTACTGTCCTGTGTTCACGTGGCTCCACCCCTTGTCACATGACCACTCCCACCTGTTCATGTGGCTCCACCTCCTTGTTCACGTGACCACTCCCACCTGTTCACGTGACCACACCCCTGTTCATGTGGCCACTCCCATCTGTTCATGTGGCTCCACCCCCTTGTCACATGACCGCTCCCACCTGTCACATGGCTCCACCCCCTTGTTCACGTGACCACTCCCATGTGGTACCATGGCCCCAGTCCCTTGTTCACAAGCCTACTCTTGCGTGTTCATTTGGCCCCACCCTCTTGCTCACGTGACCACTCCCACCGGTTCACGTGGCCCCAGCCCCTTGTTCGGGTGGGCCATCAAACCCGGAAATGCCGCCGTAGTGATTGAGCAACTGACTTTTTAATTTTATTCTTCCTCACCGAATTCAAATAAAACCGCCCCCAATATTTAGCTTATTGATTTCAGAGAGGAAGGGAGAGGGAGAGAGAGAGAAACATCAATCGGTGACGAATCGTGACGTCGGGGATTTTGTCATTTTGTCGGGGATTTTGACGGCCACGGTCTCTGCGAACCGAGAGCCCCAGGAGACAGCCTGACACATGTCACCGTTCCGGAGCAGCGCCACGTGGCCGCTGTTTGTGCGGTCGCTGCAGTGTGGCAGGGCTTGTAAGTGGGTGGAGACCACGTGTTCAGGAGGGCGTGGGGACGCTCCAGGCAAACTCCCGGTTTATCCGAGGGGCTGGAGCGCCGCGGGGTCCTGGGACGGACGCGAGGGACGCCGTCTGTGCGTGGAGCCCCGAGCGGCGGCAGCCCATGGCCGCTTTGCCCCCTCGCCACGTGGCCGCCGCAGGCTGCCCCTGACGGTCACCTCTAAGTGCTGTTCCCCTCCGCCAGGCTGGCACCCCTACCGCGCTCCCCACCTCCGTGGGACTCTCATGTGAGTGGGCAGGACTCTGCCACCGCTGACCGGCCCTTCTCCTTCCGCATAAGTCCCTGGAGCTCCGGCCCAGGGACTGCACGGCGGCCCGCGCCTGCGTATTGCTGCGTGTTCCACGGCGTGCACGCCCCATCCCCAGGCCACCTGGGGGGCAGGGGTGACGAGCCAGCTGCTGTGAGCACCCCTTTACGTGGTTTTTCTCTGGGGTCACCCCAGGGGCGCGGTGCGGGGTCGTGGGCGCGGAGATCGCGTGGTTAGTTGGAAAGGAAATTGCCGACCTGTTGCCCAGAGCGGCCATGCGGTCCTCTGCGGCCCCCAGCAACACGGGGCTGGCCCACGCTCTCGGCGTCTTCACCAGCGTTTGGTGCGGTCACTTTTTTTTTTTTTTTTGCCATTCTGATGGCTCATTGTGGTCCTCTTGTACGTTTTCTTTAAAAAAATATTTTTTTTTAATTTTCTTTATTGATTTCAGAGAGGAAGGGAAAGGGAGAGAGAGAGAAACATCCATGATGAGAGAGAATCATGGATCAGCTGCCTCCTGCACACCCTCTACTGGGGATGGAGCCCACAACCCGGGCCTGTGCCTTTGACCAGAATTGAACCCGGGACTCTTCAGTCCACAGGCTGACGCTCTATCTGCTGAGCCACACCGGCCGGGGCTAATAGCCACATTTTTACAAGTAAAAACAGAGAGAGAGAGAGAGGTAAAGCTCATGTCGATCGTTCCCCGTGTACCTCACGTGTGGCCAGTTCTCCCCGCGGTCGGTCGGTGGGAGAGGCTGCCGACGGGGGATGCTTGGCGTCCACGTGAGAACGGAGCCGTGGGGATCGTGTGCCCTGCCCCCGGAACCGCCATGGCAGGCGCTGATGCCCCGCCAGGCTCGGGCCGCTCGGCCAGCTCTGCTCTGAGCAGGTCGGCGTCCAGCTCGTCTTTAACGTTCTCTGGTCACCCCTTTCCTCCCGGTGCCCCTTCTCCCTTTGTCCTGGGGGGCGGGGGCTTCTCGGAGGAGGTGGGAGTGTCCCGTGGCCCCCACGCCTCCCTGGCTCTGTGCAGGGTCTCCTGCCGTCACGGCCCAGTGGGACAGGAGCGAAGTTCTCCTGAAGCCGAGCTGGGCCCGCCCCCTCTCCCACCCCCCCACCCCCCCCACCCCCCCCCCACCCCCCCCATCCCCCGCCCTGGAGAGGAGGCAGCTCAGCCTCCCTCCCCAGAGGGGCTCCCTTGGACGGCGCGGCGCTGGCGGGATGTCAGACCGGCAAACGCAACTGCTGCCGCTCACCAACCACACAGCCCTGGGGACCCTGACGCAACCCTGGCTGAGGATGCGGGGTGGGGGGATGTCACCACAGGGAGCCCGGCCCGCGCTGGCGTCAGCAGCCCTGGCGGAGGCCCGCGTGGCTCTGGGGACGGAGCGGCGGAGCTGCCGGGAGCAGGGGGCCTGCGGGGACCTGCGCCGTCGCAATGCAGCCCGTGGCTGACGAAACGGCCGTGCCGAGGGGACCCGTGCGTGATGCAACCGCCAGCCGACTTCGGTTTGGCCCACCCCGGGCCCGCAGGGGGAGGACGGGCGAGGTCACACGGGCCTTCCGCTCCTTGCGGCCCGTGGCCCTGCCTGTGATGTGCGGGGACCAAGGCCCCCCGGGCCCCTCCACCGACACTCAGAACCGCGTCCCTGCTTCAGGGGACCCCAATGTGTGGTCTCCCCACGGCCCAGCCACGGGCGCCCCTCGACGCTGACAGCAGGGGGCGCGAGCAGGTCCCTGATGCGGGCCCTGAGCCCAGGCCCGGGGACATCCGCCCGCGCTCCCGCCTCGCCCCTTCTGGCCCCTCCGCCTCCATTTCTCCTTCACGAAGTGAGACGGGCGCCTGGGCCCCCCGAGACCGCAGGAGGCGTGGCCCTGAGGCCCTGGGGCCCTGACGGGCGCATCCCCCCTTCTCTCCCCTCTCATCCCCCCACGCATCCTGCATCTCCAGGAGGAGATGCTGAGGCCAGCCCAGGGCTCCGGCGGACGCACCCCACTGTTCAGCGTGTTGCTGGCTCCCCAAATGGGGGCAGCCCCTCTAGGGAAGCGGGGCCTCTCCCAGGGGCTTTGGGCTAGAAAGGAGGCGCCTGCGGGGGGGCGGGGACAGGGAATAGGAAGTCGGAGTGGACATGTCCTGGGATGAGGCGGCATGGCTCACGTGGGCCCTGAGAAAGGAGAGCCCCCCACATGGGGGGACGGGGAGGGAGGGACCCCGGGAGGTGGGGTGGCCCCAGAGCCCGGGCTGGGGCAGCGCGGGGCGGGGCGGCTGGGATCCGGCGCCTCTAAATATTTCAGCAGCAAGGCTATTTCTGTCGCCGCGGCCTCCCTCCGGCCGGCGGGCTGCGGGGCGGGTGTCGGGTGACCAGCGGCTCCGTGCTCCACGTGGGTGCTGTCCCGGCGACCACGGCGGCACTGGGTCGCTGTCCCCCGTGGGGAGAGGGGACAGACAGGCAGCGGGGCCCCCCCTTCCGGGGACGACTCTTATGACAAACATGGATCTCACGTCTCGGAAGCTTCCCTGGCGGCAGGTGACAGTGACAGGTCCCCACCCGGCCGCGTGGCTCAGGGGCTGAGCGGCGACCTAGGAACCAGGAGGTCCCAGTTCACTCCCGGGCTCCAGCCCCAGGGCGGGCGTGCAGGGGGCAGCGGTCCCATCATGGATGTCTCTCTCTCTCCCTCTCTCCCTTCCTCTCTGACGTCAGTGAAAATGTATTTTACAAAAGAGAGAAAGTGACAGTTCCCTGAGCTTCCAAACCGCACCTGGTGGCGTGGCAGCTGTGGAGGCCGGAGCCGGGCACCCTGGGGGGTCTCCCGCCACGGCCCCACCCGGGGTGCCGGGACCACGGAGCATGCCCCGAGTGGGGAGGAGCCAACCGGGCAGGCTGCTGTGCACACGGCACCGAGGTCCCCCGGGCCCGCTCCCTGCGAAGGGACGGCCGTTCCCGCCAGCCCCCGCCGTGGGTCTGTGTGGGCACCCCCTCCTGCCCGTCCCCAGGAGGACGAAGGCGAGGCTGCCGCACCACCTTCGCGCTCCCTTTGCCTGGAGGTGGCCTTCCTGAGGGATCTGTGTGCCCAGCAGGTGGCAGGCTTCCCCCAGATCAGCAGGGGCATCCACTGCCCCAGCCACCCCCCCCCCAGGGTGCCTCTGCTGCTGAGGGCCATAGGCCCCCCTCCCCCGTCCCAGGTGGCCCTGCCTTTCCCCCTCCCCCTACCTCTCCCCCTTCTCCACTCCCCTACCCACCTGCTCCTGAGCTGGGCTTCTTTTTTTTTTAAATATATTTTTATTAATTTCAGGGAGGGAGAGGGAGAGAGAGAAACATCAGTGATGAGAGAGAATCACGGATCGGCTGCCTCCTGCACGCCCCCCACTGGGATGGAGCCCGCACCCTGGGCCTGTGCCCTGACGGGGAATCGGACCCTGACCTCCTGGTTCCTAGGTCGACGCTCAGCCCCTAAGCCAGCCGGCTGGGCCCGAGCTGGGTTCCTTTCTGAGCGGGTCGTGCCCACAGCAGGGCCAGCCAGCTCAGACCCCAGCCGGCTCCCGGCCGGTCCTTCCCTGGGTCTGTCCCTGGCGCCTGGTGCGGAGCCGTTGGCATGGCCGCCTCCCGGGCCTGGCCTCTGGCCTCCGGGCCTCGGGGCAGGGGCACTGGCCCATGTCAGACCCAGGATGGGGTGGGGTCAGCCAGGGTCAGCGGGGCACGGGGACGTGGCCTGGGCCCTGTCCTTGCCACGCCCCCCGTGGCTGTGCTGGCCCTGGCACTGCCCCCAGGTCTCAGGGGGGGCTTGTGTGGAATGCACGTGGCTGCCCGGCCTTCAGTGATAGTAACAGCGTTATCATTACTGTGCCGACGCCGCGTGCTCAGTGCCGCCGTGTGCCCAGTGCTGCCTGTGCCCGGTGCCGCCTGTGCCCGGTGCCGCCTGTGTGCCCGGTGCCGCCTGTGCCCAGTGCTGCTGTGTGCCCGGTGTTGCCTGTGCCCGGTGCCGCCTGTGCCCGGTGCCGCCTGTGCCCGGTGCCGCCGTGTGCCCGGTGCTGCCTGTGCCCGGTGCCACCTGTGCCCGGTGCCGCCGTGTGCCCGGTGCTGCCTGTGCCCGGTGCCGCCTGTGCCCGGTGCCGCCTGTGCCCGGTGCCGCCGTGTTAGAAATGAGGAGAAGCCACCCCAAAGGACTGAGAGCAGGGCAGGAGGGCGTTGGCCTGTGGGACCCGGGTCGGTGGCCTCTTGCCTCATCCCCACCCCCGTTAGCGGGACATGGGGCTCAGCCCCCGTGTGGCCCTGGCCGGCCCCAAACACCCTCCCTGCCGCCTCGGAGCAAAGCAGAGGAGGCTGAGGGGCACTGGGGGTCGGGGGCCTGGGCCAGGGCCCCACTGCCCTGAGGGGCTCAGCTGCAAAGCCTCGGGGCCCGGAAACAGCTGAGCACACGTGACTGTGAGCTCGGGGAGCCCCCGCGAAGGTCAGCCCCAATCGGCTCCCACGGGCCTGCGTCCCTGAGGGCCCACGGCCACGCGATGCCTGGAGACTCAGCAGCCGCCACTGCAGTCACGGGGCGCCGCCTGCGGAGACCTGCCCGTTGCCCAGTGCGCCCCCGGGAGAAGCCTCTAGAACCGCCCTGAGCATGGGCTTCGCCCAGCCTGGTGGGAGAGGCACCTTTTAGGGCGCCCCGTGGGGGGCAGTGTCCCCCGCCCAGCACCCCGCGTCGTGTTGATTCTGGGGCCGCTCTGTCACTCACACGAGACTTGAGACTCGGAGCGGAAAGGTGACCTGAGGCCACCGGCTCAGCCTGCTCACCAGGCTGGGGCTTAGGTGATGGTGACAGGGGAGTGGGCGTGGGTGCCCGGGGCAGGGCCGGGCGGGGAGGCGGCTGGAGGACCCCGCTCCAGTGTTTAAAGGGGCCAGCCCCGCCCTGGGCTCACAGTGGTGTTCTTTGGGGGAAGCAGGACTGCATCTGAGGGCCTGTGGGGTCCCCACAGTTGGGGTGCCTGTGGGGCTCCCAGGATCCTGTCTGTGAGGATACTGCTGGGCCCAGGGCCCCCACACCCACCCCCCGCCCACGCAGCGGCGCCGTCATGCCCTCTCCCGCCTCAGAGCCGTCCTCAGGGAGCCTTGCTGTCCCCCTCACTGGAGGGCGTTCCTGGCGGGCCTAGGCTGAGGGCAGGAGTGGGCCGAGAGGGGTGACACGGCCGCCCGGCCAGCTGGGGGTCACGGCACGTGGGAGACAGGTGAGGGCTGACCCACGGGCCCGTCAGGACAGGCGTTGGTTTTGGGAGGGATCAGGCGGCAGCAAGCGGCCGGGGCTCGGCCAGGGCTGGTCACTGCCGGAGCTGGTCACGGCGAAAGGGTACGTCTCAGCCAGTGCCTTCCGGCAGCGCTCCCTGCGCCCCGGGAGCTGTGCTTGGGGCCCCCGCCCCTGTGTTAGCATTGGCCTGTTGAGCCGGCATTTAAATTCACCAGGAGAGCCCGGCCGGCGTGGCTCAGTGGTCAGTGGCGGCCCATGACCAGGCGGTCACAGTTCGATTCCCGGTCAGGGCGCAGGCCCGGGTTGTGGGCCCCATCCCCAGCGGGGGCCGTGCAGTGACTCTCTCTCATCATCGATGTCTCTATCTCCCTCTTCCTTCCTCTCTGACAGCAACTTAGAAATATTTAAAAATAAGTAAATGAGCTCCCTGGGAGAGCCTGGCTGGCGGAGGGCGCAGGTGGCTGTGTGGGCGTGGCCTCTGCCACTGGGTGGATGGGGCGGAGCCCATCTGGCCTTGGGGGGGGCCGTCCCCCCTCCCCCGCCCCTCCGCCCCTGGGGACTGTGCCTGACGGAGCCGTGTGTGGGCTGAACGCAGAGCTGTCCACCTCAGTTTGAAACCAGGGGAGCCCCCGCCGCCTGCGCGTCTCCAGGTGGTGGCGTCCTTGCTGTGGGGCCCGGGCAGGGGCCTCTGGAAAGAACATAAAGTCGGGGCAGCTGCCCCTGCCCAGGAGCCCAGGCTGGTGGCTGGCCAGCACCTCCCTGAGGTGTCAGGGGAAACATTCCGAGTAAATAAACGCGTGATTTCTGGGACCTCCCCGCCACTGTGGCTGGAGCCCAGGGCTCTCTGTCCCTTCAAAACTGAACCTGGGCCTGGGCGGCGAGGGAGGGCCCTGGCTTAGAACACAGCCCTGTACACACGCCACACAATACATATGCACATGTGTACACACATGGACGTGTGTCACAGCATACATACAACATGCATGGGCACATGTGCACGAACACACACCACAGTGCATGCAATACACACCACACTCCATATGCATGCACACACATGCATAAAAACTCACACATGAACACAAACACATGTATATGACACACATGCACAAACATTGCACATGCACACTCACACACCAGGTGCACACTCACATGCCCGTTGCACACTCACATGCAGAAGTGCACACTCACACGCATGGGTGCACACTCACACGCAGAAGTGCACGCTCACACGCATGGATGCACACTCACATGCATGGTGCACACTCACATGCACGGGTGCACACTCATACGCATGGTGCACACTTACACGCACGGGTGCACACTCACATGCAGAAGTGCACTCATGTGCATGGGTGCACACTCACTCGCACGGGTGCACACTCACACACGGTGCACACTCACACACACGGGTGCACACACACACATGGTGCACACTCACACGCACGGGTGCACACTCATACGCATGGTGCACACTCACACGCATGGTGCACACTCACATGCACGGGTGCACACTCGCACGGGTGCACACTCACACGCACGGGTGCACACTCACACGCACGGGTGCACACTCATACGCATGGTGCACACTCACACGCATGGTGCACACTCACATGCACGGGTGCACACTCGCACGGGTGCACACTCACACGCACGGGTGCGTGAGCCGGGAGAGAATGCGCAGTGCCCTCTCTGCGTGTTTGCTTTTCCTCTGTGTTTCTGTTTCAGTCGCTTTCAGGGTGGCTGGGCTGCCAGGTCCCCGCAAGCTTACGCTGTTCCCTCCGGGTCGCACGGGCGAGTCAGCCAAGACCCTCAGAACGTCCCAGCTGCGCCTCCCCGCTCTCCCGGCCACAGAGTAAAGGCTGAGGAGACACAGGTCCTGCCTGTCTGACCAGCGCTGGCCGAGGTGCTCCTGCCCCCCAGTCCAGCTCGCCTTGCTCTCCAGTGCCCTTTGCCCCGAGAACCGGCTGGGGCAGTGGCCAGGGCCCGGAGGAGTGAGGCCAGTGGCAGGACTGGGAGCCGTGGTGCATCCCGGCCCTTCCCCCTGCCCCTCCCCCACCCGCCTCGCTCTCGCAGAAGGACGGGGCCTGGTCACCAGGGCCTGTTTACTCTGTGATAAAAATAGCCATCCTCAAAGCAGCCTGCCCCCCCCTCCCCTGCGGGGAGCTGCCCCTGTGGGTGGGGGCGTGGCCTGGAAGATGCGCCCTCAGGCTCCTGGCTGGAGGTCCCCCTGCTTGGGGCCGTGATGTGGCCACCCCGGGGGGCCCTGGGCCCGGCCCACCTCCCGGTCGGGGCCCCCTGGACACCAGATATCCCCCATATGGCTCTGCTCCCAGGCTGCTGAGGAAGGGGCTCACAGGATGAGCGGGGACAGCTGGCCTCACGCCCAGCTCCTCCCGCGTCCTGACAAACGCGCAGCCCGCGGCGGGCGGCGAGGGGCCTCAGACGCGGGTGTGGCGCAGGCTTCTCGCTCAGCCAGACCTTCCTGTTGACCTCAGGGGTGACGTCGCCCCTAAAGGCCCAGCCTCCAGCGGCCGGGTAGCCAGGCCTCCCGGGGTGAGTGGGAGGCCCCGCAGGGCGTTGGTTCCCGAGATTAAACCCTTCCATTCCTGCGGGCGCCCGACCGCCACCCGGAGCCCTGCTGTGCAAGGTGCGGGCTCTGGTCCCGCCGGGTGGGTGCCCTTTCCGAGGAGGGCGGTGGGGGCTTCTCGGGGTGCTCTGAAGGGGTGCCCGGGCGCAGGGGGAGGGCAGGGCTCTGACTGACGCTGCGGGCGGCTCGCCCGTCTGGCATCACCAAGGGCACGCAGACCCGCGACGTGGTGCACGTGCCCGGCGCCTCCCACAAGTGGGCGCGGATGGAGGCATTGGCCTGCGGTCCAGGGTGGGACCAAGGCCGCCCCCGCGCTGGGTGGGGGGCGGGGGGGCTCACAGCGTTTGTCCCCCGGTCTCCCCGCTGGGTGGGTGGCATCTGCCAGCGCCGCCCACATAGCAGCAGGGCCCAGGCGGGGGCTCCCAGCAGCAGCAGCTCCTGCGGGGAGCAGAGACATTCGGGAGATGACGTCCCGCCGCCTCCTTGCTTTCCGGGGAAATCCCGCTTCGCGGAGCCAGTTTGGCGGGAGAGGGGCCCCGAACCGGCCCCCTTGGACCTCGCAGCTGTGACCGGCAGTTGTCAGCGGCGGGGCGTCGTGCCTTTGGGGAGTCGGAGCCGGACACGTGCCGAGAGCAGCCCGGGGCCAGCGGAGGGGGGAGCGTGCGCTTAGAGGTGAATGAGCGGCTAAGGAGCGTTTAGCACGGCCTACGGGGTGCGTGTCTGAAAGCAAAGGGGGGTCCATGCGCTGGAAGGAGAGGGCCTGGCCAGCGGCCGCACCCCCGTCTGACGCAGTGCCCCAGGCCCTGGGAGAACCGGGGCCGCCAGTCTGCGGCGGTGGGAGGGCCCCTGAGCCACCCACCTGCCCGGCTTCCTCGTCATGAAAACCATTAGCTACTCCTCACACGTGTCTGCCCGGGATGGAGCAGAGTCCCCCAAATTCACGTGTCCCCCCGCCGAGCCCCGGAGTGGGTCCTTCTGGGGAAGGGCCTTTGCAGACGGGAGGGAGGTGAGGAGGTGAGGCCATCCGGGAGGAGGTGGCCCCAAATCCAGTGAGCGTCCTCGGAAGACACAGCAAAGGACACGACGTGGAGACGGCCGTGACCAGGAGGCGTGCTCGGAGGGTGTCCGCCGCCGCCGTCAGCGCTGGGAGAGCCCAGGACCTCCCTGGCCCGCAGGGCGAGCGCGGCCGGCGGCGCCTGCGTTTGGGACGCCTGGCCTCCGGAACGGGCCAGCCCTGGGGGCTGTCGGCGGCCACACCAGCGCCTGCCTCCATCTGTGGGGCTGGGGGCCGTGTGGGCGCCAGGGTCGGAAGGCAGAGAACGCCTGGCGGGCAGAGGGAGCCGGGCATGGAGGTGCCTGGCTCTGCTGTTTCTGTTTTTTGTTTTTTATTGGTTTCAGAGAGGAAAGGGGGGGCGGGGGAGAGAGAAGCATCAGTGATGAGAGAATCATCGATTGGCTGCCTCCTGCACGCCCCCTACTGGCGGGGGGGGGTGATCGAGCCCACAACCTGGGCACGTGCCCTTGGCCGGAATCCAACCTCCTGGGACCCTTTAGTCCGCAGGCTGACGCGCTAGCCACTGAGCCACGCCGGCCAGGGCTCCGCCTCTTTCCTCGCTGTCCTCTCCGCTGAGGACGGAGGCGGTGTGGCCGCCGGCCTGCGGGCTCAGCTCCCGGCGGGACTGGTCCGCGGGGCCGCTGTCTGCTGGGAGCCGGCAGGGTGGTGTCTGCTTCGGCCTCTCGCCCTGGCGGCTTGTTCGGGCCGCCTTTCCTGTTCCCTCCGAAGGGACGCCACTCGCCGGAGACGGAAAGGCCTGCGCTCTGCGCCCGGCGCGGCCGTGGCTGACGTGGGCCGTGGCCTCTGGCCTCGTGCTCGTTCTCGTTTCGTTTCTTTTAACGTGTGTTTACTGCTGTCAGGGAGGAAGGGAGAAGCAGAGCGATAGAGACATCGATGAGGAGAGAGTCCCGGACCGGCTGCCTCCTGCGGGCCCGAGTTTCACGGCCCCCCCGCCGGGGATCGAGCCCGCAACCCGGGCCTGTGCCCTGACCGGGAACCCAACCGCCACCTCCGGTTCCTAGGTCGGCGCTCACATCTGAGCCGCGCCGGCCGGGCCACAGCGCTGGTGTTCAGTGGGGTCACGGCTTCCCCTCTGGAAGAGTCACAGGACGGGGGAGGCGCTGGGTGGGGCCTGACCTGGGGTCCCCGAGTTCCTCACTCAGCTGCGCGTGGGGAGCGGGTTCGAACCCGCCAGGCGGGGCAGGCTGTGGTCGTCCCCCCCCCGACCCCCCCCTTTTCTCTCGCTCACACGCACGCCCCCGGGTTCAGCCCTGAACGGGCTGCGCGCGTACCGTGGGGAGCAGCGCGGGGAGGAAAACCCCATTTCCTGTCCGGGTGCAAGTCCTGTAAGCCGGGCGCCGGGAGCTCGGGCCTGCGGAGCCCATGACGTTCCCTGGCTGTCCCCGCAGCGAGGACTTCACGGCCGCGGGGGGCGGGGGGCCGGGGAGCCAGGACTTCACGGCCGCGGGGGGCGGGGGGCCGGGGAGCCAGGACTTCACGGCCGCGGGGGGCGGGGGGCCGGGGAGCCAGGACTTCACGGCCGCGGGGGGCGGGGGGCCGGGGAGCCAGGACTTCACGGCCGCCGTGGGCCTGGGCGGGGGGCCAGGGGGGGGCAGGGGCTCCGGGCAGCCAGCTGGGGAGCAGGAGGCGTGGTCTCCGCTGCCGGCTATTACTTACGGTATTACCGCATTGACCAGCGTGCCCAGCCCCCTCAGCCTCCAAGCCGCCTGCAAGTGCCGTCGGGAGGACGACGAACAAACGGCCCCTGCCGGCGGCGTCTCCCGGGGCCGAGCGGGGCCGGAACCACGTTAAGGGAGGAGCCGGCGGCCGCGCGGCCAGCACCGACCTGCTGGGCGGCTACGCGGCCCCGGGGACACTGGGCCGGGAGCGCAGGCGGCTGGCGCCGTGAAAGCGGCCTCCCTTTTCCTTGGAATCGGACCGTGTTGCTGTTGGGCTCACTCGCAGAAACCCAAACGAAAGCAGCACCAGTGGCGCCTCCTCCCGGCGGGCGGGCGGGCGGGCGGGCCGTCGTTCTCGCCGCGGGGACGCGAGGTTCCCTGCGTGTCTTGCCCTCATTGTGTCGGCAGTAAACCGCAGCAACGCGCCCGCTCCGTCCTCTGGTGATTCACACCCCCGTCGTCAGCCCTGCGCGCTCCGCGGGCCGGGCACACACGGCAGCGCTGATGGTGCTGTCCCCCCACCCCCCGCTCCGCGGGCCGGGCACACACGGCAGCGCTGATGGTGCTGTCCCCCCACCCCCCGCTCCACGGGCCAGGCACACACGGCAGCGCTGATGGTGCTGTCCCCCTGCTCCACGGGCGGCGGCAGACAGGGCTGTGATTTGTGTCCTGCTCGGCCCGCTCTGCCCCCACCCGCGGCTGTGGCGTCGCTCTGGGCGGGAAGGCCACGCGGGCCCCGGGGTGGGCTGAGGACACCCCCGGGCTGGGCCACCGCAGGTTGCAGGGGCTGGAATAACGGAATCCTCGGGACTCTGCCCCGACCGCGCCATGCAGCGGTTCCCAAAGCGTGGGACGCGCACCGGGTGCAGGGGCGCCGCCGCGCAGGCCTGGCACTCTGGCCGCGTTGATAGATGCCCCGGATGCTTCCAGAGCCAGCCCACCCTGCACGGCTGCCGCCTCAGGGGCTGCGGGACCGGGCAGCGCCCAGCCCAGGGGTGGGTTGATCCAACACTGCGTGCGTGCATTCTTGCTTGTGTGCACCTGTGTGCATGTGCTCACCTGTGTGCATGTGCAGCTGTGTGCACGTGCACCTACATGTGTGCGCAGCTGCGTGTATGTGCATGTGCAACTGCGTGCGTGTGCACCTGTGTGCATGTGCATCTACGTCTGTGTGCAGCTGTGTGCATGTGCACATACGTGTGCGCGGCTGCGTGCATATGCATGCACAACTGCATGTGCACATGTGTGCGCCTGCATTGCGCAGCTGTGTGTGTGCGCGCCTACATGTGTGTGCACCTATGTGCATGTGCACCTACATGTGTGTGGCTGCGTGCATGTGCAGCTGCGTGCGTGCACGTGCATGATGTTCATGACCTGATGGTCCCAAGTAGAACTTCCCTGCGAGCTGACCAGAAGCGCAGAGTGACCGTGGCTCCCCTGAGGGTGAGCTAGCTGTGGGTTTTTCACGGGTGCCTTTTGCCAGGTTGAGGGTGTGTCTATTTCTAGTTTGATGAGGGTTTTTATTATGAAAAGGTGCTGGATTTTTGTCATCATGTGTTTTTCTCTGCAGCTAATGAGATTGTTCTGTGGCTTCTGGCCTTTACTGACCTGGTGAGTGGCCTTGACCTCCATGTATTGAGCCGCCTTGGCCTCCCTGGCCTGAGTCCCACTTGGTTGTGGCGCATAATCCTTTTATGTGTTGTTGGGTGTAGCTTGTTATTTCTGGTGGTCGCCATGATGCATTCTGCCTTTTAGAGAACTTGTAAAATAAGGGACAAGATGCAAGTAAAGCACCAGCACGCCGTCTAAAGTTCTCCTTATTATAATGTCAGTATGGTTCCTGCTTATACCATCTAGACACATAAAAGGCTGACATGCAAAGTGTCCCCTCCAGAGTTCGGCCCGGAGAACGGGAGTTCCATCGCTCGCTATGACGTGCACTGAACACCAGGGGGCGGCGTGGAACATGGCGGGCCACCAGCGGTGGCAGGGCACTGAGGGTGAGGGAGTGAGCCAGGGAAAGTGGATGGGGGGCGGACCTGATCAGCCCTGATCGCTGGCCAGGCCTAGGGACCCTACCTGTGCACGAATTTTGTGCACTGGGCCTCTAGTGTAGATATAAAATACAGGTAAATAGACGTTGTATGTAAAATCATGTTGACATCATAGTTCATATAGTTTTGTATCCTAGTTTCTTCTTTCAATATAATAGTGTGAGAATTTTCTTTAGTCAATAAATACTTCCATAAACTATATCACAATATATGACAACATTCCCCTATTGTTAGAAATCTGGTAATCATGCCGCGTTGAATGTTGGTGTTTGGGTTTTTTCCCGACTGCGTTCAAGTATGATTAAGGTACAGTACGCGGTATGTATCTAAAGTGTCTGCTTTGCTGAGTCTTGCCATGTAATCACCACGGCACCCATCCCCACCATCGCGGTAATGAACCTCCCCAGCACCACAAGGCTCCCGGTGGCCTCTGCAAGGCCCCCTCCCGCCGCCCCGCCCCCATGGCTTACCTGCCTGTCACTGTAGACTCGTTTGCATTTCCTGGAGTTTGATGTGAACGAATCACGCAGAGGAGTGTTTCGTTTTGTTTCGTTTGTCCGGCTTCTCTGTCCGCACAACGATGCTTCCGTGTGTCCACACCGTCGCGTGTGTCCTCAGTCCAGGCCTTTCTCTCGCCGAGCCCTATCGCATGGTAGTGTCCACCACAGCTGCTTTCGCCGCGTGCCTGCGGGGCTGCGTTCGGGTCTCCGCTCTCACGCACGAAGCTGCCGCGGCCTGTTGTGTGGGATTCTTGCACGTGGCCATGTGCTGTTATTGCTCTTGCTACCTCCTGGGCGTGGCAGGGCCAGGTGCTGGGCGGGTGGGTGTTTCACGCTGTACATGCCCAGCGGCAGGGGCGGGAGATCCAGTCCCCCCCCCACCTACCCCCCCCCCCCCCCGTCCTCATCGCCTGGGCAGGCTCAGTCTTTGAGGTCAGCCTCCCAACAGGTGTGCAGGAGCGGCTCGCTGGGGTTTGCATTTGCATTTTCCCTGCAATGCAAATGGTCGGAAGGTCGATGTTCATCCCCCCCCTCCCCCGCCACACACACACACACACACACACACACACACACACACTGATATCCAGGTGCTCTGACACCATCTGCAGAAACCGATCCTTTCTCCACTGGGTCTTCATCAGTGATGCTGAGTAGTCCTTCATGCAGCTTTGGGTCCAATTTCTTTCCCTTAACACGATGCACTGGAGCTTCACGCTTGTTTGTATGGGAGACTTGCTCCTTGGCACCGCTGCTTGCTACTTTGTATCCACTGCCTGATACTTTGTATCCGCTGCTCGCTACTTTGTATCTGCTGTTTGCTACATTGTGTTCGCTGCCCACTGCTTTGTGTCTGCTGCTTGCTACTTTGTATCACTGAGTCGAGGTCCCTGTACAGAGGAGCGCTGTGCGGGCCTCCGCTTGCCAGTGGAGAGATGCTCGGTCATTCCTGGTGTTGCGATTGCTCATGCCGCTGCCGAAACGTCCTCGCAGATGTGGTGCGAACGCTTCCCAGGCCTCCTGGGTGAACGCCCGGGAGTGGGATGTTTGGCCTGAGACGCTGCCAGACTGTTTCCCACATTTCGTTTGGCATTCACTGCTCATCTGGCAACCCCACCGGCGCACGTGGCATTCCAGTCGCCCCACACCTGCCGGCGCCCCGCGTTGTCCGCCTGCTTCCGTTTGCTGGTTTCTCAGTCATTCTGTCCGGCGCGCAGCGGATCGCACCGTTCCTCTGTCCCACACGGCGGCCCGTTTCCGTTTCTCTCCGAAAGGATGGTGCCCTGCGCTCACTTGCCACCTTACCTGAAGAAATATCTGTTCCCAGAAATCTTGGGCCGGCTCCTAGAATTGTGTTGTTTGTTTTCTTATCGCGAGCCTTGCGGCTTCTTTCTGTGTCTGGGCACAGATTCTTCCCCAGATGTGTGCTTTGCAGGGATCTCTTCCCAGCCCCTGGCTTGTCTTTTTATGTCCTTAACCGCGTCTCCCAAAGGCAGAAGGCTTCCCGTGCTGATGGAGCCAGTGTGTCCCCTCATGGACCAGCTCTGGCGGCGTAGCTGAGGACTCCCTAGTGATGCCACTGAGTTTTTTTTTTGTTTTTTTTTATTGATTTTTCACAGAGAGGAAGGGAGAGGGAGAGAGAGTCAGAAACATCGATGAGAGAGAAACATCGATCAGCTGCCTCCTGCACACCCCACAATGGGGATGTGCCCACAACCATGGTCCATGCCCTCGACCGGAATCCAACCTGGGACCCTTGAGTCCGCAGGCCGACGCTCTATCCACTGAGCCACACCGGTCAGGGCGATGCCACTGAGTGTTAAGTTTCCTCACACACCTGCTGGACACGAGCCCTGATTGGGTATGTGTGTGGTGGACATGCCTCCGGGGCTGTGGCCTGCATTTTTGTTTTTCTTAATGCTGTGCTTGAGCATAAGGGTTTTCATTCTTCCACTTGATGAACTGGTTCTTTTGTAATTTGTGCCTTTCGTGTTCCGAGAAACCTTGGCCTCTTCCGCGGTCGTGAAGGATTTTCCTTGTGGGTCCTTGTCGAATGTTTAGGGTTAGGCATCACATCCGGGCCTGCGATCCATAGCGAGTGACTTCCTGTGTATGGCACGAGGAAAGGTCGAGTTAATCCCTACCCCCCCCCACCCCCATTCGTGGAAAACTATCCTTTCTCCATTGTATCTTTGTCAATAACGAGTTGACCAAGTTTGTCTGTTTCTGGACTCTATTCGGTTCCTTTGATTTAAAAGTCAGCCTTTTCACCTATGCCAAGCAGCCTCGACTGTTGTAGGTTTGTAGTAAGTCTCAAAGTCAGATAAGTGCTCCCACTTTCTTCTTTTGTAGGATTGCTTTGTTTACTGTAGGTATTTTGCATTTCCATGTGAATTTTAGAGCCGACTTGTCCATTTTTATCCCTCCCCCCAAAACCCTGCTGGATTTTTTATTGGGATTGTGTTGAATACATAGATACATTGGGTAAGATTGCTATCAACTGTTGGACTCCATGGACATGGTATACCTCCATTTATTTCAGGCTCCTTTCATTTCTCTCAGCAAGGTGTTGTGTTTTTAGCATAAAGGTCTTGAATGCCATATGTTACATTTATTTCTAAGGATTATATATGTAGGGTTCTTTTCCCACTCTCATGGAATTTTTTAAATGCATCACACTTCTCAATGTGTCTGTTGCTAGTCTTTAAAAATACAATTCATGTTTGTACATTGACCTTTTACCCTGCAATCTTGCTGAATTCATGTATTAGTTCTTTTAAAAAATATATATTGTCATTGATCTCAGAGAGGAAGGGAGAGGGAGAGAGCGACAGAAACATCAACAATGAGAGAGAGCCACTGTTCACCCCCCCCCCCCCCCCCCCACCGAGCCCGCAGCCCGGGCCTGTGCCCTGACCGGAAATCGAACCGTGACCTCCTGGCCCATCGGTTGGCGCTCGATGGGGCTCACGTATTAGTTCTCATAGTTGTCTTATAAATCCCGCGGGATGTTTCCTGTGGTATCGTCCTCACAGAGGGACCGTTTACTCCTTCTTCTCCTGTTCCTGCCTCCGCTGAGGCGAGAGCCTCCAGCACAGCACGGAGCAGACGCGGGAAGCAGCCGTCGGCGCCTTCTCCTGACAACGGGGGAGCGTCCGCCCGTCGGCCCGTCCGCCCGTCCGCCCGCCCGTCCGCCCGTCCGTCCGCGGGTGCGGTGCTCACCGCAGGATGCCTGGGGCTGCCTCTAGCAGCTCCAGGAGGCTCCCTCCTCCTCGTGCGCCCACAGTTCCGGTCACGGATGAGGGTCAGACTTGTGTCGGGTGCTTTTTCGTCACGATCCTGCGTGTGTTGGCCAGGAGCGCCTCTGGTTACTCAGGACGAACACCGCGCGTGTGAACCCCTTCGGCTTTGGCACCCTCTTTCCGGACGGCCGATCCGAGGCATCTGACCGGGCGAGGGCCCCTCAGACCCTCCCCCGGCAAGATTTTATCACTTAAAACCGCTGCCCACTTCCCGGCCCCCCCCCCCCCCCAGCGCGCTTCTGTCCCCATTTCCGCTGACTGCATTCCCACGGGCGTGAGCATTTCGCTGGGTGTTTGTGCGGAGTCTCGGTTGTGTGACATACTGTCTCACCTTAGAGAGGTGAGTCCCTGTCACATACATGTTGTTCTTGGGTTTTGCTGTGTTTGACGCACTGTATGTGGGGAGCAGTTTTAGGCTCACAGCACAATTGAGCAGGAGGTGCAGAGAGTTCCCCCGCACCCCTCCCCGCACCTGCACGCCCCCCCCCCCGCCCCGCCCCATCCCGCCAGGTGTGTTTCTTATGAGGAATGAACCTGCGTGGGCACGGCGCCGCCGCCAGAGCCTGCAGGCTGCGTCAGGGCCCCGCTGGACTGCACAGTCCATGGGACAAACGTATAAGGACACGCGTCCACCCGTGTAGCGCCCCCCCCCCCGCAGAGTTTCATGCCAAGAAGGCCTCTGGCCCTGCCCCTCCCACTCCCCCTGGGCGCAGACCTACTGGCCCCGTAGCCTGCCTTTTCCACGCGCCACACGCTGAGTCACGCCGCCCGCAGCCTTCTCGCTGGCCTCTCCCTCCCGGCCACATGCATGTCCGTGTCTCCCGTGTCTTCTCGTGGTCCGAAGCTCTTTTCCTTTTAGCGGAATCTGTGTGCTCCGCGTGTGCCGCGGTGTGTCTGCCCGCCACCCGCTGCAGGGCATCTTGGATGCTGCCAAGTTCTGGCCGTTGTGAGGGGCCCTCAAAGGGGGACACTGTTTCCAGGCCCGCTCCCCAGGCCTCCCCTCCCCCACTCCACACACACCTCCACGCCCTCCCCTATGCGCCATGGCTGCGCTCAGGGGGCAGGCCGGGGCTCCAGAGCCCAGATCCCGGTGGGAGAAACCCCAGCTCGGCTGCTGTGGCCGGAGGAGCCTGGAGAGACACCCCCCACGCACACACCTCCCCGCAGCACCCGCCTCCGGGCAGAAGTCTGGAAGCCCTTGCCAGCCCCTTGGGGGGAATCATTCGCATGCATTCATTGTTCCGCGGACTCGGAGGTCTCAGGATGAGCGGAAAGAAGAACAAATGTGTAAGTTTGGTTTCACTTGAAAATGTTACCATCTGGCCTCGAGGTCTCTTTGACCTTGAGGAGCGCAACTGAGCTCTTCCGGAGGTGTCTTCCCCGCTCAAGCTTCTTCTGAAAGCAGCCGCTTCCTGTATGTGTCAGTGCGTGTCTGTCGCTGTGTAACAAATGACTTCTAATGTTGCAACTTAAAACAACAACCTTTTTTTAAAAAATATATGTTACTGATTTTTTACAGAGAGGAAGGGAGAGGGATAGAGAGTCAGAAACATGGATGAGAGAGAAACATCCATCAGCTGCCTCCTGCACACCCCCCACTGGGGATATGCCCGCAACCAAGGTCCATGCCCTCGACCGGAATCGAACCCGGGACCCTTGAGTCCACAGGCCGACGCTCTATCCACTGAGCCACACTGGTCAGGGCACAACAACCTTTTTTCACTCACAGTTCTCCTAGGCCGGCCGGGCTAGGTCAGGCGGGGCTCCCACAGGCCCCTGTGGCCGTCTAGGGGCAGGACGGGGGGCAGGGTCTGAGGTGGCCTCTGTCCAGGCTCTGGTGCTGACCGCAGCTGGGCCGCTCCTCGTGGTCTCTTGACTCCAGGCTTCTGGAGGCCGGGGACTCCCGGAATGTCGCTCACACTGCAGCAAAGTAGCCAAGGCACCTGGCAAGGCCCGCCCACATCCCGGGCAGACAGAGGGCGGCGCTGTGGACTGAGGCCGCGGCGGACCTCCGCCTCGTTCCGGGGAGAGAACGCACCTCCCCGGCGCCGTGGGGCGCCGGCGCCCTTCCCGCCTCGGATGGCCCTCAGTAAAGGACAAAAGCTGACAAACGCGACGTTTCTCAAGTTTAGCGTCTTCTCGCTTTCGCTGCGAGACATTTTAACCTGCAGCGCGGCGGGGTCTGTCCCCTAACTCACCCACCCTTTTCCCTTCAGCGCGCCTCGCAGAGGAATTTTACCAACAACCCGATTATACGCGGCACGTACGGGGATTTCTAACACCAGGCTGCTCGCGTGTGTGAAAAGATTAAAAACGGAAGCGGCCTGTGTTCCCATGTTCCGGGGGTTTCTGTGTCCTCACGATTTCCCCTCCGCCTTCAAGATCCCCGGCCTCTCCACGTTGGGCCCAGCGCTGTACTGGCGCCGCGGCCTGGCCGGCCTGCGCTGGGGCTGCGCCTGCGGAACTGCGGGAAATGGTCCCTAACACCGGACACCGGTCTTGAGGGGTCACCGATGTCGCCTGGCTGACCCCGCCGAGGCTGTGCCGTCACCTGCGACGACAGGTCCCCAGGACCCCGAGGCCGCCACCAGCTTTGCTCCAGGGTGCCCCGCGGAACCGGAACCGCTGCTGCGGGCCCCAAGCTCAGCGCCCTGTTAACGCACCGCTCAGTCACGCGTGCGAATGCCCCCTGCGGAGCTGCAAGGGCTGAGGCAGGCTTCTGCCCGGAGGCGGGATGCTGCGGGGGGGGGGGGTGTGTGTGCGGGGGTGGGGGGAGGGGTTGGACCTGGGTTCTGGAAGCTTCCACCCACTGCCCTCGTCTCGGCCGGCCGGGACCTGGGTTCTGGAAGCCCGGCCTGCCTGTGGGGTGAGCAGGCCGCTGCCTGGTGGGAAGGGCGGCAGGTTTGGAGGGGGCGCTGGGTGCTGGGGAGTGGGGTGGGGTGCGGTGGGAGGGGCTGGAAATAATGCCCTTTGGTGGGCCCTGTGGGGCTGGGTGGGGAGGGAGCCCAGGACGGGCTGGGGAAGGGGGCGGAGCCAGGCGCCCTGGGCCGCTGTGGCCTCCTGTTCAGCGAGCGGCTAGGATGCCGCATGGAGTGCCCGGCGGGGGCTGCTTCAGCCCCGCAACCTGCCGTGTTTGGCAAAAATCATCTCACCGTGCAGCTCGGCCGGGGTCCCCGTGGGGAGACGGGCTCCCTCAGCCCTTTTGGGGGGAGCTCGCTGCGTGGCGACAGCGGGGCAGCTGACCTGCCTCCTCCCACCAGCTGCTTGTCCACACCACACCCCCCCCCCAGCCCCGCTGCTTCCTCCACAGCCGGGTGCCCAGGACGGAGGACGGAGGGCGCCTCAGCCGCTTCTCCAGGCGGGTGGGGAGGGGCCGCGTTGTTCCGGGGCAGCTTTGGTCCTGAAAAGGCGGCCTGTGTCTTTGGGGAAGTTCCGGGCGAGGAGGGGCTGTGCGCAGACAATCCAGAGGCGCTGCGTCCTCAGCCGGGTGCCCGACTGGGGTGCGCGGCCGAGGAGGGGTGCGCAGACAATCCAGAGGCGCTGCGTCCTCAGCCGGGTGCCCGACTGGGGTGCGTGGCCGAGGAGGGGGTGCCCGGCCGAGGAGGGGTGCGTGGCCGAGGAGGGGTGCGTGGCCGAGGAGGGGTGCGTGGCTGAGGAGGGGGTGCCCGGCCGAGGAGGGGTGCGTGGCCGAGGAGGGGGTGCCCGGCCGAGGAGGGGTGCGCGGCCGAGGAGGGGTGCGTGGCCGAGGAGGGGTGCGTGGCCGAGGAGGGGTGCGTGGCCGAGGAGGGGGTGCCCGGCCGAGGAGGGGTGCGTGGCCGAGGAGGGGTGCGTGGCCGAGGAGGGGGTGCGCGGCCGAGGAGGGGTGCGCGGCCGAGGAGGGGTGCGCGGCCGAGGAGGGGTGCGCGGCCGAGGAGGGGTGCGCGGCCGAGGAGGGGCGCGCGGCCGAGGAGGGGTGCGTGGCCGAGGAGGGGGTGCGCGGCCGAGGAGGGGTGCGCGGCCGAGGAGGGGTGCGCGGCCGAGGAGGGGTGCGCGGCCGAGGAGGGGTGCGCGGCCGAGGAGGGGGTGCGCGGCTGAGGAGGGGTGCGTGGATTGGTCACCTGCCGGTGACGGTCTGGCTGAGGCAGGAACACGGGATGCAGGGCCACAGCCAGGCTGAGCCGGAGCCCGGGCCACGGTCCGCAGCCCACGCGGCCTCTTCTCGGATTGCGTGTTAAATCCCGCGGGACCGCCTTTCACCACGGCGTGGCGGAATCCACGCAATAGAGCATTTTCCGCCGGGGTTCTGAACGAATCCACCAGCCCCTTCCCGAGCAGAGTCAGTGGGCTGTGCTGCTGCGCTTGGAGCTTAGAAGCCGTGAACTATGTGCGGTGAGGACCTGGCCGCGAGGCTTGAGTGCACATCCCAGCTCCCCCACCTGCCTGCTGGGTGGCCTCAGGAAGGTCACTCAGCCTCTCTGGGCCGCGGTCCCTCTTCTGTGCGATGGGGCTCCTGGCACTGCTCCTTCCACGGGGTTATCGGGAGGCCGAGAACAGCACCTGAGACGTGGTTAACCCAGGGCAGACCCGTACTGAGCGCCTAACAGATGTTCACGATTAGTATCAATAACAGTAATAACCCACATGTGTCCTAACTGGGCCAATATTTGCTCAGGAAAAGAGGGAACCAGTGCGGACCCTAGCCGAAGCCCCGTGCTGCCTAGAATGCTCAGGAAACAGCCCGCAGGACCTGGGTGCCCCGCCCGGCATTACCACCAAGTCCTGTCACGATCCTCGCTTTGCAAATGAGAAAACAGAGGTCCAGAGAGGCTTGGTTAGGTGCCCGAGGCCACACAGCAAGGGCTCGCCACCATGACCTCCTCTGTCGATAGGAAGTGGGACAGAATTTGATCCCGAAAATGCTTCCCCATCCACATGCAGATGTCACTGCACGTGACTTGCGATGGATTCACGCCTCCCTTCGTGGGTGTCTGAGAGCCTCCTGTTTGCACATGTGTTTGGCCTGTGTGTGTGTGTGAGTGTCTAAGCCGGGGAGCGCGTTTCAATGGCCCCCCACGCCCTCCCTGTCCTTCCCTTGGGGCCACACGGACAGAGAGACGCGTGGCCATCACACGCCCTGCTCCCCAGCTCCCCCTCCGGCGTGGACGCCCACCTGCGCTTCCCCGACAGCCACGGCCTCCTGCAGACCCCGCGCTGGGACGAGCCGCAGCGGGCGCGGGCGCTGGAGCAGATCTGCGGCGTGTTCCGCGTGGACCTGGGGCACATGCGCTCCCTGCGCCTCTTCTTCAGGTGAGCGGGCTCGGTGGCAGGCGCCCTGTGCGCGGGGCCCCTGCGGGCACTGCTCGGGTCCAGCCCTGGCATCGCTGATGTCGCCAGCGGTGGGACCCACCAGGGCCGCCCCCCAGGAAGTGGGTCGGGGTGGCTCCCACATTCATTCGTCCTCCTTCGGGGCTGGGGGGGAAGGGGGTTGTGGCTCAGGCGGCTCCTGTCACCCGCCCAGCAGCTCTTAGGATGGCCGGGCTTCCCCAAGGGGGCGCCCTTTCTTTGGTGATGGCGGACCATCCCGGGTAGCGTCCTGCCCAGCGGCCACAGCGAGCCCTCCGGAAAGCCAGGTGGCCCAGCCGCAAGGGGGCACCAACCAAAGACCAGAACTTAGAAGCAGCAGCTGGGCCCGGCCCGGCGGCTCAGGGGTTGAGCGTCCACCGATGAACAGGAGGTCCCGGTTCGATTCCCGGTCAGGGCCCAGGCCCCGGTTGTGGGCTCGGTCCCCAGTGGGGGGCGTGCAGGAGGCAGCCGATCCGTGATGCTCTCTCATCATTGATGTTTCTCTCTCTCTCTCTCTCTGAAATTATATATATATATATATATATATATATATATATATATATATATTTAAAAAAGGCAGCAGGCCTGTCACCCGAGGGGGTCCCCAGACCCAGAGCCACATTCCAGCCTTTTATGGAAGGGGCCACGGTCCGGCCTGATGGGTGGTGACGGTTTCCCAGGGGGGATCTCCCAGCGTGCCCCGCGCCTGCTGGAAGGGGCCCCCGGAGGAGGCTCTTGCTGCCACCCACCTGGTCTGAATCTGGTCCAGCACCAGCACCTGCCGCCCCCTCTCCGAGGGAAGGGACCGTCCTGCCCGGCGGCGAGAGAGGGGACAGAGGCCTCTCCAACAGGCCTCCAGGGAGCACACGAGACCAGGCCTAGTCCCTGCCTCCTGAGAGGGAACAGCGCCTTCATGTCTTCAGCAAAGCGGGGGGTGGAGGGGTGGCTTCTGTTGGACGCACTCTGTCCCCCCTGGGCCAGCAGCCCAGCTCTGCAGGGACTTCCTGTCTCCTGCCCCAAGGTCAGTCCCCGTGGCCTGTGATTGTCCTTGGGAACAAACCCCATGTTTACACCCCATCCCTCCCCCACACACTCAGTGACGAGGCCTGCACCAGCGGCCAGCTGGTCGTCGCCAGCCGCGAGAGCCAGTACAAGGTCCTCCACTTCCACCACGGCGGCCTGGGCAAGCTGGCGAGCGCGCTCCAGCAGTGGGAGCGCTGCGCGGGGACCCGCCTCCACGGCCAGGTAGGCAGCGGGCCCAGGGCTCCACGCATCTCCTCCTGCGTGGCCTCCTGGGCTGACTGTGGCCTCGTGGGCTGTAACTGTGGCCTCGAGAGCTATGACCGTGGCCTCGTGGGCTGTGACCGTGGCCTCGTGGGCTGTGACCATGGCCTCGTGGGCTGTGACTGTGACCTCGTGGGCTGTGGCTGTGGCCTTTGTGGGCTGTGACTGTGGCTGACCGTGGCCTCGTGGGCTGTGACTATAGCCTCATGGACTGTGACTGTGGCCTCCTGGGCTGTGACTGTGGCTGACTGTGACTTCATGGGCTGTGACTGTGGTCTCCTGGGCTGTGACTGTGGCTGACTGTGACTCCATGGGCTGTGACTGTGGTCTCCTGGGCTGTGACTGTGGCTGATTGGCCTCGTGGGCTGTGACCATGGCTGACCATGGCCTTGTGGGCTGTGACTGTGGCCTCCTGGGCTGTGACCGTGGCTGACCATGGCCTTGTGGGCTGTGACTGTGGCTGATTGGCCTCGTGAGCTGTGACCATGGCTGACCGTGGCCTCGTGGGCTGTGACGGTGGCTGACTGGCCTCCTGGGCTGACCATGGCCTCGTGGGCTGTGACTGTGGCCTCGTGGGCTGTGACCGTGGCTGACTGGCCTCGTGGGCTGTGCCCAGGGCTGATCGGGCAGTAACTCTGGGTTTGAAACGAGTGCCCAGGGCTCCTTGAAACGCCAGTCTCTCACTAGAAGTCATGTTTTGACAAGGCTCCTGCCATATTTTGCTCCATCCACACACACATGTAATAAGCACTCTTTAATGACCTGTTTAAGGAACTGTATGTGCTTATTAGAAACGGCTGACTTTACAGCCCCTCCCTCCCACCGAGCCTGAGCCTCCCGCTGGCTTCCCTGTTACAGCCGCCCTCCCCCCCCAATTGAACAACCTTTGATTCTGAATTAAATGTCAGCTGCAGTTTCGCCCTGGATCATGACTGCCAGTGGAGACGACCTGACAGGCAGGCTCCCAGAACAGCGCTCCCTTTGTATGTGGCCAATCACATGTAATTTATTGCAGGCCCTTCCGGCCAAGGCAGGCGAGCCGGGCCCAACGAGGCATTGATTCCATTTTGCGGCTGGGGTGGGAGGGAGAGTGGGCGGCGGGGACCCGGGTGGGAGGGAGAGTGGGGGGCACGGGGCGGGTGGGGGGCACGCTGTGGGTGGGAGGGAGCCCAGGCCCGGGAAACGGAAGATGAGGCTGTTTCCATGTTGATTGCGTTTGACTACAGTTGCCACCCAGGGGTGTGTGTGCAGGGGGGAGGGGGCGCCCCCCCCCAGGAGCACAGCTGGCTTCGACCCCAGGGTGGGACACGTCCCGCTTGCCTCCTGTCCAGCAGGTGGCCGACGAGAAGACGTGCATGAAGTTCTCCATCCGATGCCCCAAACTGCCCTCCTCCGAGACGCACCCCGAGGAGAGCACGTACCACAGGCTGGACGTGGCCGCCTGGCTGCGGCACCTGAACGAGCTGGGCCAGGTGGAGGAGGAGTACAAGCTGCGCAAGGTGAGGGGCGTAGCTACTGCCTGGGGGCGGGGTCTGAGTGGGCGGAACCGCCGGGATGGGGCGTGGCCGTCATGGTGGGGGCGGGGTCTGAGGGGCGGAACCGCCAGGATGGGGCGTGGCCGTCTGGGTAGGGGCGGGGTCCGGTGCTCTGGCTTGAGGAGCTGGGAGCGCGCCCAGTTAGCCATCAATGCCGCTTCCCCGGGGCTGGGGGGCCTCCGTCCCCCTCTGGAGGAGCCAGTGACGAGATGCTGCACGTCCAAACCTGGGGATTAGGCCGCGACGTGAGAACCACACGTTCCTCCGAGCGCCACCCCGGGGGGCCATTGACATTGAAATGAGCCTGGCTCTGCCGCCTGGGAATGGAGGGCCCGCACTTTCCCCTCCAAACAAGTGCAAATCGCGGCGCCTGCACCGGGGCATCAGTTGTCAGGAGGCGCAGCCAAGCCACCAAAACGGGAACGGGGACCTGGGGCGCTGTGAGCCGCCCCGCGTGGGCCCTTCCCCAGCGCCGCCGCCTCCCGCAGGCCATTTTCTTCGGCGGCATCGACGTGTCCATCCGCGGGGAGGTCTGGCCCTTCCTGCTGCGCTACTACAGCCATGAGTCCACGTCGGAGGAGAGGGAGGCGCTGCGGGCGCAGAAGCGCAAGGAGTATGCGGAGATTGAGCAGAGAAGGTACGGCGGGGGCGGGCGTGCAGAGGCCTGTGGGGTGCAGTCTGCGCGGATGGGGCGCTCTGCCCGGGACCCTGAGTGCCTCATGACCCCAGGCCCCCTTCAGAATTTTTTAAAAAAATAATTTAATTTTTTATTGATTTCTGAGAGGAAGGGGGAGGGAGCGAGAGAGAAACATGCATGAGAGAGAATCATGGATCAGCTGCCTCCTGCACATCCCACGCTGGGGATCGAGCCCGCAACCTGGGCCTGTGCCCTGACAGGGAATCAAACCGTGACCTCCTGGTTCATAGGTGGATGCTCAACACTGAGCCACACCAGCTGGGCAGGATTCTTGGCAACAGACTTACCTGGACGCTGGGGTGGCCGCAGGGCCTCAGAGGCCACCAGGAGCCAGGACGGCTGAGGTCCGAGTGGCCTGGTTAACCCCAGGGCTGCGGTCAGCTCTGCTCCCCGAGGCCAAGTTCATGCTGGAGACGCCCCTGGCTGACCCCGGGGCCCTCTCCGTGCCAGGCTCTCCATGACCCCCGAGGAGCACAGGGAGTTTTGGCGAAACGTGCAGTTCACGGTGGACAAGGATGTGGTGCGGACCGATCGCAGCAGCCAGTTCTTCCGTGGTGAAGGCAATCCCAACGTGGAGAGCATGAGGTACGCCCTCCGGCCTCGGGCCCTCAGGGCGTGGGCAAGCAGCCGCAGCTCGGGGGGTGCATACAATCACCCCAGAAGCAGAGGGTCATTAGCTACTTTTTTTAAAAAAGTATTTTTATTGATTTCGGAAAGGAAGGGAAAGAGAGAGAGAGAGAGAGAGAGAGAGAGAGAAACATCGATGATGAGAATCATGGATCGGCGGCCTCCTGCACACCCCACACTGGGGATGGAGCCTGCTACCCAGGCATGTGCCCTGACCAGGAATCGAACTCTGACCTCCTGGTTCATAGGTCAATGCTCAACCCCTGAGCCACGCCATCTGGGCAGGTCATTAGCTGGGCAGGTCATTAGCCAACTTCACTCAGCCTGTGTGGTCACAGTGTCCCGGGGAAGCCCAGAGGTCCCTCCCAAGGGTGCCCGCGAAGCCGCCATGCCCTGGACATCCACCCAGGCCTTGCTGGGCCTTGCTCGGCTCACACACTAGGGCTGAGCCTCCCCGCGTGGCTCCCAGTGGCTGGTCCTCTGTCTAACGCCACACTGAGCCTGGGCGGGCATCTTGAACATTCCGCCGCCGCCTGGCACATAATCGCACGAAATTAGCAGCCCGTACAAATGTCCCTGCCGAGCCACCCTTTGTCACAGGCCGGCGGCCATGAAAGAAATCAGCCCCGCGTTCTCCCTGGCCCCACACTCGAGGCCCGGGCAGTGGCTCATCGCAGGCCATTCCCTTTCCCACGGCTCTGGGGCCGGTCCCCAGGCCGCCCGCCTTCCCCTGGGACTGAGGCGAAGGTCAGGGGTTCAGGCAGCTGCGGTCTCCAGCCTGGGCTCTGCTGGACACGCCGCGGTTAGGACAGCGTGGGTGGCTGTGGCGTGGGCGCCCCCTGACGGACCTGCCCCGGGCCCCGTTGCCAGGAGGATCCTGTTGAACTACGCGGTGTACAGCCCGGCCGTCGGCTACTCGCAGGGCATGTCGGACCTGGTGGCGCCCCTCCTGGCCGAGGTCCTGGACGAGTCGGACACCTTCTGGTGCTTCGTGGGCCTCATGCAGAACACCATCTTCGTCAGCTCCCCGCGGGACGAGGACATGGAGAGGCAGCTGGTGAGGCTCCGGCGTGTGTGGCTGCGGGGGCCGTGGCCGCTGGGTCCGCGGAAGAGCCAGGGTGGGCCCTGCCGGTGGGGTCGGGGGACTTGGCTCGGGGCCTCTGGGGAAGGTCACAGGCTGCTCCCAGGCCCCCGGATGCAGGCTCCCCCCACCCCACCGGCAGGTGAGAGGCGAGGCTGCACAGGGCCTCCCCTGCCGGGCTGCTCCCTGTCGGGGTCCAGCACAGCCGGGCTCCTGCATGGGGACAGGGAGGGGGGGCTCCTGAAGCCGCCCTGAGGCCCCCTGGGCAGGGGTCACCGCCGCCCCCCCCCCCCAAAGGTCAGCAGGCCGTCCCTGCAGGGCCCAGCCAGCACAGCACACCTCCCTCCCGGCCTCCCGGCCCTGCACACCCCAGGCAGCGCTGCATGCTGGGGGCAGGGGGCGGGCAAGGCTGGCCGAGCCACCTGGGGGTTCCAAGCACCTGGCAGGTGTGGGGTGCTGACAGAGGGGAGAGTTCGGGGTGCTGGGGAGGGGCTGTGGGGAGGGGGAGACAGATGGGAAGTAAGGCTGGTGGAGCAGACCGACGCCACTGTGCAGGGGTCAGGCCCGGCGCTGCCGAGACTGGCTGACCAGCGTGTTCCGGGCAGTGACCCACGTGGCCGTCTCGTTGGGCCGCACATGTCGTGGGCAGTGAGGCCTCCAGTGCCACAGCCAAGGGCACGCCCTTAGAGTAACCGTCAGGCGGCAGAGGGCTCAGGAAAGGCTGCCGAGCAGGGAGGTGTGAGCTGGGCGGTGAGGGCCAGGGGGCAGGGGGCAGGGGGCAGGGGCAGCCACAGGGTGGGCTTGGCCCTGCTGCGGCCACGGGATGGAGAGCGGCCGGGGGGAATCAGTGCTCCAGGCCGTGGGCCGGTCCTGCTCCAGCGGGAACAAAGGGCTGCTTGTGTGGGAAGGGGCCCGTGAGCCAGTGAGCCCCGCCCCCCAACCCCCCACCCCCGGGTGATCCCGGGCGAGTGACCCCAGCCGGCGCTCCGCTCCCACCTCCACGTGACATCACGTTTCCACGGCACCGGGGAGGCAATTCCGGGTCTGACGCTCCGAAGCCTGGCTGCCGGAGACTGGTTTTCGGGGCGCTGGCGAGCCGGGCGGGGCCACATAGTCACTGGGTGGGGACCTTAAGGTGGGAATGGAGCGTCCGGGCTCGGAGCCGCCCTCCCCTGGTTCTGTCAGCTCCAGACACGATGGGGCTTCGAGATCTAAGCAGGAGGTGGTTGGACCTGGGGGCCCAGGAAGGAGGGGGTGTCAGAGCAGCCCCCACGTGGCGGCTGAGGCCGGCACAGAGCTGCCCTCGGCCTCCCGCCCACGGCAGGGCACCCCGCTGTCTCAGATCCGGCAGGTGCCCGCACAGCACGGGGCGGCCGCGTGGCCCGTGTCTGTCTCGGGTGGGAGGCGGGGCAGGCCGGGCCGGGGCTGACCGTGCTGCCCCACAGCTGTACCTGCGGGAGCTGCTGCGGCTGACGCACCCGCGCTTCTACCAGCACCTGGCGGCGCTGGGCGAGGACGGGCTGCAGCTGCTCTTCTGCCACCGCTGGCTGCTGCTGTGCTTCAAGCGCGAGTTCCCCGAGGCCGAGGCGCTGCGCATCTGGGAGGCCTGCTGGGCCCACTACCAGGTGAGCGGGCGGGGGGGGGCGCGGGGCGAGGGGGGGGAAGGCAGGACCGCATCCCGGAGCGACTGTCCCCGTCCTGTACCCTGCCTTCCTGGAGGCCAGGGTGCCCGTAACCAGCCCCTCCTCTGGAGCCTGGCCCCCCCCCCCCCCCCCCCGCTAGCCCCCGGTCAGCGCCTCACACCGCCCGCCTTCCAGCCCACGCGGCCGGCTCCAACCCGCACTTTGGCTCCCAAGGAGCTGACATCGATGCAAATTGCCCACTGATGTGCTCACGGCCCCCTTCTGGGGCTGAGCTGCCCCTGTCACCACCAATCAGCGGGAAGGACATTTCCCGGGCCAGGCAGACCCAGGACACCACGTACCCACACGAGGGAGCCAGTGCCCGCCCACCTTCTCCCCGCGGGATGGCTCAGCGCACAGGCCGAGACCCCACCTCCCCCAGGAGCGCAGGCCCAGCCCGCCGTCCCCTCCCGATCACGCCAATTTCCACCTGCCGTCCACCGTGATCAGCGTCTCCTGGGCACAGCCTGTCACATGGCTTTAGCACCCCCGTGAGCGACAGCTGGCGATGCTGAAGGACGGGCGGGTCTTGGAATCATCAGCCTTTAAAAACCCGGATTGACGCAGCAGGAGGCGGCCAGGACCCTCTCCGCAAGACCCTCTCACCGGGCAGCCAAGCAGCCTCAGTCCTACAAACCCTGCCGGCGGGCGGAGCACCCACCAGCCCCACCCGCGACCGGGGAAATGCACCCGTGGGGACAAGCGCTGGCGTGGGCGTCCGAGCGCTGCGGCATATGCGCCCCTGAGTCTGCTCTCCAGCAGCCACGGTGCCGCCCGCCGGTATCGTGTCTGAGGCCGGTGCTGCCGGTGCCGCTGGAGCACCCCTGGCGGGGCGTCTCTCCCGGGACTTCATTCCCGCCATCTGGTCGGGATTCCCGCGCCGCCCGTGCGGACGCGGACGCCTCTCTGGGCTCCACCTCCAGCTCCCACACACCCAGCTCCCAGCATGCCCAAGCTTCCAGCTCAGCTTAGCCCACGTGGCTCTGCTCTTTGATCCAGTTCTGGGAGGGGGGCGGTGAGGACAGTGGGGGTATGCTGACTCATCAGTAGTGAGCTTGGGTGGGGTGTCTTTCATTTTTTTTTTAAACATGTTTTTAATGACTTGAGAGAGAGAGGGAGTGTTAGAAACATCGATCCGTTGCCTCCTGCGCATGCCCTGACTGGGAATCGAACCGGTGACCTTTCTGGCACGGGAGGACGCTTGGCCAGCAGAGCCGCCTGCCAGGCCCCTTTCCTTGGGAAGGCTCGCTTCTAGCCGCTGTTACCGGCTTGCCTTCGGGGGCTGGGCCACCCGGGCCGTGTCCTGGGAACTGGAATTCGTCCTGTGCCCGCCGGCCGGTTCAGGGCACGCGGCACCCTCTCCTCCCCACCGGCCTCCGGGGAGCGGGACGCCCACCTGCCTGGAACCCTCTGCTGCCTTCCCACCGGCCGGGGCTCCGCTAGCCGGGCAAGGACCCTCTGAGCCCAGACGAGGCCATGCGGACAGTTCCGGGGAGGGGGCCGCCGTCCTGGCCCAGCAGCCGGGAGGGCCCGGGCGTGGCTGCCGGAGCTCTGCCCGCCCTGTGGGCCCCGCCGGCGCCGGGAGACTAAACATGGCTTCCCGGACTCCTTGTCCTTCCTCTGTTCCCGGAAGCGCGTCCGGACAGGAGAGCCAGCAGGATGCTCCAAGGTCAGGGCCGAGAGCGGCTTCCTGCCTGCGGGGCCGGCGCTGCCACGCCGTGGGGACCGGCAGGGGCTGCGCCCTCGCTCCATTCGGGTCTCCTTCCCGCTTTCTCAGCCCCAAACCTAAGAGTCGCCTCCGGGGCAGGAGCTGGCGCTCGGGGAGGCCGGAGGGCACTGGCTGACGGGTAGCGGCCACACGGTTCTTTGTCCCGGGCTTGTCCCCCGAGCCGCTGGGGGTGTTCTCACCCAGCCTTTCACACCCACCGCGTCTCGAGTCTCAAGACTCACCACCAAGCCCTCGGGTGACGTGCTCCTTTGTCCCCCAGACAGAGAGCCCCAGTGTCCCCCCTTCGGCTGTCACAGCTGTGGGTGCTGAGCGTTGCAGGTACTGGCTGGCCTTTGCCGGTGGGGAAACGGCCACGGACCCCAGACAGCCTCGCCTGCAGCTCCGCTCTCCACCGCCGCCTCCGGGCAGCGCCGGGGCTGGGTCAGGACCTCCCTGAACCCCCTCTCCACCCCACAGACGGATTACTTCCACCTTTTCATCTGCGTGGCCATCGTGGCCATCTACGGGGATGACGTCATTGAGCAGCAGCTGGCTACCGACCAGATGCTCCTGCACTTTGGGAACCTGGCCATGCACATGAACGGGGAGCTGGTCCTGCGGAAGGTGAGCCCCACCCCCATGCAGAGCTCCTCCCCCACAGACCCGCCCCACACGTAGAGCCCCGCCCCCCATGCAGAGCTCCTTCACACACACACACACACACACACACACACACACAGCCATGTCCCCACACTTACAGAGACCCGCCCCTTACAGAGCCTCCCACCACTTATAGAGCCCTGTCCACACACAGCCCCGCCCACACACAGAGCTCCTCCCCCACCAGCCCCGCCCCACACGTACAGAGCCCCGCCCCCATGCAGAACTCCTCCCCCACACTTGCAGAGCCCCACACACACACAGGCAGAGCCTCTCCCCCCACTCTTGCAGAGCTGGGGCTGCATGCAGAGTCCCCCCCTCCACTCTGGTGTCACCTAGAGTGCAGGCCCCGCCCCCACTGTAGGCCTGGAGCTCCCCACGTGCCCAGTGGTTAGCACCTGTGGCCACGGCCTGAGTCAGGCCGCTGGCTCTTCAGGCTCCATGGCCCATGAGACACTAGACCCGCCCTCACCACGTGGACTGGACAGATGACCAGGTTATTAGACAAGCTCCCCACCTTGGGCCCCTCGTCACAGCCCGGGTCAGGACCACGGCAGGAGGCCTGGGCGGGGGTAGCTGCTTCTCGTCTGGCATTAGGGAGATTGGGGGGCCGGGGTGAGCGTCAGGTGGTGGGAGCAGACCCTGCAGGGGCCGGGAGGTGGGGCGGGCAGAGCAGAGCACCTGTGCATCCTGTGGGGGCCTGGGGGCCGAGTGAGAGGGGTCCTAGGAGCCGGCAGGGCCTTGTGCTGCCCTGGCCACCCTCCGGATGAAGGCCGTTTGGGGCGCCTTCTTGTCGGGAGCCGTGTGGGACGGGGCTGGTGGGGGAGGAGCTCTGTGTGTGGGCGGGGCTGTGTGTGGCCAGGGCTCTATAAGTGGTGGGAGGCTCTGTAAGGGGCGGGTCTCTGTAAGTGTGGGGACATGGCTGTGTGTGTGTGCGTGTGAGTGTTTGTGTGTGTGAAGGACGCGTGAACCTGCCTGCTGGGTGGGATGGGACCCTGGCAGAGCCTCGGCCCGAGCCTGGCGCGCGTGGTCAGCCCGCAGGCGCAGGCCATGACGCTGGCGCTCCTTGGCCGCCGGTCCCCCGGCCCCCCGGCCCCTCACTGCCGCCCTCTCTCCGCAGGCGAGGAGTCTGCTGCACCAGTTCCGCCTCCGGCCCCGCATCCCCTGCAGCCTGCATGATCTGTGCAAGCTGTGCGGCAGCGGCATGTGGGACAGCGGCTACATGCCCGCCGTGGAGTGCACCGGCCACCACCCGGGGTCGGAGAGCTGCCCCTACGGGGGCACGGGCTAGCCGCCTTCGCCCACGCCCCCCGGAGGAAGCAAGAAGGGCCCGAGGTGCCTGGAAGGCCGGGCTCCCCGCGCTGGACGGCCCCGAGCCGAGCATGTGGGGGGTGGGGATGGGCAGGGACAGGGCAGGGGATGGTCACCACGCAAGGAAAATGCCTTGGCGACACGAAGGGGACATTTTCATATTAATACGGACTCAGAGTCTGGAGGGGAGAGAAGGAAGCCCCGTCGCTCCCCTCTGACGCCTCGGCCAGGCCCGGATCCCTCCAGCTTCCTTCGCAGCAGCGGGCGGGCGGGGGCCGGAGAAGGAGGTCTAGTTCAGCCACCAGCTCCTGGCATGTGGAGCAGAAGGGGGGCAGGAACAGCTTTGCAAGCTGGACACGCCTCCTACCGGGCCTCGTTGTCAGCCTCTCCGGCCACAGCTGCGAAGACATCTGCCCCAAAAAGAAGAGCGCGCCCCACTGATTTCAGGATGGAGAGGGGTGATGGGTGGGGGTTTGAGAAGCTGGGGCCTCGGACACTGTTCCCATTTGTGCCCCCTGGTTTGTGAAGGACGCCGCCTGCCCACGAGCCGGAGCCCCTACCCCCAGCTGAGGAGTCGCCCCTGAGGTTCCTTAGGGTGCAGGTCAACTCACCAAAGGCAGCAACCAGTCAGCGGGCTGGAGGCCGAGGGGTATGTGTGCGTGTGTGCATGTGTGTGTGTGCATGTGTGTGTGCATGTGTGTGCATGTGTATGTGTGTGCGCGTGTGTGTGTGCAGGTGTGTGTGCATGTGTGTGTGCAGGTGTGTGTGTGCAGGTGTGTGCATGTGTGTGTCTGCGTGTGCATGGGTGTGTCCGAGGGAAGTGCTCGGATGTTAACTTCCCAACCAGGGCAAAGACACTGCCAGCAGCCCGCTCTCGGGGCTCCTCTGCTTCCTGGGGGGGAGCCAGGGCTCCCCACACCCTCCCTCCCTCGGGGTTTTAGACGAGCTGCTCCTGGGGATTTCGAGGTGGACAGACCGGGGCAGGGAGAGCTCCCCCAGCCATTGGCACCGAGAGCCACTGGGACAGGTGGGAGCGAGGACGCGTGACCCTCCTGCACGGCCCGGGGAGGACCCCCTGAGAGCTGCTGCCCACTCTCTCCCTGGGTGGCGCGGCCGCTGCTGGCTGCTGCCGTCCATTTCAAACATTTAGGAAGGTGTTTAGCGCCCTGGCCAGTGTGCTCAGTGGTTAGCGCGTTGGCCCACAGACTGAAGGGTTGCGGGTTTGATTCTGGACAAGGGTGGGCGCGTACCTGGGTTCAGGCTCTGTCCGGGCGAGGCGGCCGTTCCCTCGGTAGGCCCGCCGGCCTGCCAGGCCCAGCACGAGCCCGTCCTCCCGGTGCTGCTCACTCAGCCCATTTGTTAAAGTGACACTTCACGTGATGGCGGGCGCGCGTCCCCGAGGCCCCCCACGGGCGTCCGCGCCGCTGTTACCGGGTGGCGCCAGGCACACGCGCTGACACGGAGGGGCGCCCGGTGGGCTCGGCCTGGGACACAGGTGGTCGGGCTGGGGCCTGTGATGCCCCGTGACCCGGGCCGGAACCAGGAACCTGGGTGCTCACCTGAGGTCCCAGGCCCGAGTCCGGCCAGGAGGACGTGGAGCTCACAGCCACGGGAGTCGGCGTCCCTGAGCGCGGGGCGCGGAGGGGGGAAGGGCAGCCGCGGCCACGATTCTGTTGCTTCAGGGCAGTGTCCTGAGATGCCCACCGCTACCACCAGGCTGCCGGTGTCCGGGGCGCGCGATTCCTCCCCTGTATTTTGTTTTGTTTTCCAAACGTGATCCCCCGCTGGTCAGGCCCTGCCCAGGCCGGACTGGTCCTGTGACCGTGACCGTGACCGGGGCAGCCCAGCGACCCTCCGGCTCACGATTCCACCGCCAAGTAAATAAAAGCATTGACGACAGCGCGTGCTCTTGGGCGCCTCCGAGAGAAGGTCTGGCGGGTTTGTTGGGTCAAAACGCAGCAGGTTGCAGCGCTGGGCAAAGAGGACCCCGTGAGGATCCGGGATGGGGGAGGGGGGGAGTTGGGGAGCTGGGGGGGCAGGGAGCAGCAGGCTGGGGGCGCGCAGGCTCCTCCGGGAAGGCTGGCCCGTGGGCCCACAGGCGCGGGGCCGCAGGGGGAGGAGCTCTGCCTCCCGCCATGGAGAGGATGACGGAACACGGAAAAGAGCCCATGAACCCCAGCAACTGGGGGGCCCCCCCCGAAAGGCAGTTCTGCAGGAAGACAGGCCCATCGGACCTGCCTCAGGCCACCGACTGGCCCCGGCCCCACCCGGAAGGGCCTTTCCCACCGACGGGCGCGGCCAAGGCAGGATGTTTGCCTCGGTTCTCGGTCAACAACCACCAGCAGCGCGGCCATCGGGGAGCAGGCTCCTGGGCGCCGGAGAGGCCGCCCCATGGGCCTGGGAGCGAGGTCTGTGGCGTGAAGGGGGCCGGCTGCACCCCATAGTCGTCTCCACAGGGACGTCTCGGGCCTCGTCCACAGCTAAGAGCGAGTGTCCGGGCCCAGCTGAGCGCCCCATCCTCGCTCCTGCGTTCACCCGGCAGCGGCCGTGGCCTGGCAGGGCGGCCGGGGCAGGGGCGAGGCCGAGCACCCGGGGCAGGAGCCACAAATGTCCCCTCCTTTTCTATCAGGCCAGCCGGGTCCCATGCGGAGCCCATCAACCCGGTTCCGCCTCGGTCGCTATCGGGTAGGAAGGGGCCCTGCCCTGGCCCGCTGCAGCCGCTGAGGCTCCCTGCCCCGCTCCACAGGCCCCTGGCACACCTGCATCCCTGCCGCATCCTGTCCGCACAGGTACACACTCACACACACACTCTCTCATACACACACATACCGGTACACACACACTCACACATACCGGCACACACATACACACACTCACACATATGGTACACACACTCTCTCATACACACACATACCGGTACACACATACCAGCACACACATACACACACACATACGGTACACACACATACACACTCATACACACACACCGGTTCACTCACACACACACACACACTCATACACACACTCACACATACGGTACACACACATACACACACCAGTTCTCTCACACACACACACACACTCATACACACCCTCTCTCATACACACACACATACGGGTACACACTCACAAACACACACTCATACATATATATACACACACACTCATACACATACCGGTACACACACACTCACATACACACACATACCGGCACACACACATACTGGCACACACACATACTGCGCGTGCATACAAACACACACATACACACACATACTGGCACGCACACACACACACATATGGGTACACACACACACACACGCACACAGGGAGGCCTCCGGCCAGCCCGCTCCTCCCTGGCCTTGGGAGCCGGGCTCGGAGTGGAACGCAGCTGGCTGCAGGCCCCGCCACCTCGGCCTCAGCCTCCGGACAGAAAGGAGCGCCAGGGCTCGGCGAGGCCTGGGAAACACTTGGGAGGAAACTCCAGCCAGAACAGAGTTGTTGGGCCACGAGGGTGACCTCACGGCTGAAGGGGGCGGGAGCGGCCCTGTGTCCTCACACCCTCCACCTCCTCCAGGACCGGGGAGGGGCCACACCTGCCCGGCCGCTCTCACGCCCTCTGCGGACAGAGGACACCTGCCCGGCCTCGGGGCCCCCTCCCTCCCGCCTCTGCGTGTCCCGAGAGGAGCCGGCTCTCTGGGCTCCCTGGGCCGGGCGTGTGCTGTGCCATCCAGACAGAGTGGCTTGCACGTATGCCACGCAGCCTCCGGGACGGGTCAGATGCCACGGCTCTCCCACCAGCAGTTTGAACCAAAGAGGGCCCTTGATACTCTGAGTCGTGAGAGAGGACGGCTTGATTCTCTGCATCCATGTTTGGGTACTGAGATGAGAGTGCAGCGGGGCCTGGAGCCACAGCTGGTGAAGTGGGCAGAGGGCGTCCACAGCCCCCTCGACCTGTGAGAGACACGTGCAGTTCAACAACACGGGACCGCTTCCCCCCGGACCGCGCCAAGTTTACCCGTCAAGTCCATTGATTCCTGGCCGTGAGAAAACACAAAAGAAAAAGACACCGAGGGTCCTAGTGGCTACAAGGCAACGGCCTGGCAGTTGTAAACCTCACCGTAGAGTACCAGTCCTTCTGGGTGGAAGCTCAGAGCTTTGCATCGGGCTCGCTGGAGACCGTGGCCGGTGTCTGCTGGACCCCAGCCCCAGGCGGACAGGTAGAGGACTCGGAGAGGGACACCCACAGTGACTGAAAGACAGGACAGCCCGCCGGTGTGGCTCAGCGGTGGAGTGTCAACCTGGTTCACCTGTGTGAACCAGGAGGTCAGGGTTCGAGCCTGGTCAGGGCACATGCGCCGGTTTCGGACTCGGTCCCCAGCCGGGGGCGTGCAGGAGGCAGCCGATCAATGATTCTCTGTCACTGATGTTTCTCTCCCTCTCCCTTCCTCTCTGAAACCAGTACGAATCTATTAAACACGTCAAGGACTGAAGGGCAGTGAAGGTTACCGAGGGTTACCGAGTCCGTGAAGAGCCGTCCCAGGGGCCGGGCCCCCCAGACCTGCCCGCTGTATCCGCTGGAACTCTCCAGACTCCGTGCGGAACCCCCTTCGTGGGGAGAAGTGGTCTGTCCCTCGGGCCCCCCTCTGTCCAAGGAACCGAGGTGGGGCTCCGGCTTTCCGTCGTCGTCGCTCCCCGAAGCCGGCTTTCTGGTGTGGGCCGCGGCCTCCTGTGCAGGGAAACCCCAGCACCTCCGGAAACAGTCCAGCGGGCAGCACGGAGCGGGCGGTGCTGGCAGGCGGCGCCCCAGGCCGGTTCCGAGAGTCTGGCCCGCCCTCCCTTCCGCCCACCTCCTGCCCTGTGGGCAGACTTCAGAGAAAAAGGACCGGCCCGAAACCTCCGGGCAGGTGCCCAGGGGGGATCCCACCCGCCCGCCCGCCCGCCTTTCTCCAGAGCCCGGCATCCTCCCAGCTTCCTGGTGAATTCCCAGGTTCTGTCCACGGGTTTATTTAGGTGGGAATTCCCCCCCCCCCCTTCTTGGTCTCACTGCTTGACTGGGCCACATGACCACCTGAGCCAGGCAGATAAAGAGAAGTGAGTTTTTAGGCCGAAACAGTCTGGCGAGGAGGTGGGGGGTGTGGGTGCACAGGGGGCAGGGGTGAGGCTGCCTCAGGGGGGTGGGAGGTGTGGGCACACAGGGGGCAGGGGTGAGGCTGCCTCAGGGGGGGTGGGAGGTGTGGGCGCACAGGGGGCAGGGGTGAGGCTGCCTCAGGGGGGGTGGGAGGTGTGGGCGCACAGGGTACAGGGGTGAGGCTGCTTCAGGGGGGGTGGACTTGGCTTTGAGGGGGTGAGACAGCCTGGAATGGACACCTCTTCGCTATTGGTGGGGGCAGCCTTGGGGGGGACCAGGAGCTGACCCGGATGGGGAGGCAGGAAGCAGCGCTGCTCTCCGGGTGTCTCATCGGGTGCCCACAGGTGGGGCAGTGCGGCAAGGCTGGGAGTTGGCCCCCCACTTCCATCCCCCACCCCCGCATTGCCCCTCCCCTACACAGAGGCCAAGGACTCTGCAGACTTGAGTCTTAGGACCAACCTTCTGGTGCAGAGGGGCCTCCCCGTCCCTTCCCCTCGGCCCTCCGGCTGAGTGCAGCCTCGGGGGCAGCCCCCAAGTGGGCCCAGAGTCAAAACAGCAGCTCCGGTTCCCCAGCCTGGCCTGGCCTTCGGGGTCCCTGCACACCCGCACCCCTCCATCACAGGCCTGACACCGGCACAGAGACCAGGTCTGCTGGAGAGGGGGCTGCTGGGCCCCCAGAGGGGACACGCCACAGGAGTAACCAGCGGTGGCTCCTGGCCCCTGTGGCCTCCGGCCCAGCCATGGAGGGGACTGAGACGGTCGAATCCCCGGCAGGAGCAGGGCCTTCTCCTTTCTGGAAAGCAAGTTTCAGAGCCGGGATGGGGCCTGCCTGGCATGCCCGGCCCCCGGCCTTGGGATGCCAGGTAGCTTGGCGGAGGCTGAGGCAGGTGCCTTCCTTTCCCAGGAGGCCGCGTCCCCACCCCTGTCCCCAGCTGTCCTGACCGCTCCGACCAGGCCCGGCTGTGGGTGCAGCCGCTGGTGGAGTTTCTGCAAAGCTGGGGCTTCTCCCCAGGAACTGGCCTCCCGGGAGGGAGGGAGGGAAGGAGGGAGGGAGAGAGGGAGGGAGGCCCACTGGTGTCCTCAGAAACCCTCCTCCTGGCCACCTCCCATTGGAGAGCATCACCCTCGGATTCTCCAGCTTCTGCGCGGGGCGTCTGTGCTGTGTCTTCTGCTCTCGTGACTGTGGGCTTGATCTTGAGCAGGAACCGCCTCACACCCGGTGTGTGTGGGCTCCCGCTCCAGGGGGGTGGGGGCACAGAGTGTGTGGGCTCCCGCTCCAGGGAGATGGGGGGGGGGCAGGGAGGAGCACCCACAGACAGGGACACAAGGGACCAGAATGGGGCTGGGGCCTGGACAGGGCTGGGGGGCTTCCAGAGGGAGGGGGAGGGGAAAAGGGGGGTCCGGTGGGAGTGGGGGAGAGGTGAGGGAGGGGAGGCGAGGGGAGGAGGGCAGCCCCTCTGTGGGCCCACCATCCAATCAGATCAGGCGCGTCCAGATAAATGGGAAGAATCTGGCGACAGCGGGATTGGGGTGATGTAATTAAAGGGACGGTGCGAGCTGGCAGCTCCGCCAGGAGCGCTCGGGTGAGACCAGGGGCCGGGAGAGGAGAGCAGGGTGTCCTGAGCGACCTGAAGGAGGCACCTCTGCTCCGAGCCCCGCCCAGCACCACCACCAGGACCCTCCGAGCCCCCACCCCTCGGGCCTGTCAGCAACGCCAGCAGCCCCCCAGCAGCCCGGCCTCCCGCAGGGCCAGGCCCCGTGCCTGGGAGCAGCCCTGGCTGGCCAGGAGAGAGGCCTCCCCTGGGGCCCTGCGCGGCGACATCTGTCTGCCGGCGGGTCCTGTCGAGGCCTCCGGGCTCATTTTCTCCGGAACCAGGATCCACGTGGGTCCCGTGGGAGCTCATGGAGTCCGTCGGCCTTCGCCGACGTGGCTTGGTCCTGCAGAGCGGGAGGTGCGGGGCCGGGCAGCGGGGGGCCAGGACAAGAGGAGCCCTGAGCAGAGGAGGGCCCCCTGGCTCCCCCGCCTGGCAGCCCAGCCCCCCCCACCCTGGCCCCCGCCCCTCCCCCACCCCGGTCCCCGCCGGGCCCCTGACGGACAGGCAGCCAGTCGGGGCGGGGGGGGGGGGGGGGCTCCCGGCTTCCGGACCTGAGCAGGAGCAGCGGCGGCTCTTCTGTGTTTGGGGTAAACACCTCTCTATCCGCCCCCCCTGGGCCCCCAAGACTGTCTACAGGAGGGACCCCGGGAGGCGTGGGGCACCGCTGACCGCTGACCGTCCCCCTGGCAGTGCGGAGGCCTCCTTGGAGAGGCCTGGGAAGAGCAGGGCTCGGTCATCCAGCCCCCCTCCAGGCTGGGGCTTCACCCCCGTAATGGGGAGCTCACCACCCATCAGGGCAGCCGCTTGGCCAGGAGCAGGGGGACCTCTGAGTAGATAGGCAGGGGGAGGGGGTGAACACCCACATTGGACACTTGCCATCAGCCTCAGACCTCAGTGCTCACAGTGGCCAGGTGGGGGCAGCGCTGCCTTTAACCCACTTCCTAAAGCGGGGTGCAGAGAGGGTGAGTGACTGCCCAAGGTCCCCCAGCTTCAGGGACCCTCAAGGCAAAGAGGGCAGCCCTGAGAAAGGGGGAGGGAGCGAGGACGGGCCCACCTGGAGACTGCAGGTCTCAGGGGGCAGAAATGGGGGTACAGTGGATCTTGGGGAGTCCATCCACTCAGCGTCCTGGTCCAGCCTGGCCTGGCCATGAGGGTGCCATGGAGGTGTGGTAGGGACCAGGGAGTTCTGGGCTCTGCCCCAGGCCCTGCAGGTTAACTCCCACCTATAGAGTGGGGCTCCCAGCGCCCTCCGCTCAGGGGGAGCAGGAGCAGCCATGCATGAGCGCCTGCTGTATACCAAATGCCTAGTCCACATACACACGTGTTTTCGGGTGAGAAACAGGCTGGGGGAGGGGAGCCGCAGCGATCACAGAGGACATGCAGGCAGCTCCACCCGCTCCTGGGGGCGCGAGGCGGCGAACGATGGGGGCTGGGCCCCGGGCAGCATAAGCCCTCCCGCCCCTCGCCTGGCCCCTTGCCTGGCCCCTCAGCTGGACCCTCACTTGGACCCTCCCCTGGCCTCTCCCCTGGCCCCTCACCTGGCCCCTCACCTGGCCCCTCGCCTGGCCCCTTGCCTGGCCCCTCAGCTGGACCCTCACTTGGACCCTCCCCTGGCCTCTCCCCTGGCCCCTCACCTGGCCCCTCACCTGGCCCCTCAGCTGGCCCAGCTACCAGCAGGGACCCTCCCGGCCGCCTGCGAGCAGCGGCTGCGCACCTGCCTCAAAGGGCCCAGCCTCTCGGGCGGGCACAGGACGGGTGAGGTGCCCACGGGTCCTGACGGGACAGCAGAACCTCCGGACTGAAACTGGGGCTGCCTGGGCCCTCCCAGGTGTGCGGGGGGGGGGGGGGGGCATGGGCGGGGCCCTGTCTGTTTGAGGGTCCCCTAGGGCCTCAGAGTGGACGCCCCAGCCCTGCCCTTAAGGGGGCTGCTCCCCAGTGCAGCCTGGCACCCCTCTCCCCTTCCCACACCCACTGACCCTAAGGCTGCAGGGGTGCCTGGGGGCGGGTTCCACTCCCAGCCCTGGGGTGCTCCAGGTCCCTGGAAGCCACGGGGACCAGGGGGAGGAGCCGGGAGGCCCCGGTCGCTTCACCCCACTTCTATATTCTGAAGCCACAGAATATAACCCACTGCAGCCCAGACTGCCCGGAGCAGGTGGCTCATGCCCACGCCACAGGGGGCTCCCCTAACGTGGACTTTGGCCGAGGACTCCCCACCGAGGGGTGGGGCCGGAGGAGGCCTGTGTGTGGATCCCGAAGCCGTTCACCCGCCCTGGGCCTGGAAGCACATCCCGTGACCCCTCTGAACTTGAGGGCCGGCCCCCAGGACACTTCCTACCCCAGAGCTGGCTTCTCGCCTGCCCGCCACACCCTGGGCCTCCCACCGGGACCGCGCTGGCCTGGCCGTGAGTCAGAGGCCCTGCCGTGGCCCCCAGGCCGGGAGCCGGCCCAGAGCGGCCTCGCCTGTTTGCTGGACGATAAATTAATAAACCGGCCCCTCCTTTTGTCAGAATGAAGGCGTGTCCCTCCCGCCGGCCGTGCCGCGTGCAGACCACAGACCACAGGAGCTGACAGGTGCTGCTCGCGATGAGATAGGAGCTGGGCCAGAGGCCACAGGCCATGGGTGTGGGGGGGAAGGGGGGAACTGGCCGAGGGGGTGGGGGGGCTTTGGTTCCACCCTCGGCCTCTCTTGCTGTCTAATCGGGGCGGAGCCAGGAGTCCCGCACAATGCAACACATTCAGAAAAAGGGGGGCCCTGAGTTTTGGGCCCCTAAACGTGACAGGGACCCAGACAACCACTCTCAGTTACTCCTCCTGGTGGCCATACGGGGTAGGGCTGTCAGACTCCCCATTTTCTGGAATCCGAAGCTGAGGCACAGAGAGATCCGGTAACCGGTCCAAGGTCACACAGCTGCTCAGTGGCCCCCAGATTCAAACCCCGGAGCCCCCACCCCGACCGAATCACTGCAGCCCCTCCCCCTCACCTCTGCCCTCTGGGCGGCTGGTACCCACGACCAAAGAGGATGACCGCTCAAGGGCAGTGTCCCCGGAAAAGACTGGCCCCATTCAGGGCCCAGCAGGGCACCGAGCCGCCAGCCGGGGAGGTGGCAGGGCCCCCTGGAACCTGGCCTGGGTCCTGCGGACACTGTCAGCCGATGTCCCAAGGGCGAGGGGAGCAGGAACCAACAACAGGAAGTGGCCCGGGAAGCTGCAGGCTGCTGTGTGTCCTCCCACAAACCGGACGTCCGAAGGGACAGTCTTATGGGACCAACAAGAGGCGCGTGGCCTGCTGAGAGCGGGGACACACACCTCGGGCTCAGGCCCCAGCGTGTTGTCCCCATCCGCGTGCCTCAGTTTCCCCGTCCGTCCGAGTGGGAGGCGGGAGCACCTTCTAGAAGGGGGTGTGAGGTGTGAGGAGTCGGTGAGATGCTGACGGGCCACGGGGTGCCTGGCGCCCAGCGGGCCCTCGGCCGCCCGCAGCTGCTGGAGAGAATTTGGACAGACCGCCCCCTCCACGTCCAGCCCCATGAACGCGGGGAGATGCGGGGCCAGAGCGCCAGGCCCCACCCAGGAGCCAGGGCTGGTCAGCCAGGCCAGCCCGCCCGTAGGGGCTGCTCCGCTATCTCTCGGCCTTGAACTTTCTGCTCTGTTTGCAACCGGCTCAGAAAGCGGCATTTCTGACGCCCTTCTTATCTCGCGGACACTTCCAACAACAAGAGCCGATTGTGAGGCAGAGGGGGCGCCCTGAATCCCCGCCTCCGCCCCCCCCTCCTACACACACACCTTTTTAGCGGCTGCAGCTTTAGAGCCACAATGCTGCCATTGTGGCTGTCTGCCCAGGTGACAGCGTGACCCTGGAGTGCAGAAGCTTGAAAGGGTGCGGGGCGGGGAGGGGGCAGCGGAGAGGGGCACCCGGGGGCGCCCGAGAGCTCCTCCCGGGAAGTCCTCGGGCGGCGAAGGGGCCGCTGCCGCTCCCGGGGCCTGGAGGGCACCGCCGGGCACTGGGCTTTAGGCTGTGGAGTGATGTGTCAAAACATCGGTGTTTCTCGGTTTTGAAGAGACAAAACAGCGCTGTAGTTTCGCCCCCTCCGCGAGCCGGCGGTGGGCCCAGCTGCCGTGTAGCGTGGACTCCGGTGGGTGTGTCCGCCGCCGGGCCCTGTCTGGCCTCGTGCTGCCCGCGGAGCGGAGCCCTGGGCTCGCTGGCTCTGGATCTGTGAGCAGGCCCGTGGGGGCTGGCCAGTGTGGTTCGGTGGGTAGAGCGTCGGCCCTCAGACGGAAGGGTCCCGAGCTCGGTGGCGGCCACGCGCATGTACCTCGGTTGCAGGCTCGATCCCTGGCCCTGGAGCGCCTGTGGGAGGCAACCAATCCATGTCTCTCTCACATGGGTGACTCTCTCTGTCTCTCCCGCTCCTCCCACTCCCTCAATGGAAGAATCGCCTCGTGGGAGGACTAATAAAAACAAAAGCTGGGGAGCCCCACCTGCAGGGGGAGCCCTCTGGCCGCGTGGGGGTGAAGCCCCAGGACAGGCTCTGCCGGAGCGCAGGGTGCCCGCTGCTCCCTTAGCCCAGGGACTTCCTGCCTCGCCCGCTCCGAGAACCCGCAGGAGGCATTTCTGAGAACCGGGCAGCCCCGCACACTCCCAGGACGTGGCCGGGCCGGCAGCCGGAACAGGAAGCAGATCCAGTTCGGTGGCCTGGCAGCCGGCGCCGTGGCGGGGAGACGAGGGCGGTGAGGGGCCTGGCGCGGGCACTGGGACCTGACGCTTCACGGGGTCTCCTGCCCCCCCCCCCCCCACCTCGTGGCCTCCATCTGCAGAGGGCCCTCCCCGCCGAGCTCTCCCTTTGCTGGCCGGCCGGGGGAACGGGGGCGTGGTGACGGCATGGGACACCCGCATGCCGGGGACGGGACGCAGGCGACAAGCACGCTCAAAGGCATGGTGGTCTGTCCTCGGGGCGTTGCACCAGCTTCGGCCCACGTGGCCTTCCCTGCGCACCCGACGGGGCGAGCCAGGCAGGTCACACGTCCGGCAGTTTCCTGGCCAGGCCTGGCCCGGCGTCTGGCTGCCCCCAGGGCCCTGTGCCGTCCCAGTCTCCTTTGGCACGAGACCCCTTCACACCGCGGGACAGAGGCCCCCAGGCCCGGGGACAGAACGTGGACCTAGAACGAGGCCTGGAAGGACCTCATCCCCCCAGCAGGGCCGCTGAGGGTTGGGGCTGCAGTGGGCATGGCCTTGGAGAGCGTGGGGGGCAGCCAGGCTGGGGAGACCCTGCGCCAGGGACCTCCAGCGCCCACGGGAGGGGCCTGGCAACTGCCTGCACCTGGGCCGGGCTGTCCTGCAGCCAGGAGGCAAGGCTGCTCTTCCCCAGCAGGGCAGGCCGTCCCGAGCTCAGCCGTGCCCTCTCACCCAGTTCAGGCGCAGGAGGACCTGTCTGAGCTGCCGGGGGCCCGGGGTTGTTGCACAGCAGGCAGAGTGAGAGCCTGGAGGGCGCTGCCAGCGGGCGAGGCACCAGGTGACCATCGAGCCCGAAGAGAGGCCGGGGGTTCTGAGAGCCGGGCTCAGCCTGGGACAGAGGCAGGGGCCCCAGGGCCTAGGCGCCGCTGGGAATGCCTGCGTGAGTCCTGTCTGGCAGGCAGTCAGGGCACCCTGCCCTGTGTGCTGTGGACCGAGCCTTAAGCCGCAGCAGAGCCAGATGAGAGAGGGCGGGGGCCCCGCTGAGGGAACCAACAGAGGCCTCTGACCCGTGGCTCACAGCCCAGTGCAGGCTGCACCCCAGGCCCGGAGGAGGCCACGGTGGTTGGGCGGAGCCTTCGGAGCAGGCAGGGTCAGCCGGGAAGGCTTCCTGGGAGAGGTGACCCGCCTGTGGGCAGGGAGGGCATCTCAGAATCCCTCTGCTGGCCTACCTGCCCCGGGCGAGCCGTGCAGGCCCCGGGCAGGGCCCCCAGAGCCGGCGGTCGCTTGGCCTCTTGCCAAGCAGGAGAGAAACGCCGAGGCCCTGCTGTCTTCTGCTTTAAGTGAGTTACTGACGCGAAGTTCGCTTCACGTGAACTTATAACCGTTTTAAGCAGAACCAGTCGGCGGCACCGAGCGCACCGTGCCCTGCAGCCGCCGCCTCTCTCTATTCAAGAACAGCTTCGCCCCAGAGGGAAACCCGTGCCCGTTAAGCAGTTTCTCCCGGGCCCCCATCCCCACTCTCCCCCCAACCCCCACCCCCGGCAACCACCACCCTGCCTTCCGCATCAGTGGGTTTGCCATTCTGGATCGTCCACATCCTAAGCCACTTGTAAAAATATGTTCTTATTGATGTCAGAGAGAAAGGGACAAGGAGAGAGAGAGAAACATCCATGAGGAGAGAGAATCCTGGACCGGCTGCCTCCTGCACGCCCCCCACTGGGGATGGAGCCCACAACCCGGGCCTGTGCCCTGACCGGGAATCGAACCGTGCCTTCCTGGTCCATAGGTGGACGCTCAGCCACGGAGCCACTCCAGCCAGGGCCTGAGCCCTTTTTAAAAGAGCAAGAAGCGGTAGCGGCGCCGCTGCCATCCCTAGCTGTGTGGGCTTGAGCATCACACACCGGCTCCCTGTGTCTCTTTTCTCATCTGGAACGTGGGCGTGTGGACGGGGCTGGCGGGGGCAGAGGGGCCATCCCCGCGGAGCACCAACAGGGTGACGGCAGGTGGGTGCCCAGGCCACCGCGATGGGGGTTGAGGGCCTGGGAGCGGGCCGGCGGGGGGCCCGGCGCCTCTGGCGTGTCCCGTGGCGGCCAGCTTCTGGACACGCGGCTGCGCGGCGGCAGGTCCTGCTCCCGCGCGGGCCATCCATCAGCTCAGCTGGTCCTGTCCGGCCGCGAGCGGTCACAACGCACCCCCTCCCCCCGCGAGTGCCCAGGCTTTATGTTGTAGGGCACTGAGGGGCATCTCCCACACGCCACTAATGACAGGCATCACGAAGCAATAAACGCGGCGGCGGGGGGGGGGGGCGGGGGCCGTCCCCGGCTCCCGCGGTGGTGGCAGAGCTGGCCCGGAATTGATTAGTCTTGGACGCGCTGACCTTTTTGTTCCTGAAAAATTGCTTTTGAGCAGCTGAGGCAATAAAAGCAAATTGATTCAGAGGGAATGAGGATGAAATTTGCGTTGGGCGGGGGAAGCTGATAAACGGGACGTGGGCCTCCGGCCCCCACCCGCCCCCACCCGCCCGGCCCTGGGCTGCAGGTGGGCAGGCCCGCGGGCAGGTGCAGGCGGTGCGGGCGGGCGTCACCAAATGTGGCCGAGAGGAAGGAAACTGAGAGTGAGAGAGGGAGGGACAGACGAGAAGCGGAGGGGAGGGGGGAGGGCCGGATGGGGGGGGTGCGGAGGGGGCGGGGAGCAAGGAGGGCCTGAGGGCCCCGGGAAGCACAGTGGCCCCCGCAGGCCCCCTGAACACGCCCCTGCCGGCCATCTCCTCAGCCCCCCAACGCCTCACTGTTGTCCCGTTTTACAGACGAGGAGACAGGCCCAGGGAGACCACGTCCCCCGCTCAAGGTCACCAGAGGGGTACATGGGCCCAACCAGCCCCACAGACCTGAGGGGAGAGGACCTGTCTCCCGGGATCAGGAAGACAAGCCAGGGTCCCGCTGCTGAGCGAGGACAGCCTGTGCCCCTGTCACCGAAGGAACCCCGTTCCTCGCCGGGGCGCTTGGCAAGTGACAGGAGTGGGGGTCTGTGGGGACGGCCGTGCAGCAACCCCAACGCCTCGCCCGAGGCCGAGGGGCGCCGCTGTCTCCTAGGTCAGGTGCCCCCCCCCTCCATGTGGGGCTGGGGGTTGAGTTGTGGAATCTGTGACTTTTGGGTTGGAGTGTGTGACCTCGAGTGGAGAGCAGGGGGTGCAGGAAGAGGCTGATGTCGCCCTAAAGTGCAGGCACCCAAGGGGACAACCCCAATCCCCGCGGAACTCTGTGGGTGATGCTGGTTGTCTCGGGGCCCACGAGGCCGCCCTCTGTCCCCCACTGGCAGGGGGACCAGTCCTGAGCGGGACTTCACCTGGGACACTCTGGACCGCGGCCCCTGGGACAACCGCCTCCTGCCCGCACGGGCACGCACCGGCTGGTGCTTCGGGACCTCTCGGCACCTGGGCTCACGGGGCTCACACCTCAGCCCCCCGTACCCCTCCCGCAGCCCCAGGAGGAGGCCCAGCCTCCCTGCCTCTGTGCCTGGGGCAGGGAAGGGGCTTTCCAGCACGTCCACAGAGCGGGCACCAGGCGGGGCAGGCCCAGCGCTCCCCCTGCCATCCGCACCCCAGGCAAGCGGAGGCTGAGGTTGCGTGGAACCCAGGAGCCCCGCTCCTCCTCCCCAGCCCCCAGCCCGACTCCCCGCAGTGCAGAGGCCTGGGGTGCGTGGGTTGCCGAGCGACAGCGGTTGCCTGTGGAGATGCTCACGCACACGGCCCCTGGGCGTGGGAACCCAGGAGGCAGGGCCTGGGGCGGCTCCTTGTTTGTTTTTATGAAACAGCTTCAACGAGGTGAGTCACAGGCCATGGCGTGAACCTGCTCTATGCGTGCAGCTCAGAGCTGTTAGCACACGGCCACGCTGGGCGCCATCACTGCCATCTTTTCTGGACGATTTCTATCACCCCAGTGAGACTCCTCCTGCTGACTTGTCTCCAGGCCCGTCCGGCCACTAACCTGCTTCCCGTCCCTACAGATGTGCCTCTTCGCCACATCTCATGTGAATGGAAGAAGGGGGGCTGGCCCGTGTGGCTCAGTGGGTAGAGCATCGGCCTGGGGACTGAAGGGTCCCAGGTTGATTCCAGTCAAGGGCACAGGCCCGGGTTGAGGGCTCGATCCCCAGTGGGGGGCGTGCAGGAGGCAGCCGGTCCATGATCGTCTCTCACCATGATTGTTTTGGTGATGACCCCTGAGTCCTCCTGGGGCTGGAGAACACGGGACCCCCATCCTGTGCTTCCCCCCTGGGCGCCGACCCTTCCCACTCCCACCGACCCAGAAGGAGAGAAGGCGAGGTGACCGCGCTCCCCGCCCACCGCCCCCCTCCCTGGCTGCTGGCCTGAGGGGTCCCCGGAGGCGGGAGGGGCGTTTTTCGGGGTGTCTCCTTTCAGGGAAACTGAGGCTCATGTGGTTCGGGAACTCGCCTGCCTGAGGTTTCACTGCTGGGGAGTCCCAGGCTGCTGGGCACACGGAGCCTTCCTGCCTCAGCCAGCGGTGACCTGGGCCCGCTCCCTGGCGGCCCTCTGGGAGAAGGGGGGGTGTGGGAGGCGGGGCCTGTTTGGGGAGCAGGCCTGGATGGACAGGAAGCCACCCTGGCACTGACCCCACTGGCCGCGGGGCTGGGTGTGCCGAGGTCGGCTGGGGGCTGCGGGCCACGCGGGCTCAGGGCTGAGTCAGGTGCAGCCAGCGGTGCCCTGCGCCCCGGCCGGCTGGTTCACTTCCGCTGGGCGTGGGGAGCGGGGAGGGGAGGGGAGGGGAGGGGAGGGGAGGGGAGGGCCGGGCGGGCTCCGGCGTCTCTAGGCTCAGAAAGGGGAGCTCTGGAGCCAGGGACGCCCACCTGCCACCTGCTGGCACTGAGGCAGGGATGGCGGGGTCACTCCTGAGCCCTGGCCCCTGGCCCTGCGCCCCGGCTGCCTCGGGAGGGCCCTCCCTGGGTTCGACGGGAGGTCCCAGCCTGCGGCAGCCACCGTGGAGCCACAGCCAGACCCCGGCGCCCCTACGGGGCAGAGGTCACCCACAAAGACACCTCCAACCAGCCAGCCGGGCAGCTCGGGATGAGAGGCTGCCAAACCCCAGCTCCTCCAGGTCTGACGGAGTCGGGGTCCGTGTGGGCCGGTCAGGGGCCCTGCCGTCGGAGCTCACCTCCCACCTGCTCTGGTGCCACTTTCCCACAGTCACCGCCATGGGGGGGGGCTTCCCCAGCACGGCCACGGAGTCCCAGACCCGACCCCAGCACGACCCCAGCACAGGCCTGTGGACAGGGACCTGCATGGCCATTCCCTCTGGGTGGACGATGCCCAGGTCTCCGTGAGTGACCGCGCCCTCCTGGGGCAGCACCTGCACAGCCGCCTCGCCCGCTCCCGCCTGCGGTGTGGGGGGCCTGATGGGCGCCTCCCCAGCAGAGAGTGCTCCCGCCTGCGGTGTGGGGGGCCTGATGGGCGCCTCCCCAGCAGAGAGTGCTCCCGCCTGCGGTGTGGGGGGCCTGATGGGCGCCTCCCCAGCAGAGAGTGCTCCCGCCTGCGGTGTGGGGGGCCTGATGGGCGCCTCCCCAGCAGAGAGTGCTCCCGCCTGCGGTGTGGGGGGCCTGATGGGCGCCTCCCCAGCAGAGAGTGCTCCCACCCGGAGCGCAGCCGGGAGGCACGGTGCCCACTCACTCTGGGTTCCCAGGACCTTGATGCCCCGAAAGGCCTTGGGGTGATCCCGGGAGCCTAGGGACACAGACGGGCGGGGGTGGGGTGGGGGGCCGCGGCAGGAGGGGGCAGTGGCTGCTGACAGGGCCGGGCTCCTGGGGCCGTGAGGGGCTCTGGGGTGAGGGGACCGGTGCGCGGGCCTGGCGGCGGGAGAGTGGTAGCACTGAGTGCAGCTCCTGAAGCGGGAGGCGGCTGTCCCTCCGGGTGGCACGCTGTGCGCATCGGACTTCCTCTCTGTAGGGACGCCGCACGGGGCCTGCGGGGACACAGGAGGAGCGCACGCAGCCGCTTCCTCCGGGCAGGCGGGGGCGCAGGAGGCTCTCTTGTTGGGGCGCAAGACAGCCAGGGGCAGGGTCCATCTCGGGGTGGGGTTCTGGGGAGGCGCCGCAGCCGAGCCCCTGGACCAGCCCAACCTGCCGAGGGCCTGTGACTCAGCACCCCGGCAGCCAAGGGTCAGCTCCTCCCGGGGAGGGAATGCGGCCGGGCCAGGTGGGCAGGTGAGTGGGCAGGGCGGTGGGCAGGGCGGTGGGCAGGGCGGTGGGCAGGACGGTGGGCAGGGCGGCGGGCAGGGTGGTGGGCAGGGCGGCAGGCAGGGCCGTGGGCAGGGCGGTGGGCAGGTGTGGTGGGCAGGCTGGTGGGCAGGGCAATGGGCAGGTGTGGTGGGCAGGGCGGTGGGCAGGGTGGTGGGCAGGTGTGGTGGGCAGGGTGGTGGGCAGGTGTGGTGGGCAGTGTGGTGGGCAGGCTGGCCCCGAGCCCCGCTCTGGCTGTGAGCCTTGGCTGCTTCCCCTCGGGCAAACGGACAGGAGAGGCCAGGAAGGAGCCCAGCAGGAACTACCCAGGGGGCGGGTGGGCGGGCACCCCACCTCATTCCTGAGGATGGAGGCTGCCCTGTGCCCAGGGTGCGGGTGGCAGGGTCCAGCAGCAGAGCTGGCAGCTGCCCATGACCTCCAGGGCAGGTCAGGCAGGGGCTGGGTGGGAAGGAGGGGCCAGGAGGCGGCATTAGGGCCCTGGCCTGACTACCTGCCTGGCCCCCGCAGGCTCTCACCCCCGAGTGTGTTTTGAGTGGCGGGCCGTACCCAGGGCTCCGCAGAGGGGCCGACGCACCACACAACTGTGGGCAGAGGGGTGAACGGGCGCCGTGGGCCTGTGGTCCCCCATGTCACCTCCGGCTGCTGGGAGTTATACTCAGGAGGTGCCCGGGACGCAGGGCCAGCCCCCTGGCATCATGGGAGCCACAGAGACCGGGCCAGGGGGCTGCTGGTGCGGGGAGGGGGGGTGGGGACTGGCAATGCTGAGCGGGGTGTTTGGCCCCAGAGGGAAGGGCTGGGCTGACAGGGCCTGGCAGGGCTTCTAGGAGGCACCTGGGGCAGGCAGGGGCCAGGGACAGCCCCCTGGACACCGTGCTCAGGGACAGGAGGCCGCTCAGCCTGGCGGCCGGGGGGCTCCCAACCCTCTATCGGGGGTCCATGTCCAGGTCAGGGCCGAGGCCCGTCTACACGGACGAGAAGCTGCAGCTGCTCCGGGAGCTCATGCGCGGCCCGGCTCAGTGGACAGGGCTGTGGCTGAGTGAGTGGCTGCCATTAACCCTCCCCTCCCCCCCCCACCCCGTGCTCTCCTACCCCCCCCGCCCCCCCACACACACACACACACATACACACACCCCGCTGCTGGCCTGCTGGGGAGCGGGGCTGACTCCAGAGCCAGGGCAGCCCGGGTGCAGCCAGCTTCCCAGGGTGGGCGGCCACCGGCTCTGCTTGGTCCAGATTGGCCACCGGAGGAAGTGACAGAGGCCAGACCCGCGGTTCCCAGCTCAGCTCTGCCTCCCGTGAGCCGTGCGGCCTCAGGCAGTTAGCTCGCCTCGGAGCCTGGTCTCCTTCACTGTTCCGTGAGGGCAAAGCAAACGCAGGCTCCCAGGGCCCACGCCGGGCTCGGTGCAAGGGAAGATACACGCAGAGCGCCTGGCACGTAGGCTGCGCGTGACAAGCGACGGCTGTTCCTTTTCTGTTATTCACGGAACGAATGTCAATATCATCATCACTATTACGGCCCATCTCTCTGTCTTTTTATCACCCAAGGCAAGCCTGTCACACGCCAAGGTGAACACAGCCACATAAACGAGGCATGCGGCCCGCGGGCGGCAGTCTGACACGCTTATGCTCGATCTGAGGGGGACGAGGTCAGTGCCCCTGACTACAGGGTCAGGTAGCACATGTCTTTCTTATTTTTTAATTTCTTATTTTTTTATTTTTTAATCGGCAACTGAGGATATTTTTCCCGCTGATTTCTAGAGGGAGTGGAAGGGAGGGAGGAGGAGGGGAGAGGAGAGACATCATTTGGTTGCTGCCCGCACAGGCGGAGGAACCTGCAACCAAGGCACATACCCTCGGCCAGGACTCAAACCCCTGACCCGCTGATTTGGCCAACGCTCTAACCACTGAGCAAACCGGCCAGGGTGTTCCTGTCCCCTCTGCCCTTGGGGCCTTGGCAACCACACGTTCCCAGTTCACGGCTGCCGTCCGTCTGGGCGGCCGGGGTTACGTGTGCTCCGGGGTGAGGGTCCGTCGGCCGCCGGGAGGGCAGGGATCTGCGTCTGTCTTGTTCGTGGCGTTCCACGAGGGCCAGAGCAGTGCCCGGCGCACAGTAGGCCCTCAGGAGGTAGCTGTCGAGTGGGTGATTGAGAATGGACCGGGCGGAGCTGAGGGCCCCCAAGTGCTGGCCCCGGAGCACGGGCCCGAGAGGGAAAGGCGAGGGGGAAGTGACCGCTGCCCCCGGAAGCCTTCTGCACGGTGGCCTGGGCGGGTCGGTGCACCGAACGGTCCCTGGTTCCATTCCCGTCAGGGCCCGGGCCCGGGTTGCCGGTGCATGTTTCGCTCGCCCATCGGTGTTTCCCTCCCTCTCTCTGCCTCTCTCTCTAAAAACCAATTTTTAAAACATCTGCGTGCATGCATGACTTTGCTTTTAGAACTTATTTCTAAAAGCAAACAAATAAATGAGCTTGTTTGGTCTCACGCGTTTCCCTTCAAGGACTAGCCTGCCTGGACCGGTGGAAACGGCGCGAGGAGACTTCCCACAAAAACCCGGGCCCCGACGGCGTCACGGGGGAAACCCACCCGACGCCCGAGGAAGAAGTACCCCCCGCGGCCCTCGGGCTCCCCCGGCTCGCGCTCTGGGCCGCGTCTCCTGATGCAAAAGGCAGACGAAGGTGTCCCAGGAAAAACAGCCTCGGCCCGTGTCCCCCCAGAACGTCCCAAACGGAAGGCTAGCAGGGCAAACCCAGGGATCTGTTACAGGGCCCACGGCGACCGCACGGCGTCTGGCCCGGGCAGGAAGGCCGGTGCGGCGTGACCATCAGTCAGCGCGGTTCACCATTTTAACACACAAAGGAAACCCCTTGTGATTTTATCTCGAAAACAGAGGCGGAAAAAGCATCGCACAAAATCCGACATCCCGGCCTGACCAGAGAGCTCCCAGCGACAGCCCCCCCAGGCGACAGCCCCCCCAGGCGACAGCCCCCCCAGGCGACAGCCCCCCCAGGTGACAGGACCCCCAGGTGACAGGACCCCCCCTGTCAAGGAGCTGGAGGGCACGTGGCCAGCCTGCCGGAGGGCTCCCGGGCGCCGCCCACGCGGCACCACATGCACAGACCGAGTGCTCCCCCCACGTCGGGAGCCAGGCAGGGGCGTCAGCTCGCAGCACGTCTGGCCAGCGTGTGTCCGAGGGTACAGCCAGCGAAACAAGGCAAAGGGGGTGAGGGTGGGGGAAGCCACAGACTGGCCGTAACCGGCTGGCCCAGGAGGTTGGGGCATTGTCCGGATACGCCAAGGTTGCGGGTTCGATCCCCAGTGTGCGACGTGCAGGAGGCAGCCGATCCATGGATCTCCCTCACCATTGACGTTTCTCTCTCTCTCCCCCTCCCCCTTCCTCTCCGAAACCAATAAGAATACATTTAAAAGAAAAAGGCAGCCCTGACCGATTTGGATCCGTGGATAGAGCGTCGGCCTGCGGACTGAAGGGTCCCGGGTTCGATTCCGGTCGAGGGCATGGACCTGGGTTGCAGGCACATCCCCAGCAGGGAGTGTGCAGGAGGCGGCTGATGGATGTTTCTCTCCCATCGATGTTTCTAACTCTCTACCCCTCTCCCTTCCTCTCTGTAAAAATCAATAAAATATATTTTAAAAAAAAGAAAAGAAAGAAAAAGGCAGCATTGGGACCTCTGGAGGTGATGGGGCTGCTCAGTGTCTTGGCTGTGGTGGTGGCCACAGGACCCCCAGGCGACAGCCCCCCAGGCGACAGTCCCCCCAGGCGACAGTCCCCCCAGGTGACAGGACCCCCAGGTGACAGCCCCCCCAGGTGACAGGACCCCCAGGGAACAGTCCTCCCAGGCGACAGCCCCCCCAGGTGACAGCCCCCCTTCGTGACAGGACCCCCAAGCGACAGCCCCCCCAGGTGACAGGACCCCCTGTGACAGGCCCTCCCCAGGTGACGGGACCCCCAGGTGACAGACCCCCAGGTGACAGGACCCCCAGGTGACAGCCCCCCCAGGTGACAGCCCCCCCCAGGTGACGGGACCCCCAGGTGACAGCCCCCCAGGTGACGGGACCCCCAGGCGACAGGACCCCCTGTGACAGCCCCCCCAGGCGACAGCCCCCCCCAGGTGACAGGACCCCCAGGCGACAGCCCCCCCAAGCGACAGCCCCCCCAGGTGACAGCCCCCCCCAGGTGACAGGACTCCCCCCAAGGCGACAGGACTGTGTACTAACCCACAGGGTGGGGTGCAGAGGAGCAGGGGATGCTGTCAGGCTGCACTGGCTCAGCACCTGGGTGTGAGGTTGCGCTGTTGCCATGGGGACAGGGGAGAGGACACAAGGGCTGTAACAGCTCCATCCTTCAGGCCTGGCCGAGGTGCCTGCTGACAGCAGCCGCCCTGCCCCCCAGCCCGCTGCATGCGGTCACAGCGCGCCACAGGTTTCCCACCTGGACACGGGCACGGTGGCAGGTACCAGGAAGCGCTGCGAGGCTGCAAGGTGGAGGGCGCCGTGGGCCTTAGGGAGGGGCTGGGGAGGAGCCTGGATGCAGAGTCCCGGGCCCCAGCGGCACTCGCCTCTGCAGGTGGTCACTGCATCCGTGTCTGAGGACCTCGGTGAGGAGCAGAGGGGGGGCCACAGGGAGGCAGGGGAGGGTCTGCAGGGGGAGGCAGCAAAGGGGCCAGAGAGGCCAATTCCAGAGCTTTCCAAAGGTCCCACCCACCCCCCAGCCAGGGCTCAACCCTCCATCCCGCCATTAACCTCTCTCTGGGGACCAGAGCACTTTCACGCCGTTTAGGGAAGCCCTCGAGGGCTCAACAGGAACTGTTGCCGGCAACTCAAAGCCGGCCCTGCAGTCAGGCAGTGGCTCCCCGTCCAGCTGCCCGGGTCTGCCTGTCCCAGAGATCTCCCCACAGCCGGAGGCCGGAGCCTGCCATTCAGGGCGGGGGGGCCCCCTGGGAGGGTGGCCTTGGCACCCTGAGGTCTGGTTGAGGCCCCTGGGGCCCCATTCACTGGCCTCCTGGCTGAGCTGCTTCTAATTCTCTTCGGCCCAAATTAAGGGCCCCCCCCCCCTGGGCAGACCTAGACCCACATCCCCTTTTTGGCTGAGACACCCTGGCAATGGCTTAGCTCAGCCTCGCCTTCCCTTTCTGCCGAATGGGTTCTACAGGCCTGGCGGGAGGAAGGGATCGATGCCTGTACAGCACCTGGCCTGCTACCTGGCGGGGAGTAGGGACACGGAGCCCAGGAGAAGAATTCCCAGGTATCGGGAATGGTGCGAGCCCATGCCAGGCCCGGCAGGTGCCAGCCCCTGCCACGTGTGGGCTGCAGGTGTGAGCAGAAGGCCTGACCCCAGCGTCTGCAGCCACTCAGCACCCGGAGGCTGGGCTGCCAGAGGAGAAGGGCAGCTGACTTTGAATGTCGGATACACGACAACTTGTTCGTTAGCGCGCGTGTCCCGTGTTTGCGTGGGGCGGTCATCGTTTACCCGGGACCCGAATGTAACCGGTGCCCTGGTTTTACCTGCGAAACCCAGCGATGTGCATGAGGGCGCCCCAGGGAGGGGGGTGGTTTCCGAAGCCCCGGCGGGAGGAGGCAGGGGACGTGTTCCGGGAAAAGCGGGACGCACATCCGTGCAGACGCTGTGGCCCTCACTCGTTTGAAAACTTCCTGTGCGTGTACACGGAGGGAGACAGCACCCAGACGGGGCGCCAGCCAGCGGGGCCGAGACAGGCGGGAGGCGGGAGGGGCTCCCGGCTCACAGTGACTATTCTGGACCACGGGCCTGAGGACAGTTTTTATTTTATTTATTTCCCTTTTCAACGTTTTCCTACGTTTTCAGTAAACATGTGTTGCTGGATTGAAAACATATTTAAAGCGATCACTTCCACAGAGAAACTTTCCGAAACGGGAGCACTCAATGGTCAAAGGGACTTCGCAAACCCTCCTCCCGCTGCTGCAGGTCACGGAGTCTCAATGCAGGTGCGCCAACTGCCAGCTCCCCGCTGTCCCTGTGTGTGTGGGGGGGGGGGGGGGGCGGCGGCACACCAAGCCGAGCCCAGGCCCCAGGGGAGAGGGCTCCCCCCCAGCCCCTCCTCCCCTCCTGGCTGTGCCTTCCACTTTGTATCATGTTCCCTTTCCTCCCTCCCTGTCAGCTGTCATCACTGACAGCTGTCCGCACCCCGTCTCCATCCTCCTTCCAGCCCTCTGAATGCCACGGTGAAGGCTCTAGTTCACGTGCGCAGGCTCAGGTGGTCTGGGGGCTCAGGTGGTCTGGGGGCTCAGGTGGACTGGGGGCTCAGGTGCGCAGGCTCAGGTGGTCTGGGGGCTCAGGTGGACTGGGGGCTCAGGTGGTCTGGGGGCTCAGGTGGTCTGGGGGCTCAGGTGGTCTGGGGCTCAGGTGGACTGGGGGCTCACGTGCGCAGGCTCAGGTGGACTGGGGGCTCAGGTGGTCTGGGGGCTCACGTGCACAGGCTCAGGTGGTCTGGGGGCTCAGGTGGTCTGGGGGCTCAGGTGGTCTGGGGGCTCAGGTGGACTGGGGGCTCACGTGCGCAGGCTCAGGTGGACTGGGGGCTCAGGTGGTCTGGGGGCTCACGTGCACAGGCTCAGGTGGACTGGGGGCTGAGGTGGTCTGGGGGCTGAGGTGGTCTGGGGGCTCAGGTGGTCTGGGGCTCAGGTAGACTGGGGGCTCACGTGCACAGGCTCAGGTGCGCAGGCTCAGGTGGACTGGGGGCTCAGGTGGTCTGGGGGCTCAGGTGGTCTGGGGGCTCAGGTAGTCTGGGGCTCACGTGCACAGGCTCAGGTGCGCAGGCTCAGGTGGACTGGGGGCTCAGATGGTCTAGGGCTCAGGTGGACTGGGGGCTCACGTGCGCAGGCTCAGGTGGACTGGGGGCTCAGGTGGTCTGGGGGCTCACGTGTGCAGGCTCAGGTGGTCTGGGGGCTCACGTGCACAGGCTCAGGTGGTCTGGGGGCTCAGGTGGTCTGGGGGCTCACGTGGGCAGGCTCAGGTGGTCTGGGGGCTCAGGTGGTCTGGGGGCTCAGGTGGTCTGGGGCTCAGGTAGACTGGGGGCTCACGTGCACAGGCTCAGGTGCGCAGGCTCAGGTGGACTGGGGGCTCAGGTGGTCTGGGGGCTCAGGTGGTCTGGGGGCTCAGGTGGTCTGGGGCTCAGGTAGACTGGGGGCTCACGTGCACAGGCTCAGGTGCGCAGGCTCAGGTGGTCTGGGGCTCAGGTAGACTGGGGGCTCACGTGCGCAGGCTCAGGTGGTCTGGGGGCTCGGTGGGCAGGCCGCGAATTCGGGCAGCCAGCTAGTGGGGTCATGGGGTCACAGGGGTCACAGGAGGAGATAGCCGAGAGTTAGCTGTGAGCAGAAAGGCCTTCGGGGGGAGCCATCACTGCGGACCAGAGAGAAGAGACCGAGGGCAAGTCCTGGGGGAGCCTGGGGGGGGGGGCACACAGCAGGCTAGCCGAGTGGCGGGTGCGGGGACCCCACCCACACCCACTCTCTCCAGGAGGGGGCGTCTCGGCTGGGGAGGGCTGGAGGGTTGCATTCCGGTGATGCTGGCTGCCCCTCCTCCAGGTTCACTTGCATCCCAGGACCTGGGGGGTCAAAGAAGCAGCCCCTCAGATAGAACGTGAGACCATCGGCACAAGCAGAGAGCTCGCACGTCCCGCTGCGGCCCGCCCTGCTGTCCTGGTTTTGGAGAATAAAACACACAAACAGGGCCAGGCTGCTGTAAAAGAATTTAAAAACAAACCGGACAGAAGAGGCGTGGCCCGGCGGCGTGGCTCTGTGGTTGGGCGTCCACCTAGGAACCAGGAGGTCAGAGTTTGATTCCCGGTCAGGGCACAGGCCCGGCTTACAGGCTCCGTCCGCAGTGGGGGGCGTGCAGGAGGCATCTCTCTCATCAACGACGTCTCTCTCCCGCTCGCTTCCTCTCTGAAGCCAATTAAATATACGTTAAAGGAGAGGACGAAAGTAAAAAGCAGACGATGCCACACCCAGGTGGAGCCCGCGGGGGGGTGGGGGGGCTGCTCCCAGGCCCCCTGGGTGCAAACTCACACCCACAGACGGCGCTGACCGGCAGCCCCGCGCCATTAGCCACTGGGACCCAGACAGGCGAGGGCGGGCAGAGGGAGCTGGCTACTTCCCGGCGTCCCAGGGACTCGGGGCTCCCCGGCCACCCCTTGCCTGCAGCCTTGCCTCTGCCACTGGCCTCCAGGGAACACTGGAGGCTGTGCAGGTTCCGATTCAGCCCGGCTCCATGCTGCCCTGAGCAGCCATTCTCCCTAACACGCCCCCGCCCCCCCGCCCAGTGGCTGGGGTGCAGCCACCATGCCCCCCAGACACCCCATGGGGCCTGATCTCCAGCTTCTCTGGAGACCACTGCCAGGATGGCGCCTCCCTCCCTGCGCTCCGGCGTCACCCTTTCTGCTTAGTCTCTGACCGGCCACCCTCCTCCCTCCCAGGGTCGGCCCCCCATTGGGGCTCCCGGCCCCCCCACTGCACCTTCAATGCCTGTGTCCCAACGCCCACCCGTGCCCTCCCCCCCTTTGCTTGCCCCTCGCTCACCTCTGTGCGGAGAGCTTGCCCGGGCGTGGTCAGTGGTCAGTGGTCAGGCTGGCTGCGTGTGTGGTGCGTGTGGCGGGTGCATACGTGTGCATGTGTGCCCAGCCCCATCGCCCCGCAAGCCCCACCACCGCTGCTGCAGCTGCTCCCCCTCCTCCCCTCGGGGGCCTCTGGCCCTGCTCTCCTGACTGTCCCTCTCTGCACGGCTGCCCTTCCTCCGTCCCCCCAGGACCAGCCCGGCCCCCCGCCCTTGGCTCTTCGCAGGGTGAGCAGCCTCAGCCGCACCGATGCCAGCACAGGGCAGGACGGTGCCCGAGGGCTGCTGTCCCAGTCGCTCTCCCCTGGGCCCGGCAGTGACCATGCAGGGGCCACTTTGCGGAGGAGGGCCTGGGGCCCGGCCTCCCGGTGGCTCCTAACTGTCCTGCCTCACAGCCGTCCCCTGGTCACGTCAGCGCCGCCTGCACGAGCCGTGACCTCCTGCTCTGCCCGCGCGACCCCCAGGCGCTCTAACCACAGCGCCACCCGCTCAGGCAGTGATGGCTCCGGTCTGCGCTGTTGCAGCACCCGCTCTGTCTGCCTGTCCCTGCCCACCCCACCCTCTGCCGCCGACTAATCTCCCGAAAATGCTGTCAAGAGTCACGCGTCGATTGCCTCACCGCCTAGCGTGGGCTGGGCTTGGCGTGGCCAGCATCTGCGCGTTCGGTGAATCCCTGGGGACTCTAAACTGCTATCCCCAGAACCCCGGCTCCCTCCCAGAGCCCCAGCGAGAACCCCAGTTCCCATCTCACAGTGACGTAGGAGCTGCCCGGACACAATCTTGAGGCGCTTCTATCCCGGGCACATAACTCGGGGGCCCCACCCCACACACAAACCAGAAGTGGCTTCCAGAAGCTGGTTGGCGCCCTGGCCGCCCCTCGTGACCTCCTTGCCCCAGCTTGCTGCTCCAGCGGGTGGGGGGGGGGCGCTGCCCCCGCCCTGCCGAGCCGGCCCCCCCTCCCCGGCCCCCCATGAGCCCAAGGCCGGCATGGGGCTTGGCGTCCATTCAAAGATCCTCTTCGCAGGCAGAAGCCGAAGACCCAGAACAGAGGACCCGGACGCCCGGATCCTGCCCGCCCGGAGCGTGCTCAGCTCCTCCTTCAACACGCAGCCGGGCACACACGGAGCACACTCGGCGAGGCCGCTCTGACTCCCCAGCCTCGTCACACTGCGTGCGAACACACGAAGGAACAGAACGGAACAAGACAAGTCAGTCTGCTCGGCAGGAGAAGGGTCAGGGCTGGGCGGTCCAGCTCTCGGCTTCTGCAGAAAGAGAGGCCGCAGGGTGGCCGGCATCAGTCCCGGGACCCGAGGTCCCGGACAAGCTGGGAGGACGGAGAGGGAGCAGCCAGGGGCAGCCCCACGGACCACGGGACCATCGGCCTTCAGGACTGGCCTCAGGGGCTGGACATCTCGGGCATGTGTGCGGCCACCCCGGAGGCCTCTCACCACCCCGTGTCCCCGGCCTGGGTCTCTCCTCCCACCCCTTTGCCCTTTGTGGGGCCACCCATGGCCGAATCCATCCCCTGAGCCCCATTGTCTTCAGCGTGTCCTCTCTTTACCATCATTGAGCCGCCTCCTCGGCGCGAGGCCCTGGTGAATGCTGAGCATCAGCAACCTCTTCTCTGGGGAAAAAATACATAATTATAAATTTCACTGATACAAATTTTACAAATGCAATTTACAAATCACGATAAAACTAGAGGCCCGTTGCAAAGATTCATGCAAGAATAGGCCTTCCTGCCCTGGCCGATTTGGCTCAGTGGACAGAGCGACGGCCTGTGGACTAGAGGGTCCCGGGTTTGATACTGGTCAAGGCCACATGCTCAGGTTGTGGGCTCCATCCCCAGTGGGAGGCATGCAGGAGGCAGCCGATCGATGATTCCTTCTCATCATTGATGTTTCCATCTCTATCTCCCTCTCCCTTTCCCTTCCTCCATGAAATCAATAAAGATATATTTAAAAAAAAAAAAAGAAGAAGAGGCTTCCTTCCCCTGGCTTCGCTCCTGGCTGCCCAGGAGCCTGCACGTCCTTGCTCCCGGCCACCGGGGACCCCGCTTACAGTCTTCGCTCCCGGCCAGAGTGCCACTCCTGTAGCTCCCTCTGCCCCCTCATAGCAGTGTTCCGCTCTGCCTGGCTGCTCCATGCCTGAGTATGCAAATTAACCTGCCATCTTTGTTGGGTTAATTTGCATACCCACTCCTGATTGGCTTATGGGCGTCACAGAGGTGTGGTCAATTTGCATCTTTTTCTTTTATCAGTGTATATACACAATGTTCGTTACTGTAAACTCCACAAAACCCATCGATTCGCAGAACACTTTCGTTGACTTTTTTTGCCCCAACTCTTGGGTCAGGAGCCAACCTGCGTTTGCACCCGGTGAGTGAGCGTGGTTCGGAGGCAGACGTCGGGGCATGCTGTCACGTACCCTGAGATGAAAGGGACACACGCAGAGGTATGTCAGCTTCACTTGCTCCTAAGGATGTGAGCGACTCCTCTGCGGAATCAGAGTTTTTTTGATACTGAAAGAATCTTTCCCCAAATTTTGAGCCATTCACAGCAAAACAGCTCCAGGCATGACACACTTCTAAGTTGTACCTGCACCATGAGCATCCTTTTCCAGCACTTTCTTAAGTCGGGATGATCAACAAAGCAGGAAGTCAAGCCGTGCCTTGCAGTGGTGGCCCATTCCTGTGGTGTAAAGACTCCACCTGGGTCCGAACCCCCACCACACAGACACAGTAGATGCAAGTCGCCCCAAGAACATGGTGAGAATGAAATGCAGTGAAGTCATTAGGAAAATATGAGATGGGAGCATTTGTCTGAATAGAACTTACTTCATTGCAACTTAGATCATTTCATTTTTAATCATCTCTGTGTCTGAAAATGTAGCCAGCAGCCCTCAAAAGCCGGTGTGAACCAGCTCCAGCCCACCACTGCCAGCAGCATCCTGTCCCTCGCAAAAATCCTATTTATTCAGCGTTGACAGATTTTTGCTGGGCATCTGCCACGTACCAGGCAGTGGTTAGAGTCTGGGCACACATCAGAGAAGGGGAGTGAGCGGACCTGCCTTTGTGGGCTTCTGTCCCAGCAGGAGAAGACAAGGCGCATCGCAAACACAGGCCAGATCTTGTCTGCTAGAAGGTGAAGGCGAAGGTGGAAGAGACAAAAGGGAAGTTGGGGTGCAGGCAGGGGCAGGGCAGGGGGAGCAGGGGAGGGGGTCAGAGCCGCTTGTTTGAAAAGATGGCATTTGAGGGAAGACTTAAAAGAAAAGGAGAAAACCCTGCGGTTCTCTCAGGAAGGAAGCTCCCGTTTGCGGCCACAGCTGGTGCAAAGGCCCTGGGGCAGCACCGGGCCTGGAGTGTCTGAGGATCCGTGGAGGGTTCGTGTCCCTGGAGCCAAACGCGCAGGGAGCGGAGAGGACAGGAAGGAGAAGGGAACGGGGCACGTCACACGGGGCCTGGGTGCCTCGCAGGGCTGTGAGAGGAGAGGGCTCGTCGCCTTTCTGCAGGTGAACACCCCGAGGCCTGCAGCCTCGCAGGTGGCAGGTGGGAAAGTCAGGAGAAGCCTGGGTGGCGCTGGCTCCGACCATTCTGCACTCCCGCCTCTTCAGGGCAGCGGGACTGCCGGGGCGTCAGCCCTACCTGGCCAGGTCTCAGGGTCCCTTCATCCAAAACTCCTCAGACGTCAATTCTCGTGCCTGGTGGCTCTGGGGCAGTCGGGGAGGAGTCCAGGCAGCCGGGCGGCCGAGGCTGTCCGCGGGCTTGTGCGCTCACAAGGCCACACCTCAAACATGACCTGTCCCAGACCCTCCTGACTTCCCGGCCACGGGAGCCTGGGCATCTTGGCCAGGGCTGAACACCGACCGCAGAAGCCCAAACTGGCATCTCCCTGGCACAGAGGACGGGGTCCTGGGACCGCTGGCCGCCTTCGGGGCTCTGGGGGCTGAAGTGAGCCGGTCTTGGGGGTGGACCCAGAGGGAGGCCAGGACCAGAGAGGAGGGGACTGTCTAGAGGCCACTGCACAGACTTGGGGGCAGGGCCTGCTTCCCGGGCCCGGGCCTGCAGACCCACAGGCCCGCGCAGGGTGGATGCTGCCATCCTGTAGTTACAACGTTTGAACCAAAGGCCTCCCGTTTGCGTTTTGCTCTGCAAACGGACAAAAAGCCCCCGTCAGGCGGACAGGCCACAAAGAGATCCAATGAGGGTCCCCGCGAGGACCTGCTCCTTGTCACAGCAAGTGGGAGTGTGGAGGAGACGAGCCTCGTGGCCCCGGAGGGGGGTTGCTGGTGGCTCTCTGTTCCGGGAGGCCGCGCCCGGGCCTGTGTGCCTCTGGGCCAGGCGAGGAGGCTCGAGGCCGGCTGGTTGGAGGTCGTGTGGGCTGTTCCTCCTCCGCAGGCAGGCTCTCCTGCAGGCCCCGCTTCCTCGCGGCCGCCTTCGGTCTTGAAGGCGACCTTCCTCCCTTCCGGCCGGATGTGCCACCTGAGGGCGGGCAGAGAGAGGCATGTTGGCTACGGCAGGGCGGAGGTGGGGCCTCCTCTCACCCAAGCCCATTGCAAGGGGGGACCCCTCTGACTTATGCCCCAGCGCTCGCACAAGCAGCCCTCGCCTTGGTGGGGTTGACAGGGCGACCCTCCCTCACCCCCCCCCCCCCGTCTTCTCTGGGGTGGACATGTGATCCTCGAAGTGGCAGGTCCAGGCGCTCTGCTGTGGGGCTGGCGGGGCTGGGTTTAGGGGGACCCCGCGGGTGTGGGGTGCAAACAGCCAGGCCTCTAGCGAGAGACGTGGGGACGCCTTAATCGATGCCGCTCAGAAGCCACGCGGCTGCTCTGCGCACCTGAGCCGCAGGCCTGGGACCTGCCTTCCAGACACGCCGCGGGTCCCGCATGGAGCACAGGGCTTCCTGGGCGTCCCGCCAGCGGGTCTGGCTGAGAAGCAGGTGGAAGTGGTCAGGGGCCACGCCTCCCTGGGTCCCATCGCCCCACACCGGGCCCTGCGTCTGTGTCCGCCGTGTGTCTGCGTGTGAGCCTGGCCTGTTTGGAGAGGGAGTCGGAGCCAGGCTTAGCGTCCGTGGGATGCGCCCGGCCTGCAGCAGCGACCCGCCACAGCGCGTGGGCGTGGCCACAGAGGCCTCCGCCACAGCGCGTGGGCGTGGCCACAGAGGCCTCCGCCACAGCGCGTGGGCGTGGCCACAGAGGCCTCCGCCACAGCGCGTGGGCGTGGCCACCAGAGGCCTCCGCCACAGCGCGTGGGCGTGGCCACAGAGGCGTCCGCCACAGCTGCGGCTGCTCTTCAGGTCCCAGGGAGCCCGCCCGCCTAGGCTGGGGCCGTGTTTCCTAGCTTCCGTGGTGCTCGCTCTTGGTCTCCAAGCCGCAGGGAGAAACCAGGCGCCACCACCGGCTCCAGAGAGAGAAGGGCCCGTCTCTGTCCGGATCCTCTTCCGGGACACGTTTCTTTGGAACCAAAGGAAAGCACCGGATGGGGTAAAGGGGTGGAGGGTGCAGGGCGAGTCCGTTTCTGGGCCTTCCCACCCGGGTGAGTCAAAGACCACAGAATCACCCCTTAGACCCACGGCTGTCAGATCGCAGGCATGGGTGCGCTGGCACAGGCCAGGTGGGCATCCGGGGATTCCGCGGAGCCGGGGTCTGCCCCGGGCAGGCGCGCTCCTCCGACGGAAGAATGGCGGGCCTGTGGTCTAGCTCCCGGGGCGCCCTCACTTTTCGTGCTTGCATTTCAGTGCGCCAGACAGAGGCTGTGTCCCCAGGGGAGAAGCGGGGCCCGAGGACGCCTGCAGGTGCCATGGCCACAGGCAGGGAGTGTCCTGGGCGCCCAGGCCCATCCGTCCCTGGGCAGCAGCTGAGCCCCCTGAGCCCCCTGAACCCGCCCCTGGGAGAACCAGCTGGTGTCCCCCGTCTCTTGTCTCCCCAGAGGTGCCATTCTCGAAACTTCTCCCAGAGAGAAACCGTGGGACCTAACTCTCCGGGGCCCGTTCCTCCACTAACGAACATGTTAACCATCAGCTTGTGGCTGCGCTGGTATGCAGAGGCACACAGTCTTAATTATTAAAATGTTTTCTCCAACCTGAGGACGTTGGTGTTGTTTCCTGGCTTGAGAAGAAATTGGAGGGCAGTTGGGCGTGGCTCCGTGGCTGAGCACCGACCTATGAACCAGGAGGTCACAGTTCAATTCCCGGCCAGGGCACAGGTCCCGGTGGTGGGCTCCATCCCCAGGGCGGGGCGTGCAGGAGGCAGCGGATGGATGATTCTCTCTCATCATGGATGTTTCTCTCTCTCCCTCTCCCTTCCTCTCTGACATCAATAAAATAGATTTTAAAAGAAGAAGAAGTGGCATATGCGGGGGAGCCAGCTCTTCTCAGCGAACCCCAGTTTAGGGAAGAGAGTTCGGTGGGGCCTCCCCGCCAGTGCCCCTGGCCCTGATTCCTCCATGAGCCTGCTGGCCCTCTGGGGAAGCCTGCAAATACCCGTTTGCTTCCTCTTGGCCCTTTGATAACAGAACACGGGGGCTTCGCGATGCTCTTGACCCGAGATTTCCTGTAAAAACCGCAAATGGAAAGATGTGCTGCGCAGGCCTTCTCACCGGACGTGGCCGTGGGCGTGGCCGTGCGCTGAGCGGGGCCTGTGGGGACACCATGGCCTCAGCATTGAGGCAGCTCAGCCCTGCGTGTGCAGGGGCCTCCAGGGTCCAAAGTCGCTGTGGGGCCGGTGGTTTCTGGCCGGGAAAGCAGCAGCCAGCGGGCGGGGGTGGGGGGAGCCAGAGGCGGGGCGCACGGGGGCTCCCTGCCCGTCCCCCCGGCCCCCCCCCCCCCCCCCCCCGCAGCGAGACCCGCACTTTGCCCGACATAGACCTCCCGCTCCAGGAGCGCCGCCCTGGCAGGCCTGCCGCCGCCCGCCGAGGGGAGCCCTCCCCCTAGGGGCGGACGGAGCGAGTGCAGGCGCCGGGCGTCCCAGCCCGCGGCCTGGGCCCGGGAGTGAGCAGGTGACGCCCTGGCCAGGGCCCCGGATCTGAAGGGGATTCCTCGGGGGTCCCCAGGGACCATCCTCCGACGTGACCCTCTGGAAGAAGCTGGGAGGGGGGCTTCTTGGGCAAACCACCTGGGGGATCTCTCCAGAGGCGGGGCACCCACACATTGCTATCCGGATCGGGAGGGCGGAGCGAGGGGAGGACTGGGTGACCACGCCAAGGACCTGGTCACGAGGTGGGGGTGGGGTTCGCCCGGGCCGGGGCCTGAACACGGGGGCGGGGGCGACGTGGCGGGGCGGCCAGACTCGGTTCCGGAAGTAGCCAAAGCCGCCCGACACAGACGACATGGAATTTGGGGTGTCTGGGACTTCACCACTCCCCACCCCCGGCCCCGCAGGGCAGGGCAGGCTGAGCTGTGCTCAGGCTGGGCCCTCTCGGCCGCCATCCCACGGTCACCGGCTCCCTAAGCACCCCCTCGATCGCCCCTCGATCCTGCAGGGACCCCCTCCCCCCCCCCCCCGTGTCCTGCGGGGCTCGCCGCGCTCCCGCCCTAGGGGATCGATCGCTGGCGACGCTCGGCCTCGGCTCGCGGGCCTCCGCCCCCTCCCCCGCTCGCGCTGGCAGGACGCGGCCTCCAAGCAGCGTCCTCGCGGTTCCGGGCCGAAGCCAGACTCGGCTCCCGGCCAGCCGGGGAGGCGGGGACGCACCGGCCCTTCCGATCGCGCCTGCCCCGCCGCTCCAGGCCTGGGGCGGGGAAGGAGAGCGAGCCAGCCCCCACCCCCCCGCACCGTCCCCCCCACTCCCTTCCCCCCGCCGCCAAACACCCCGCGGGCGCGCGCGTAGCCCCCGCTGCGCCGCGGGACCGGGAGGGGTGGCGCCGGGCTGGGGGAGGGTGCGGGTGGCAGTGGCGCTTGGCTGCCGACCGCTGCGGGCTCCGCCGGCGAGGTTATTTCGCGCTCGGGTTTGCCGGCCGCTCTCGGCTGAAAAGGAAGAACGCGATCTGCCCTGTGTGTGGGCTCCGCTGGGCTGGGGGCGCAACAGGGGCACCCGAGAGCCACACGCAGGGCGGGCAGAGGACGCCCGCGGGGAGACCCTGGGCAAACGCACCCCAAATGGAAACCACACCGCACGCGGAGGCTGTGTGAGCGCGCGGCGGCGGCGGCGGCGGGCGCGGCTCCAGAGCCCACAGGGAAACATGGATCCCGGGGGGCGCCCATCTCCCGGCAGCGGGGACCCCGCGACGGAGCAGGGCAGGGCCTTCTTCGGGCAGGCCTGGCGGGGGGGGGTGCTGCCCTGACGTTGGGAGGGGGTGGGCCAGCCGACGTCGTGGGAAACTGACTGGTCCCTCTTGGGCGCCCGCGACCCCCGCAGGCCGCAATGTGGAGGCGCGGCCCTGCGGCGGCCGTGGCGGCGTGGCCCCAAGCCTGCCAAGGGGCCAAGGCCTGAGGGCGCCCCACCTCAGCACCCTGCCCGGCCTGCCCCCGGAGCCCCAGATCCACCCCGAGGACCCGCCTCGGAGGGACTGCGGGGCGTCAGGGGCTTCTCCACCCGAAGGAAAGCCGACCCTTCACGGGTGGGCGGCGTGACAAAGAGCAGAAACTCGGGGCGCAGAGGGCGGAGGGGCGCCCTTAGGAACAAAGCCATCCCTCCGAGAGGGCGCAGGGGCGGAGTTTGGGGCTCCCACACCACCGCCCCGCTCTTCTTCCCTCACCCCCCCCCCCAAGACAGTCGCACTGCGTCAGCTCCCCCAAAGCCAACGCGAAAAAGGCCACATTCCCGACGCCAGAGCTCAAGTAGCGGGCAGACCCTCCACCAGAACAAAGGGGAGACAGGGCTCTGGCGAAGGGGGCGGGGGGGGGTGGAGTCGTGGCTCCTCAATGCTCCCGGGCTCCTGAAATCCGGGCGAGAAAGCTACCCCAAAGGAGAGCGCTCCAGCCGGGACCGGCCCGGGAGTCACGGCGCTTCCGCCCGCAGAGCCAGGCCTGCTGGGCGGCGGGGCACCTCCTTGCGGAGCGCCAGGCGGCAGACGGCGTCTGCGAAGTTCCCTCCCGCGGGGTGGGCTGCTCTGAGACCCGACTCTCCGCGGCCAGCCTCGGCTCGCGGTCATTAGGAAGCCGGGGCTCCAGGGCCCTCTCCTCCCTCCGCGAGAGCGCGCCGCGCTCCGGGGCCCCTGAGGCCCCTGGGGGCCCCAGTCCGAGGTGGCGCCCAGAAGACTCCGTCCCTCAGCGGAACCCAGGGGCACGGGCTGACCCTGGCCGGGAGGGGCCTTGTCAGATGCGCGGCTCAGGCCCTGCTCCGGGCTCCCCGCGGGGCGCAGGACGTCCCGGATCGGAGGCAGGGGCCCCAGCTGGCCGCTCTGGGAATCCCGACTTCGGGCGCCACTCGCCTGCGGCTCCTCCGAGGGGCCGAGCCAGGGGCGGGGTGGTAGGGGAGGCCCCGCGGGAGGTTCCCTGGAGGGCCCGCGGGCGTCGGGGGAGCTTCCAGGGCGCTCACGCCCCCTCCCCCGCCAGCTTCCTCCCCGCGGCCCTCCGTGCTCCCGGACCGAGCCCCGCAGGTGACGGGCGGTCTAGGCCGGGCCTCCCGGGGTTCTGAGTTCTGGGTTCTGGCCTCGCCCCAACTCGCCCACCCTCCGGAGGACAAAATACACAACCGTGGAGCAGCGGGGAGCCCGCGGCCGCTCGTGTGTTTCGGTCCTTCCCCCGCCCCCGCCCCCAGGCGCGGCGGAAAGGCCGGGAGCGGGGGTGGCGCCGGGCTCCCCTGCTTCTGGGGAGCTTTGGGTCGTTGCCTCGGACAGTCCTGGGGAGCCCGGCGACTTCTCCCTCCGCCGCACGGGCGGCGGCTCCAGGACAGGTCCGGCGTCCCGGCCGCGGAAGCCGCCCGGCCTCCCAGCTCGGCAGCAGGCCCAGCCCGGCTCCTGCGCACACCCGCCGTCGGGGAACCGGGTGCCTCCGCGTGGCCCCCGAAGTCCGAAGCGCCAGCCCCGGCGGGGCGCGGGCCCAGCGCTCACAGCCTCGACCGCGGAGTCCGACGCCTCAGACGGCGCGGCGGCCGCTCCCCCTCCCCCGGCGCCCCCGGACCCGGACGCCACGGAAACAACCACTGGAAACAGAATTTCCAGGGGATTTTCTAACGAGGGGCCGGGCAGAGTGTCGGGAATATCCGCCCCGCCCAGGGCGCAGGCCCTTGCAGGCCGCGGCGCCCAGGGCTGGCGGGCTCCGCAGGTGACTGCGCGCGGACAGCGCTTCCCGCTCCTCCCCTCCGACCCTTCCCCTTCCCCGGGGGAGATGTCCCACGCGAGAGCTTGTCCCGCACGAGAGCTTCTAGCCCTGGACGAGTGTGCGGAAAAGCCCAAAACACCGCAGGAAGACTGAAGTGTCTCCCCCGTGTCCGCACCTTCAGTCACAGCCGAGGGCCACCCACCCCGTCCCCAGGACTACAGCCGGGTCGCCCCCACCTCGCCAGACCAGCCGTCACCCCACCCCACCCCGGGGAATCGCGGGTTTGCGCTGGGAGCTCTCCAGAGAGCAGAGGCTGCAGGCCGAGCCCCTGTCCACGCCCAGGACCCCCAAGAGGGGAGCCACGCTGGTCGCCTTAGGCCGCCGCGCAGCCGCCCCGGGAGCTGCCAGGCGGCGGTGAAATGGTGGCGAGCCCACATGTGCATTCTTACACACCAGGCCGCCTCCGGGCTTCTCCCGGATTCCTGGGAGAGTGCGAGCCCCCCACAAGCTTTGGGGGTTCCCTTCTGCACCCCACCCCTTCCCAGCGCGGCAGAGTCCCTGATTAGTCCCCACCCAGCACTCCAGGCCGCGTGAGGGCGGAGCAGAGACCCGGATGGCGCTTCGCCCGCCCCCCCCTCTGGTTCCACTCCGCTCGGCTCCTGCTTTCTCTTCTCCGCGGACGCGCAGCCAAGGGATTGCGCAAGCTTCCTGTTCCAGGTCCTTCAAGGGCCCAGCGCGGCTGCGGACACACCCGCCCGGCGCGCCCCTGCCCCTCCCACTCCGGCCGCCTGGCCCTGTCCCCGGGTCCCTTCACTCCCCACTCCGACCCGACCGAGCTCACAGCCCGCGGTGGCGCCCTCGGGAGGCCGCGTGGGGCGCTGCAGCTCCCCCAGCCGGACCGCTGTCTGGCGGCCGGAGGTGCTAAACTTCACACTTCGGGGCTCCTCGGCTTCCTGGGGAAGGCCTTGGCGGGGCTGCCTGTCCCGGCACCAGGCGACGCGCGAATTCCTGACGAAGGCTTGGCTCCGGGTCCATTCCTTTCCCTCCCCCTTTCGTGCGGCCCCATCTGCCCCTGTCCAGCCTCAGGCCCTTCTCACCGCTCTGGCTCCCTCTCTCCATGCCTCTCCCTGGGACCCCACCAAACCTCCCCCCCCCAACCTCCGTCCAGCGGACCTGGCCGTCACTGCGCCCCCTCTCGTCCTCCCGCCTCTGGTCAGCTGGGGGCAGGGCAGGCGCTGCTGTTGGGAAGTAGACATCCTGTCCCTCCGCCCAGGAAAGGCCTCAGGTAAATAGGAAGCCGACCAAGTCGCTGCGATCGGACTCAGAGCCCCTTGGGGAAGGTTCTCGCGCCGGGGCCGCGGCTGGCTGCTCCTGGGCACCCTCCCGGTCCCTTCCCCGCGCTCTCCCCGCGATCCTGCGCACCCGACCCTCTCTCCTCTGGGCCCTCTCTCTTCTCTTCCTCGCCAACCTAAACGCTCAGAGCTTCGCGGGGCGGGGTGGCGAGGCACGCGGGGTGCCCTCCCCAGCTGCCCCGCCCCATTCTGCCTTTTTGCACATGACGCAATTTCATGCAACTGGAAACGGTGAGGGACGCTTTGGTGGTCCCCAGCAGGGGTCCGCGGGCGCTGCACACTGAGAACCAGAGGTGAGGGGGTGGCCACAGCGCCGGGCGGAAGGCGGGGGTCGCGCGGAGACCGTCCGGGCCCTGTCACGCTTTCCACCCCACCGCGCCCTCGGCCGACACACCTCTCCAGCCCCGTCCCGCTCCCTCCCTGCAGCCTCCTTCGCCCAGGCTGGAGGCTCCCTCCCTCCTCACCTCCCGGGCGCCCTCCTCCTCGCGGCCCCCTCCCGCGTCCTTCCTCCTCCCCCTTGGCGCCCGGGACCCGGGCTCCGGTAGGCCGGGCTGCGCCAATCCCGGCCGCGGCCCGCCCCCTGACGCCGCGCGAGGCCCGCGAGGCCCCGCCCGCTGACGCCGGATTTGCATGAGTTCTTGTGCAGCCGCGGCCCGGGCTCAGTGTCTGAGCGAGCAGAGCCGGGAGCCAGGCGGGCGCGGGCAGCGGCGGGCGACGGGGCTGTGCGGGGCTAGCGGCGGCGGCGGCGGCGGCGGCAGCGCGGGCAGCGGGGGCGCCTGCGCCGGGGCGACCGCGGGGCGCCGGCGGGAGCCAGCAGTGTCTGCAGCGGCGCCGGCCACCCGCGCCCCGGCGCGCTCCGGCTCGGCCATGGAGCTGCCAGCTGTTGGCGAGCACGTCTTCGCGGTGGAGAGCATCGAGAAGAAGCGGATCCGCAAGGTAGGGCGGCGCGGGGGCGGCGGCGAGGCGGCGGGGGAGCGGCGGCCGGAGCAGCCCGCGAGGAGGCGGGGAGGGGGTGGGGAGGCTGCGGGCCGGGGCCGGGGATCCCGCGGAAGCTGAGGGAGTGTGTCTCTCCCCCCGCAGGGCAGAGTGGAGTATCTGGTGAAATGGAGAGGCTGGTCCCCCAAGTAAGTAGCGGCGGAGGGGCGGGGGAGCCGCGTCCGCGGCGCGGGGCTCCCGGGCTCGGGACCCGCCGGGCTGGTGGGGTGGTGGGGGGAGCGGGCGGGAGGCGGGGTGGAGGTGGGTGGAGGGAGGAGGGGGTGGGGAAGTCGGTGGCAGGCACTGGGGAAGCCGAGCCGCCGAGCCCGAGCCCGGCGCCCTGTGTGGTGCTCCGCTCTCCGGGAAATGCCATCACTAATTTATGCGCTAAAAGGAGCCGGAGGAGCAGGAGAGGCGCGGGCCGAGCCGGGGAGGCCGGCGGAGGGAGGGCGGGCGCAGGCACTGGCTGATGTGCAGCAGAAAATGGCTCCTTTCCCCTTTCCCTCCACCGAACGGCTCCATATTGCAAAACCAAAAAAAAAAAAAAAAAAAAAAATTAAAAAGCGACGAAAATGCAATTGTGTGCCGCCTCCCTCCTGGCGGTGCGGGGAGGGGGAGGCAGCCCGTGCTGGGCGCTGCCGCGGCCGGGCTTTCGGTGGGGGGTTCTCTTTTTAATTTGAAATGCGAAGGCACCGGATGGAGACAGCCGCGCAGGCACGCACACACACACTCACACACACAGGCAGATTTTTGTGCTGCTGAGGATTTGGGGGGGGGTGCTTGCCCGTGACAGCGGGCTCCAGGGCCCCGGGGGGGTGTGGGGAGCCGCTGGGCGGCCGGCGATCGGCTTAGGGGTCAAATGGAGAACGCCTGGAGTCCTCGAGGGGGCGGGGGCTGGGGAGGCCGGACGGCGACTTTGCATTCGGGCTGCTTTGCACGCAGGGCTCCTAGTGAGCGAGTGGCGGTGGAACATGTCGCGGTGACATGCTTAAAATTCTTGACAACTGCTGAAGAAACGCTAGTTTCATTTTCCTCACCCCTCCCCTTCCTGCCCTGCGTGTTTATTTTGACTTGGGGGGGGAGTATCGGGGCCGCGTCAGGCCTGCAGAGCCCCCCCTCCGGCCCACATCCACAGCTCAGGAGCCTTCGGTGCAGGAAGACAGAGCAGGGCCTTATGTCATTCCCACCTGGAGGCCGCGGCGCCGGCTCGGTGTTTTTTTTTTTTTTTTTTTTTTTGGTTTCTTTCTTTCTTTTTTTTTTTTTTTTACGCCATGTCCCCTCCCTTTTCCCTTGCAAGATATAACACGTGGGAGCCCGAGGAGAACATCCTGGACCCCCGGCTGCTGATCGCCTTCCAGAACAGGTGAGCGTCCCCCAGCAGCCGCCCGCAGCGGGGGGCCGGGTGTGGGAACCGGGGAGAGGGCCACGCAGCAAGGAGTGCGGGGGGGGGTGGGGAGCCGGGAGGGGCCCGCGGGAGCCCCCTCCCCCAGGCGGGTCGGAAGGCACGGCTGCGGCCTCGGCTTCTCCAACCACCGTCCTTGGCGGTTGCTGCAGCCGGGAGGTGGGGGCGGGGCAGGGCCAGAGAAGGCGAGGCTTGTGTTTTGGGGGAACTGCGGGAAGGACGAGTGCGGGTGGCCCTACGGCTGCCCCGAGAACTCGGAGCCGCGCCTGGTCCCGCGAGGGCCCCCTCCTGGCCCCACCTCGGAGCCCCACCCCCAGGACCTAGGTGTTGCTTCGCCGCAGCCACGGGGCTGCCTGGGCCGGCGCGTCGTGGGGCAGCTCCGAGGGAGCTGGCACGGCGAAGCCGCCGGACGTCACGGAGCCGAACTTAACCTGTTGGGGGCCGGAGGAAAGTTGACGAGACCTTCAGCCCCCACCCTCGGCCCAGGGAGCTTGGGCTAGGGGGCGGGTCAGGTTCTGGCTGGTAGTGGGCGCTCTTCATACCCCGCTCTGGGCTCCTTGGTGGGTGAGCCTGGCCCAGAGGGTGTGGGTGCGGGTGCTGCCTGGCGGCGCAGGGGTGGTGGAGGGCGCGGGCTCATCCCCGCGCACACAGATGCCTGTCACGCCGCCGCAGCTGCTGCAGCTGGATTCCCCGCCGGTGGCTGCGGTTCTCCGTTTCGGGGAGGACCGAAGGGGGAAGGGCTGGCGAGGAGGGAGGAGCGGCAGGGGCCCGGGAGCGCCTCCACTGCGCCGCCTTCCATCCCCCTTCCCTCTTTTTCATTTTGCACTATTTCCTGCGGTGGGTCGGGCGCTAGAACGTAAACTCGAGACCCTCGGAGTGAGCCACCAGCGGGGAACTTGCCCTCCGCGACGCAGGGGGGCGCGGAGCAGGGACCCGGCCGGGCTCCCCCACCTGGGAGCGCGCGCCCTGTAACCATGTCAGCGGCTGATGCCATGTTGCGTAATGGGTCCCCGGAGAATTAGGAGACGGGCTGTTGCAATGTCACGCAACTTCGGAGTCAGGCCGAGCGGGGGCTCCCGGGCTTGGCGGAACTCCCCGGGGTGAGCCCACCCGCACAAGGTGCCTAGGGCCGCGCGAGAACAGGTTTCTGGCCCGGAAATGAGCTCCTACTTGGGCCGAGGCTGGAGAGACACCCCCTTCTTCCACGGAGGACGGGGCCCAGGGCTGGGAAAGCCCGCCCCCCCCCGGCCTTGGGTCACCCTAGGCCACGCCGCAGGCGGAATCCAGGCAACTCTTTTTGACCCCGCCGTCGCGCGTGGAATTGATTAATTTGGAAACCGAGGGGGCCGGGCTCGGCGAGGGGCGGGGCTTGTGTCCCCGCCTCGCCCCGCCCCGCCCCTCCGCCCCGGCCGCCTGCGAGCGGGTTCACCTGGCGGCTGGGAACCTGGCGGGGCCCTGGCCTCCTCCCGGCCTCCGCCCCGGCCCCTAATTGGCTCACTGGCCGCCGTGCAAACGAGGTCGCAGCCCCTCCGGCGGGTTAGCGCCCGGCCTCCAGGAAACCGGCCCTCCCTTGCGCGCTGCGCTCGCTCCCTGAATCCTAATGAGGTCATTAGCGCCCCGCGCTCTGCAGAGAGGGACGAGGTCCTCAAACTCCTCCTTTTGGGCCTCGTTTGCATCCCTGGACCCCGTGCCCACTCCGCTCTGCGCAGGGCCACCGGCCTAAGGCTGTGGGCGGCAGTGCCAGCGACCCAGCCCCGCACTGCCATCTCCCCCGCCAGGAGGCAGGGCTGTGGGGGGCGTCAGTTCAGGGGGGACCTCAGAGGTGGGGGCGCTTCTCAGGTGGAGGCCCCCTTGGGCAGGGAGGTCCCTGCCGTGGAAAGCGGGGCTCTGGGACCCGGCTGGCGCCCAGCTGGCTGCAGGGGCGACCTTTTGCCTTGAGCTCCGATCCCTCTGGGTCTGGGCGGCCCTACTGCTCCGGGGAGGGGGGGCGCCCCCGCAGGTTGGAGGGGAGGTGAGCGGAGGCTCACAGCGCCGCCCTCTGTTCCGCCCTCAGGGAGCGGCAGGAGCAGCTGATGGGATATCGTAAGAGAGGCCCGAAGCCTAAGCCGCTGGTGGTGCAGGTGAGACCGACTCTGAGTCTTTCCCTTTAAGTTGCCGCCTGAGCTGCTTCCAGGCCGGGGGCGGGGGGGAGGGCGGTGTTTCCGCCTGAGCACCCCATTCTCTCCCTGCCTGCCTGACCTTTCACGCCCCTCCCGGGTAACTGCCCACCGGGTGGGGGCTGGGATGCACCCGATGCCGGAAGCCGGCCTTAGCTCTCCGCTCACCTCGCCCTCGGCCCGCCCCGTCCCGCAGGTGCCTACCTTTGCCAGGCGCTCCAACGTGCTGAGCGGACTCCAGGACTCCTCCACGGACAGCCGCAGCGCCAAGCTGGACCTGGGCGCCCAGGGCAAGGGCCAGGGGCACCAGTACGAGCTCAACAGCAAGAAGCATCACCAGTACCAGCCGCACAGCAAGGAGCGGGCGGGCAAGCCGCCGCCGCCGCCGGGCAAGAGCAGCAAGTACTACTACCAGCTCAACAGCAAGAAGCACCACCCCTACCAGCCCGACCCCAAGATGTACGACCTGCAGTACCAGGCCGGCCACAAGGAGGCGCCCAGCCCCACCTGCCCGGACCTGGGCGCCAAGAGCCACGCGCCAGACAAGTGGGCCCACGGGGCGGGGGCCAAGAGCTACCTGGGAGCCGTGAAGCCTGTGGCCGGCGCCGCCGGGGCTCCGGGCAAGGGCGCCGAGAAGGCTCCCCCCAACGGCATGACACCAGCCCCCAAGGAGGCGGTGACGGGCAACGGGATCGGAGGCAAGATGAAGATCGTCAAGAACAAGAACAAGAACGGGCGCATCGTGATCGTGATGAGCAAGTACATGGAGAACGGCATGCAGGCGGTGAAGATCAAGTCGGGGGAGGCGGCGGAGGGCGAGGCGCGCGCGCCCAGCCACAAGAAGCGCGCCTCGGAGGAGCGCCACCCCCCACCGGACAGGACCTTCAAAAAGGCGGCGGCGGCGGCGGGCGCCGAGGAGAAGAAGGTGCCAGCTCCCTTTAAGAGGAGGGAGGAGGAGGCGCCGGGCCCCGGCGACCCGCAGCCGCAGGACTCCGGGTCCCGCAAGCTCTCCCCGACCAAGGAGGCCTTTGGCGAGCAGCCGCTGCAGCTCACCACCAAGCCCGACCTGCTGGCCTGGGACTCCGCCCGCGGCGCGCACGCGCCCTCCCACCACCACCACCACCACCACCATCACCACCACCACCACCACGCGGTGGGCCTCAACCTCTCCCACGCGCGCAAGCGCTGCCTCTCCGAGACCCACGGCGAGCGCGAGCCCTGCAAGAAGCGGCTGACGGCGCGCAGCATCAGCACCCCCACCTGCCTGGGGGGAAGCCCGGCAGCCGAGCGCCCCGCCGACGCGCCGCCCGCCGCGCTCCCGCAGCCCGAGGTCATACTGCTGGACTCCGACCTGGACGAGCCCATAGACTTGCGCTGCGTCAAGACGCGCGGCGAGGCGGGGGCGCTGCCTGGCGGCCTCCGAGTGAAGCCCGAGGCGCCTGCGGCCGCGGCGGTGGCAGCAGCGGCGGCGCCGGGGACGGCGGCCGAGAAGCCCCCTGCCGAGGCCCAGGACGAGCCCGAAGAGCCGCTGAGTGAGTTCAAGCCCTTCTTCGGGAATATAATTATCACCGACGTCACCGCGAACTGCCTCACCGTCACTTTCAAGGAGTATGTGACGGTGTAGCGGAAGGGCCAGCTCCGATGGCTGCACCCACCGGCTCAGCGCCCGGGGCGGCGACTCCTCTCTCCACTTCAAGGGGAGCCAGGCCGGCCCCCAGCTCCAGGGACGCCCAAAGCCGCGGCAACGCGCCCCCCTGTATCCAGCTGTGGGGTCCTGCCTGGGACGCGGGGTGCCCGGCCGGCTGCCTCCGTGGGAACTGGCGCCGTGCGCGCGCGCGGAGCCTGCGGGTCTGGCCCCCTCCCCGCGGACGCCCCCCGGCAGCCAGCCGGGCCTCGGAGGCATAGTATTATATTTTAACCTGCTAATGTGTCCAGTGCAGACTCCACTCCCGTTTGTACGTGGTGTTATTATGGAAATGTATTGTTTGAGCTCCGAAGGCCCGGTCACCCCGTGGGGCTGATATATCTATATTTATTTGTAGGTATTTATATATTGAATATGAAAGCCTAGATTTATGGAGTTCTCTAGATCATGGCATATTCTCCATCACACAGACCAGCTTCTGTTGGCCCTTCTCCCGTGCTCAGTATCCCAGTTGCGCTCATGTCCGCCCCTTCCAGGAACTTGCCGTATCGGTGACCTTGGTATATATTTTTTGATACCGTACACATGGATGTGTTGTTTCTATGTGCAAAAAGAAAAGAAAAAAAGTTTGTTAAAAAGGCTAAACGAGCTCTCTAGACTAAACTGCTGCTACTAGAAATGTCTAAACGATAAGCTTCCGATCATTACCTGCTTGAATGTACATATTAAATGGAGATGTTGAAGGTGCCTTTCGCTGTCCGAGGTTAGCGCAGCCAGCCGGACGTCGGAAGCCCGGAGGCGCCTGGACCCCCTCCCCGCCCCACTTCCTCCTCGGGTGTCAGGGAGGAAGCCCAGCTTGTCTTGCGTGAAATCCTAGCGAAGCCACGTGGCCTGGTTTCCAGGACAGAGGTGCCGGCAGCCGGGAGTGGCCTAGCGCCCCGGAAGGGAAGTGAAGGGAAGTCAGCGGAGAGGCAGTGCGAAGGAGAGGGGAATTCCTGAGGGGGTGCTCCTGCCTGGGGACCCAGGGAACTGCGTCGTTGGGTGAGCGAGCCCTGAAGACACCTGGGCGGGGCTGGCCCCCACACAGAGTCCTACCAGCCAGGCACCTGCTGATCTTTGCCCCCCACCCCCCACCCTCTGAGGTGCAACACACCCAGGTGCTGGCCTGGTGGGGCCGGGTGTTCCCAGTCACCCTCGCCTGGTTGGGCAGGTTCCGCGCGGGGAGGAGACCCTCCCGCCCTCTCCAGCGTCCCTGGCTGGCATCGCTGGCCCCACCCCGCCCAGAGAGCGGCGAGGCTCTTTCTCTGCCAGGCTGGCTTCCGGAAACCCCAGCTCTGCCTGGAGGCACTGCGAGCGTCCCCCGGGCCAGACGGGGGCTTCGTGGGAGGTGGCTGGGGATGGGGAGGAGAAGTGGGAGCCAGGCCCGCTCACCCCACTTCCTTAGCCAGGACACGTGGGACTCCAGCTCACCCATCTTGCTTTGGATGGCAGGGCTGGGCACTTGCTGACCCCGGACGGTAAGGGGTTAAGGGCCCAGAGGGGACGAGGGGAGTAGGCCGGACTCTGAGGCGCAGCTCCCCAGCCTGGAAGCGGCACCCGGAATGCAGGGCGGAGGCCGCTTTCTGCCGACTCAGCAGTCTCTCTGGGGGGCGGGGGGCGCCACAGCCCCGGCCTGCCCTCCTGGGACCCACCGAGAGCGGGGGGCCCAAGCCCGTGCAGGGCGCCAGGGCGGAAGAGGTCACCGTGATTCCGAATGGGTCGGGGGAGGTGGCCCCGGGGAGAGCTGGAGGCCGGGAGGCCTGAATGCGGACAGTGTGGCCAGTGTTGGCTGCAGGCCACCAGCGACCGGGTGGGGGAGGGGAGCCAGCGGGGGAGGGGAGGGAGGAAGGGAAGGAAAGTTCTAAGAAAAAAAACCGTTGAGAGTTTCTGGCCCGGCTTTTGTGAATTGTCCCTTTCCCCCCTCCCCCCAGCCCCTGGCCAGTTAAACAGGCCCCTCCCCCTCCATGTATGAATGCCCTTTGCCACCCTGGGAGCCGAGGGAGGGCCATCCTGGCGCTTCTGGCAGGCTGCCCACGCACCAGCATCGGGCCTGCTCCTCACAGGCTGGCACGGAGGGGCGCATGCCAGGCAGGGACTCGGTCTCCCTGTTTTTCTGGTGGAGAAGGAAAACGTGGCGAGTGGGAAAGGGAGCCCCTGGCTCAGTGGGTGACTTGGGAATGAGCCCCATCCCCTGGGGTGCCCCTCAGGCCCCGTGGGTGGCCTCTGCCAGGCTGAGCTGGGGAAGGGGAGGCAGGGGGGGCACTGCCACCAGCAGGAAGGAAACGGGCCGCCACCACTGGGGGAGACGTGGCCTGCAGGCGGCGGAGGCCTGGAAACCCGGGCTGGGTGGTGGACCTGCTGGGGTGGGTGTGCAGCGAGGGCCCAGGAGGAGCCTCGAGGCTTGGCCAGGGGCCGAGGTCAATGGCAGGTCACCTGGTGGCGGACCCAAGAGGGTCCCAGGGTGCCATGTGCTGAGCTCCGCAGACATGCTGGGCTCCGTCCAGCACCTGGTCCCATCGGACCCCTCGGCTCCCTGGGCGGCAGAGTCGGGGGTTCTGGTGGCAGACAGCTTGTCCAGGGTGTGGCCACTGCGCGGCTCTGTGTGGATGCCAGAACCAAACTGGGGAGAAGGTGCAGCCGGCAGGAGAGGGGTGCAGCCAGCAGGAGAGGGGGTGCAGCCGGTAGGAAAGGGAGTGCAGCCGGCAGGTGGGGGGGTGCAGCCGGCAGGAGGGGGGATGCAACCGGCAGGAGAGGGGGTGCAGCCGGCAGGAGGGGGGTGCAGCCGGCAGGAGAGGGGGTGCAGCCGGCAGGAGGGGGGGTGCAGCCGGCAGGAGAAGGGGTGCAGCCCAAGAGGGGAGAAGGTTCAAGGACCAAACTGACGGGTCCTGCACGTGCAGTTATCCTCACGACGCTGGGGTGTTGGCATGGCGCTGAACGGTGACCTGAACGGTGACTACGATTTAAGGTGGGCGTGGCCCGTGCCTGTGACCCGACCTGCACGCAGGAGTCAGGGGAGACCAGATGGGTCCCTCCGTCCACGGGCCCATCGTGGGCTCCTGAATCCAGGCACCTCCCCACCCCCGCCCCCTGAATAGCACCTTCTAGAATGCTCAGGAAGGCAGAACAGACATGGTTGGTGTGCCCACTCCCCTCGCCACAGCCCCGCCCCTGCCCAGGGATCAGCTCCTCCTCAGCGAGGCCCACCGGCCAGGAGGGAGCCTGGCGCCTTGGAAGCCCCTGCCTGCACCGCCGGGCTGTTCACTCACTTAGTTCTGGTTCCCAACGCACATGAAAGGTCCCTGTCAGGTCCAAGGCCTTCGGGTGGCTCCCGGCTCAGAGTCTCAGGGTGACAGGAGGTGGAGACAGACATGATGTGGGGACCCTACACTGACTTCCAGCGCCCGCCCACCACCCTGGAGAACCCAGCGGGCACCCCCGCCATGGGCACCCCGTGCACGGGTTCCCCGTTGACCTGGGGCCCCGTCCTCTGAGTCACAGAGGGTGACACGGAGACAGAAGTTCAGAGCCGCGGCCCGAGCGCTCCGCTCTGCCTCTGCCGTGGCTAACGGCCGCTGGCGAGGATGCGCGCCCACTGCCCGGGGGCTTTGGGGCTGCCCCCCGCGGGCGGGAGCAGGAAGCCCGGGGCAGCAGCCACCTGTCCCAGGTCAGCACGCGTCGCCAGGGCAGCAGGCAGGGTTCGGCGGCCTCGTTGTCTCCAGGCCGTGCTCGCCTCCAGCATCCTCTGGGTCCCTCGGAGGCCAGCTCGGGCCGCCCGTCTCTGAGGCAGCCTTCACCAGGCCACCGTGCCTGGAGCCGCAGTGCTCAGGCTCCTGCCCCAGCGCCTTGCCACGCAGCATGCACGGAGGCGGGGCCGCGGCTCTCCAGCTAGACGGGCCTTGAGCGCCAGGAAGGCAAGGGGCATGTTACCCCAACAGCTAGTGCACAGTTCAGAGCTAAATGCCTTGGAGTCAGACAGCGTGTGCGTGCGTGCGTGCATGTGTGCGTGTGTGTGTGTGTGCCTGTGCGTGTGTGAGACGGGGGTGGGGACCTCTTGGGCAGTAACGCTGATTCCTGCACGACAACCTTTAACATATCCACTGGCCCAGCAAGGGCGCAGCTCCTGCTGGCCGGCCGGCCAGGGGCTCAGTCCTCGGGCCCTGAGGCTACAGAGCGGAGGCCCGGCCCGCAGACAGCACACTCACACACCCAGCTGCCCTGGGGTCCGCCGGCCCTGGCCCCTCACCGGATGGATCAGTGGGTCTCAGGAGACTCCAGTTAATTAGTGGCCATTGCATTCAGGGAAACAGAGCCTCAGGGTAATCCTGGAGTGGGTTCCAGGCAGGCGCACGCTTTCGCTCCTGTAGTGAGCCGGTGGCGTGTGGGATGTCGCTGCTGACAGCGCGGCCGCCATCTCACCCTGTCATATGTGGTGTCACGTGAGGTGCAGGACGGCAGAGGTGTGGGACCGTGACCACACACACACACACACACACTTTCAGCGCCGAGCAGAGGACCAGCACACACCATCTCTCTTTCGTGTGTGTGCTTTCTGTGAGCTGGGGGAGGAGGCCTGACAGTGACAGCTCGCCGTGTGGCCTATGACTCTGGCTCCATTTAGCCGATTCTCTGCAGGTTCTCCGGTCGAGGCAGGGCAGAGCCGGTGTTACCCGGGGATGCCCACGGCGCATGTGCACCCGAGTGCATGTGAGTGCGTGCATGTGCACACGTGTGCATGCACCTGCGTGCGTGTGCATTCGTGATACATGTGCGTGCACGTGCACATTCAGGGCTGCGGGAGGCACAGCAGCGCGACCACGCCGGCAGGCGCGCTCTCACTGCCGCGCGAGTGCGGGCTCCTCTCAAACGCGCCTGGAGTTTAAATTGCCAACAAGGGGCTCGGACTCCTTCCAACCTGCTCCAGGTGTAACGTAACCCCCTGGATTTCCGCCCTTTCCTGTTTCATCCGAGGAATTCTCCGCTAATGCCACGGTATCTGGTTTCTCATTGTTTCTCTGGGCCGCAGACAGCCCCTGGGGTGGGCTCTGGGGAGGTGTGCCTCCGGGCGCTGCCCCCACAGGACAGGGCGCCCACCCGCCAGCACCCCAGCCTCCCGGCCTCTTCAAAGGCTGCGCTGCCGTGGGAACACCATGAGCCCCGACATCCTGGGGAAGTGAGCGAACACCCATCGCGGAATCAGAGAACGCACGGTCGTGGGTGGTCAGTGTGCACAGCAGAAGCGGGAAGCACGGCACAGGCCGGCGAGATCCCATGGGGCAGGATGGCGGCGCGGCCTCCAGGCTTCGCTGGGGCCGCTGCTCGGGCCAGGGGCACGGAGGGGCCAGGCCGGGCGGGCGGAGGAGGCCTGGCTGCTCCAGATGCAGGCCGGGGACCATCGCTGTCCTCTGGCTCTGAGGGAGGTGCCGTTAGGAAATCATGTGTGTGTGTGTGGGGGGGGAGCGGGGGGCCTGGCCCGCAGGAGCCCTCCGGAGGAGCGGAAGCAAGCATCCTTATGGCCATTTCCTGCTTTGCTCTCCTTGCTCTGACTCCCTCCCCGCCCAGGCCGGCTCTGAGGACACCCAGGCTCCGCTCAGCCCCGCGTCCTCCCCTGGCCGGGAAATTATTTATGTTTGCAAATTGCTTTAGACTCACATGAGTTATTCCTGCCGCCTGCCCACAGGCCTAGGGATGGGAGCGAGTCCCCGAGCTAGTGAGCTGAGAAGCCCAGGGCCACCGGGGAGCCGCGCTGAGGCGGGATCAGGGGCCCTGGGGTTCACTCCGCCACTGCTGCGCCCCGACTTCCCCGCCTGGGCTCCTTCTTACCTGTAGAGCAAGAGGGCTGGGGGCCTGTGAGCTCCCTGGGGCCTCGTGCGTGGCCTGATGTCCCCTGGGCCTGCGACCCCATGAGGCCCAGAGGCGTGTGGCGCCAGCCTCCCCCTGCTCCCTGCCCCGCCGCCCCCCCCCCCCCCCCCGCAAAGGTGCTCCCAGCCCAGCGGTTTGGGGAGGCGGGCCTGCTTCCTCTCTCCTCTCCCTCAGGCTGGTCCTCAGTGCGGGATGAACACAGAGCTCGCAGGGCCCGGAGGGCGGAAAGCCCCTGGGGCTGGGCCAGAAACACACAGTCCCCCCTAACGGTCACCCCCACGCGAGGCCCTGGGGCCCTGCAGGCGGGCGGATAGGCCGGCCTGCGGGCAGGAGGAGGTAGGCCTATTGACCTCGGGTCGTGGGCTCCTGGGAGCCGGAGCAGAGGCCGCAGGGTGCTTTGCTGTTAACACTCCCCGGGGACGTTTTCCATGATCCCTAGAGGAAGTAGAGGGAAGGAGGCGAGGCAGAGAGAGAAACATCCGATGTGAGAGACAGCAGTTTGTTGCCTCCCATGGGAGCCTGCAGCCGAGGTAGGTGCCCTTGACCTGCAGTGAACCCGGGACCCTTCGGTCCGCAGGCCGACACTCGATCCACCGAGCCACACCGGCAGGGCTACTGCAAATCCCTCGCTCTACCAGCAGAGAAACTGAGTCCCCCAAAGACCAAAGCCAAGGTCCAGGTAAATTACCCATCATGCTCTGCCCACACGTGGGTACGTGCCTTCCCAGGAGCCGTGCTGGCCCGGTGCCCCTGCTGTAAAACCGGGTTTATTAATAGGAGCGAGGCAAATGTAACCCCAAGTTCAAAGCCACAGCCGAGAGTGATGGGCCGAGAGCTGAGGGCCATGGTCTGGCTTCTGTGCTCCGGACTGTGGTTGGGGGCCCAACCCGGAGAGGAGACCGGAGGGTCTGGGCGCCTTCCAACCAGTGACCGCCACGCGCAAAGGCTGCTGTGGGCTCGGCTCCCGAGGTGGCGAGAGACCTGCCAACCGCGGGGCGGGAGCTGGCCCGGCCTTGGCAGAAAGACGGGATTCCTCCCCCCTGGCCGAACCACAGCGCACCTCAGCCCTGGGCCTGGAGGGGCGTGGGGGCTGTGCGCTGTCCCGTGGGGGAGGGCTGTGGGTGGGCAGAGGGCAGCGGGGGGTGGGAGGGCTTCCCTGCAGGACGCCCCTCCCTCCGACGCCTGCCCTTCTCCTGGGCCCGGAGGTGAGTCCCCGGAGCGAGACCTCACCTGAGTTTCACTTGATGCCTCGCAGGTCTAGGCTCTCAGCAAACTTGCATCACCGGGCGGCAGGTGCAGGCGGTACTCCGCCCGTTCGGGTATTTTGGCGAGAGAACGAGGAAGGGTGAGGCAGCAGCAGGAGGAAAGGAAGCCAGAGAGAATCAGAGACAGAGAGACGCACACAGAGGGAGGAGAGCAAAGGGCCCAGGACAAAGAAACGGAGAAACACCAGGCCACGGAGGCTCAGGGGTTGAGCGTCGACCTATGAACCAGGAGGTCATGGTTCCATTCCCAGTCAGCGCACAGGCCCGGGTTGCGGGCTCCATCCCCAGTGGGGGGCGTGCAGGAGGCAGCTGATCCGTGATTCTCTCATCATGGATGTTTCTCTCTCTCTCTCCCTCTCCCTTCCTCTCTGAAATCAATTTTTTTAAAAAACACATTTTTAAAAAAAAAAAAAAGAAAGGGAAATTATTAGAACAGAGAGAGGTGGAGAGGAGCAGATGAGGAGAACGCTCAGACAGATAAGGTTGAGAACCGCTAGCAGGGTCTCCTAAGACCATCAGAAAACACAGATATTTACATGACGATTCATAACAGTAGCAACATGACAGTTACGAAGTAGCAACGAAAATAACTTTATGGTTGGGGGTCACCACCACACGAGGACCAAAGGTGGAGAACCGCTGGATCAGGGAATACAGGAGCCCCCCGAGGCTCGGAGAAGCCGAGCGACTCGAACACCAGGTTAGGAGGGATCGAGGTTAAGGACACCAGCAGGACAGACTGCCACGTGCCCCCTGCTGTGGTGCCTGGGGGACCCTGCTCCATGGCACGCGGAGGTCCGGGTGCATTCCTCTGGCTTAAGGACCAGAGAGGGCGAGGCCCAGTGCCCTCTCCCAGGGGACTCCGAAGGCGGGACACTGAGTGAGTGCCACCCACTCACCACTGGGTTTGGCTCTGGGAACAGAAACAATAAAAAAGCCAATGAGTGGCCAAGGCCGCTCCCTTCTTATTAGGTCCGTCTCCGAAGTGTCACCTTGTGAGCGAGGCCTCCCCCGAGCAGTGACTCCATCTCCGTTCCCCGAGACGCAAGCGGCTTCGCCGAAGCTGAGTCTTTGTCTGGCTCGGTGGCCCCAGAGCACGGCTCCCCAGAGCTATCTGTTTCACGTTTTTAAAAAATACGGTTTCATTGATTTTTAGAGAGAGGGGAAGGGAGAGGGAGAGAGATGGAAACAGCGATGAGAGAGGAACAGCAGGGACGGGCTGCCCCTGCTCACCCCCTGTTGGGGATCGAGCCCACAGGCCGGGCATGTGCCTTGACCGGGGATCCAACCAGCGACCTCTTGGTTCCGGGGTCCACGCTCAACCTCGGAGCCAGGCCGCCGGCCACCAAAGCTATCTGTTGAAGGAACGGAGGGAGGGAGGGGGAGGGGGCCTCAGTTTCCTCGCTAGTGAAGTGGAGGGAGGGACGCCTGAGGCAGGGATGGGCTTTGGGTGGCTCCGTGTCCTGGGATCGAGTTTGCCTGGAAGAGGCAGGAAGGAGCTGTGACTGATCACAGGACAGGCCCGGGGCCGTCCCCGCCGGCACCTTCCTGCTGGGAAGTCCTGCCGTTGGCCTGGCCACCTGGGCATGCTGTCAGGGAAGAGTGGATGGGAAGGGGTGGATTATTTTGTCATGATTTAAAAAAAAAATTTTTTTTATTGATTTCAGAGAGGAAGGGAGAGGGAAAGAGAGAGAAACATCAGTGATGAGAGAGAATCGTGGATCGGCTGCCTCCTGCTCGCCCCTGTTGGGGGATCCATCCCACAACCCGGGCATGTGCCTGTGACTGGAATAGAACCCGGGACCCTTCCATCCACAGGCCAATGCTCTGTCCATTGAGCCACACCGGCCGGGGCTGTCACGATTGTTTTGTTCCGGGTTCTTTGTGGAGGGTATGGACGTGGTTCCCTTCGGTCCTATGAGCAGGAATGGCACCAGCTGAGTCCTCCTGCTCTGCCTCCAGGCCTGACATCCAGGAGGCTGACGGCCAGGCCTGGGTCCAGGCCAGAGATGCCGGGGCCCCAGCGATGCCTAGTCCCGTCCAGAGACCCCCAGACACCCTCCTCCTGCTGACCCAGGTCTCCCCATCCAGATCGCAGAACCCACTGGATGGGAGTCGCCTCTCCACTTGCCTCCGGGGACAGTGACAGGAAGGCCAGCAGAGTGCGGGCAGGACACACTGCCTGGCCGGCTGGGCCGTGAGTGGAAAGTGGGTGAGTGAGGGCGACCTCCAGCCTAGAGGTCAGCTTAGGCAGCTCCGTTTCTCCCTGGTGCGTACGACCTGGGCCTGGCCTCTGTGCCCCGGAGAGCCGGCAGGGCGTGTGCCGACAGCTCCCCAGAGGCAACCGGGGCACCCCAAATGGAGCTGGTCCCTTCTCCAACCTGATTAGGCCCAAGGACATCTGAAACCCAAGAGGCAGGAAGTAGCTGCCGGGGCAAAGGCTTCCGCCCGTCCAGGGACCCTGCTTGCGGGCCCACTGCTGCGTGGCTCCCCGCGGCCCTGCAGAGAGAGGTCTACGGCACACGGGCCTTGCAGGCAGCTGCTCCGTGTCGCCCGCGCCTCATGGGGCGGCGGGAAGCGCCCTGGTGAGTGGGCCGCGGACAGAAGACGGACCTGCATGTGACCCGATAGGAGTGGGCGGGCGGGCGGCCGCGCCTATTAATAACCCCGCCAAGGGGCCCTCCCGCAAGGGCCTGCAGGCGCGGGCTCACTGTCAGCTCTCCGGGAGCCTGAACACGGGGCCTTCCCAGCCCTGAGGTCCCTGTCTCCCCACGGGCCCGCAGCCCCACAGCTGCCCAGAAGTGAACGTGGGTGGGAAGAAGCCTCTGGGGGGGGGGGGAGGGGTGTCCGCCGGCCTGCAGTCACCCTGTGTCTCCCGCTCCCGCCTGGCTGACCTGAATGTCTGCAGGTGGAGCCTGTGTCTCTTGGCCATCCCTCCCAGCAGGGGGCCCGCAGGGAGGCCTGGGAAATGTGAATTGAATTGCATGCATGGCTGTTCACCAGGTTGTGAGTCCCTGATGTTCCCTTTCTCCCCAACGTGATTCAGGGGAGCCTGCTCACCCCCCACTGCTCCAGGCCGTGGCCTTCTCAGGAACTGTCCCAGGCACCCCACGTGGGCTCATGGGAGCGGGGGGCATCTTCCTTGTCCTCTGCGGGTCTCTCTCTCTCTGATAATTTTTTTAAATATTGTTATTGGTTTCAGAGAGGAAGGGAGAGAGAGAGAAGCATCAAAGATGGGAGAAATATCATCCATCGCTGCCTCCTACACGCCCCCCCCCCCCCCCCGGGGACGGAGCCCGCAACCTGGGCCTGGGCCCTGACCCGGTGCTGTGGCCTCCTGGTTCACAGGTCGACGCTCAACCACTGAGCCACACTGGCCGGGCTCTTTGTCCGACACTTTTCGTCATGAGCTTGAGTTAAGGAGAGATGCCGGTACCCCATGACCTGCTGTGACGAGAACGCACAGTGACCGAAGGGAGAACCCTGCATGCCTCCTCTGGCAGCTGCCCGATGCCTGCTGGGGGACGACCACCACCATCCCCGGGGAATGGGTGCTCCCGGAGGTCAGGGGCCTGGCTCCGGAGGTCACGGCCGCTGAGGGCGGAGCTGGGGCTGGGGTCCAGGTTGCTGGGCTCCCACCCGGCGCCACATGCCGCCACCCCGGGGCTTTGGGGTGGGTGTCCCGCCGGGAGGCCCCTCCGCAGGAGTGTCACCGGGACCCCAGTGGCCACGCTCAGAGGCACCACCTGTGACCTGAGGTAACCCCACCCGGGGAGCAGCTCCTGAGACTGTAGAGTCACCACAAGGAGCTGGGCGGGCCCGGAGGGACTCCAGCACAGCACCGCATGCCCAGGAGGACCCGTGACGCCTGGGCCCCACACTGCAGCCGCCACGCGTCAGGACCTCGAGGGAGCTGCCACGTGGGCCCAGCTCCAGGCCGGCTGGGCCACATGCTACCCTCAGGGCCCCCTCCATCCGGGCTCGGCCCTCTGGATGCCCCAGGCTCGCTTGGCTCTAAGTAGTCCCTGAAAGAGGGGTCCGCACGCTGGTTCCCACATGTGCACCGCAGACCCCACGTAAACTCCCCCCACGCCTGCATCGCTCCGCAGCCTCTCCACAGCCCTGAGCTGGCCAAGGCGTCCACGCACCATCTCCCTTCCCGGGGCTCCACTTCCATGGCTACTCCATCCAGCTCCAGCCTCGTCGCAGCCTCCTGCTCGGCTGCTGGCTCTCAGTCTCCTAAACCGGAAGCCCAGGTGGGCCAGGCAGCTTGCCTCCGGCCTTTCCTGCAGCTCCAGCCCCCGTCAGCCTGGCACCTGCTCCAGGCAGCTCCTCACATGCCCCTGCTGGCACTGACCAGGGCAGTGAGTTACATAAGGTGTGGCCTTCCTGGGGCTGTGTCTTCTCCCCCACCCCGCGTGCAGCTCAGGAGAACAGAGTTCAGCTGTTTTATCCTAACCCGGAGCACTGGGCTTGGCCAGCACAGGGAGGTGCCCAGGAAATCTTTGTTGGATGAATACGTGGCAGGTGGATGGGCGGATGGGCAGATGGATGGATGCGTGAGTGAGTGGATGGGTGGGTGGATGAATGGGTGGGTGAGTGGGTAGGTGGGTGGATGGGTGGATGGATAGATGAGTGGATGGATGGATGGGTGAGTGGGTGGGTGAGTGGAGGGGTGGGCGGATGAATGGGTGGGTGAGTGGTTGGGTGGATGGATGCGTGGGTGGGTGGATGGATGGGTGGGTGGATGGATAGGTGGATGAGTGGATGGATGGATTAGTGGATGGATGGATGGGTGGATGGATGGATGGATGGGTGGGTGGATGGATAGGTGGATGAGTGGATGGATGGATGAGTGGATGGATGGATGGGTGGATGGATGGATGGATGGGTGGGTGGATGGATGGATGGATGGGTGGGTGAGTGGATGGATGGGTGAGTGGATGGATGGGTGGGTGAGTGGGTGGGTGAATGGGTGGATTAGTGGATGGATGGGTGGGTGGATGGATGGGTGGGTGGATGGATGGGTGGGTGGATGGATGGATGGATGGGTGAGTGGGTGGGTGAGTGGAGGGGTGGGCGGATGAATGGGTGGGTGAGTGGGTGGGTGGATGCGTGGGTGGGTGGATGGATGGGTGGGTGGATGGATAGGTGGATGAGTGGATGGATGGATTAGTGGATGGATGGATGGGTGGATGGATGGATGGATGGGTGGGTGGATGGATAGGTGGATGAGTGGATGGATGGATGAGTGGATAGATGGATGGGTGGATGGATGGATGGGTGGGTGAGTGGATGGATGGGTGAGTGGATGGATGGGTGGGTGAGTGGGTGGGTGGATGGGTGGATTAGTGGATGGATGGGTGGGTGGATGGATGGGTGGGTGGATGGATGGATGGGTGGGTGAGTGGATGGGTGGGTGGGTGGGTGGATGGATGGGTGGGTGGATGGAGGCGTGGGTGGATGAATGGGTAGGTGGTGGATAGGTACTGAGAAATGACTGGAAATCTGTCCAGGATGCCAGAGGACCTGACGCTAACTGATGCCCACGGTGGGACAGTGAGGCCAAGAGGGGCCCAGGCAGGCGCACTAATTCTTCCCGCCTCCCTCCCCCGCCTTCAGTCTCTCTCGCCGCCACTTAGGAAGCTCCTGCGAGACTGGCCCAGGAGGCCGCCCCGCACCAGCTGCATGGGAGCCGCAGGCAGGTGGTGAATGGCACTCGATGGGTAACACGGGGCCAGGACACTGACCCTCCACGCAGGTGAAAATGGGGTTATAGCTCCCGACTCCCCTGAAACTGAGGTTGTCCCTGGGTACCTGTGGGGGTTGGCTCCAGGACCACCCCCCACCCCCAAACCCAAATCTGCAGGTGCTCAGGCCCCTGTAAAAACGGCACAGCCCGATGCGGGCCCCCACACCCGCAGCCTCCCAGCCACAGAGGGATACCGTGCAGGCGTTTACGGAGGAGAACCTGTGGCCCGTTGTTGAAGGCCCAGCTGGACCCTGTCCCTCTGCTCTCCGGGATTCTGCCCCTTCTTCCTTTGCCTGCTGCTCCGAGAAAGGTTTTAGGAGCACCCCAGTAAGGGGGGGGTGTGATGAGCAGACTGGAGGGGTCCTCATGGGCTTCCAGAGGAGCATAGTCCGGGGTCAATGTCTCATTTTATCCTGGGATTCCCCCAAGAAGGAGAGGAGGTGGTGGGGGAGAAGGAGGAGGGTTTATCCTTGGAGACACGTTTCCCGTGGCGGCTGCCTCCACCCATGGCACATGAGACTTCACGGGCCCTCGGGGCGCCAGGCACAGACGTGCATTGGAGGCAGCTTGCCCGTGACGGTGGCAAGGAGGTCCGTGGGCACGGATGTGGGAAGAAAGGCTCTGTCCCCACTACTGAGTGCCAAGCACTTCTGTGTCACGTCAGGGCCCTGCCAAGGCCCCGCTGCACGGACTGACCCTGAGGCCTGGGGCCCAGTGCCCGGCCATGCTTCTGTGTCATTTGTCCCCTGGGATCCTGAAGGTGGAGTCCCCAGCTGTCACTCAGGCTACCCTTCTACCAAAGCAGGAATCTGCCCCATGATTGCCCAGGGCCTGGCGGGGGGCAGGGCGGGGGGGGGGAGGGCGGGCAGGTGTCCCTGCGCCCAGCCTGGCCACTCCAGGGCCAGCTAACCAGCCTCTGCTCCTCCAGAACCCTTTGGAAACCAGCTTCCTGCAGCCTCCTCCCTTTTCATGGGGGGGGGGGGGGGGCAGGCTCCAAGTGCTCAGAGCTCTGGGGACACAGCCTTAGCAGGAGGCTCCCCTCCCCCTAGGCTCTGTACCCCCTCCCCCAACACCTTTGGGAGGGAGACAGCCAATACCCCGCATGGGGGGGGTGGCCAGCACTCCTTCCCTAGTTCTCACCATCCCGCCCCTTCCCTTAAGCCTGTCCACCTGGCCTGGAAGGAATCCCAAGCTATTGCTGGGAGGGGGGGCAGATGGGGGAGGGGAGGGGAGGTGCTTCAGGGTTGGGAGTCTGTTCCCCCTGCTCTCCAGGTCAGGGAGGATGCCCACCACACCGCCAGCACTGCCTGCGGGTGCTGACTGCCCTCACCTTCACCCCTACAGAGCGAGATGGAGATGGGGAGCGGGCGAGGCAGGGGGAAAAGGAGCTCACAGGCCACAACTCAGCCCAGCACCCCTGGCCTCAGCGTTCGGCCCTTCCCCCCTCCCTCCCCGAGTGGCTGCCACAGGGAAGCCCCACATGGCCCTGAGCCACTCCCCACCATGCCCCATGGCCATGCACCATCCCTGCCTCTGGGGGTCAGCTGGCGCAACGGTGGCCCCATGGCGGGTGGGACCAGAGCAGTGGCCCGGCCTCCAGAGCGCTGTCACCACCATCCACCGGCCCGGTGAGGGGGGCGCTCCCTTTCTTGGGGCGACCTGGTGAATCGCTGGGAATCTTTGAAGCTCCCCTTTGAAGCTTGGGCGCAGGGCGGGCGACTGTGGTGCCACCAGGGTGCTGCTCTGGCCTCTCCGCAGCCACTGGATTGTGGGGCTCAGCTCAGTGTCCCCACTGGCCGGGAAGCGCCCCAGGGCAGCCGCCCTCCCGGAGGGGCGCACGGGGCGGGCAGGGGAAGCTGCGTGCGGGTCCTCGCGCCAGGAGTGGGACTTCCAAAGGTTTTGAGATGAGGGGGAGACGGGTCGGGAGCGCTGGGAGCCCTCCCCCCCCACGCGGGCTCCTGTCCCTTTGCCACCCTCCCTCAGGGGCAGCCGAGGCCTCGAGCCTCACCCACTGGGGAGCCAGCTGCCTGCCGGGGAAGCTTGGGAAATGGGCGAAGTGGTCAGACTGGTTTCTGCAGCCGGGCTCGGAATCCACGCGGGCAGGCAGGCATGGGGGGTGGGGGGACGGGGAGGCACTGAACCCCGGCAATGCGCTGGAGAGGCCACCCCGTGAGACTTAATTTTAGACCCTCCAAGGCCACCCTGTGCGGTTGGGGTGCAGAGGGCAGCAGGCATTGCGGTGGGGAAACCCAGGTTTCCGAGGTGAGCAAGGCCGCCCCACCCCTCCCCGGCCCGCCCCCTCAGCCCTGGCCCCTGTCCGGCGGCTGGAGGACGAGGAGGAATGACTCCATCCGCCAGGAGCCCAGCTTTGATCTTGGTTTCGGAAGAAATCGGGGAGGAGTGTGCACAGCAGCCTCAGACTCTGCGAGTGACCTTGTGAATGACCTTGCACCAGACAACCCTCGCTCCAGCCTCAGTTTCTGAATCCACCCAGCCCTCTGGCGCTCCTGGGGTCTGGGTGCCTGGGGGCATGGGGACCCACTGAAATGGAAGGGTGGTGCCAGAGCCCGTGGCGATGGGCTCGCCGGGGTTGAGAAGTGGGGACCCCACCCAGCCCAGACTTCGGGGAGCAAATTCCCTAGCCAGGAGCAGCGGGCGGGCTGGGCTGCCGGGGTCTCTGGGCGGAAGAAGGGGTGCCTCCCCTCCCCCACAGCTCACAAGCCCCGAGGTCTGGAAGTCCTAGGGGCCTCGAAGGAGGAGCTGAGCAGGATGGGGGCTGGGGAGACAGCACTGCCACCCCAGAAAATGGAGTGTGGAGTTCCCGAGTGCGGCAGATGCTGGCAGCCAGGGGGGCCTCGAGGCGCCCGCGCCGCAGGCTTCTTTAGGGTCCTCCGTGAGGCGGGCACTACCCGGGGCGGTGGGGGATCCCGGACCATGACCCCCCGCCAACCCACTCAGAAGGAATAAGGCACTCGGAGCCGAAAGCGTGCCCAGCCCTCCACTCCGCTGCCGCCTGTGGGGGACCCCCTCCCCGCAAACGGGGTGGGCTGCAGCCAGGGTCCCCCCAGCAACCGCGTGGAAGCGAGCGGCGTCCCGGCTGACCCTCCCGGGCCGAGCGAGTGGCGTCGCCGCGCGCCGAGCCTCCTTGGGGGGGAGGGGCGGGCGAGAGCGCGGGGCCCCGGGCCGCGCTGCCCCGTGGGTGCAGGGGCCCCCGGGGCCGGCCGGCTTTGTCTGCCGAGCCCCGCGTTGGGAAGGCGCCAGGCGGGTACAAGATGGCGGAGAAAGGGGGGGATCGCGGCGCCCGCCACGCGGAGCTGCGCGCTGCGCCGGCACAGGGCGGGGGAGGGGCGCGCGCGGGACACTGCGCCCCCCGCTCCGCTCAACCGCCGCCGGGTCCCCCCGCCGGCGCCCCGCGCCCCTGCGTCCCCGCCGCCTTGGTCGGGCCGCCGCAGCCTCCGTCTCAGTCGGCCGAGCCCGGGCCGCGGCAGCTGCAGAAAATGGCTGCCATCAGCGCCGTCGCCACGCTGCCACGGGCGGGGGGTGCGCAGCCCCGCAGCCCCGCAGCCCGCGCCCTTCCCCGCTCGGCTCCCGGCTCCCGGCTCTCCGCGGGGCGCTCAGACCCTCGCGGGCGCTGGGGAGCGGGGGCCGCGGCGGGGTGCGCGGGGAGGGGGAGGGGGAGGGGCGGCTACCTGCGGGGGCTGCGGGGCAGGGGGCAGCGCAGGGAGGGTGCGCGAGGTGTACCCCAACCGCAGACCCGACCCTTGCCCTCGCGAGGTCGCGGCGCCCGGGTGGGAAACGCAATGGGCTGTTGACCTCGGTGACCGGGTGCCCCCCTGTAGAGATCCCGTCCCCACCCCCACCCCCACCCCCACCCCCACCTCGGCGTGGGAGCGGGGCCGGCCAGTCCTGCCGGCCCCACGACACCAGGAAAACTAAGAGACAGATGCAAAAGCTGTGTGCGTGCCGACTACCAAAGGACCCACGCCCGGAACTGGCCGAGAAGATCCGGGTGGATCCTCCGGCGCCAGGAAGCGCGGCGGCGGCGGCCGAGGCCGCTCAGCAGGTGCCGCGCGCCCACCCTCCCCCAGGCAGGGAGCCGCCCCGACCCCGACCCTGCCCGGCCCGCCGCCGCCGCCTGCACCGAGGAGGCACCCGCGGCCACCCTGCTGTTCCCGGGCACCCCGGCCCCAGACGCCTGTCTGGGCGCCAAGGGGAGCCCGGGGTTCTGGAGAGGGACGCCCAGCGTGAGCTGGAGACCCCGCCCGGGGGCGCGAGCTCAGGACAGGGCCTAGGGCGCCCCAGGATGGGGGTAAAATCGCTCCCGAAGCCCCAGGCCAGGGTTGCGGAGGAATAAACGAAAAATGCGAATCGAGGGCTCCTGGGCGGGGTGGGGCTCTGGCGTCGAGTCCCCTGGGCGAAGTGGAGCGGGTCTGTAGCCCCCTCTTCCCCTGACCCGAGGAACCCAGCCCCGGGGCGCCCGCTGGCCGCGGAGGGGTGCGTCTGTGAGTGGGGGGCTTTATTTGTCCTCGCCGACAAGTGTCTCGCCCCTCCCGCCAACTGCGGTCCCGGCTCCGTGAACTCCGTCGGTGGCTGGGAAGTTCACAGCTAAGCAGTGAGAGCGCAGGGACGAGGGGCCCAGAGGCCGGAGGAAGGGCTTCCAGGCCCGTTCCTTGCATTTAAGAGGAGAGGAGGCACACCGAAGGGGCAGTCCCTGTGCGGGGGGAAGTCGGAGGGCGTCGGCCGCGTCTCCTCAGCCCCGGCCAGGCGAAGGCACCCACGCCCCGAAGCACACGGATGGGGATTTCACGTCAACGACCCGAGTCAATGGGCGAGGGCACCCACCGGGGCAGGGAGGGCTACGCGGGGGCACCGGGCATCCACGGGTGTTTCAGGGCGCAGGGAAGACTCCGTGGCAGAAGTCGGGCCCTGGGCGCGGACCCAGGGGAACTCTGTCCCGAGGGCATTCCCGGTCCCCGCGCGGGGAGAAAAACTGCTTTCTGCGAGGCAGACACCGCAGCAGCAAATGTGCGCCAAGGTCAGCGAGGGATCCGTGCTGGCACCCGGGCTGCGGCGGCCACGGAGCTTCCTTCCGCGGAAGCAGCCGGGAGGCGGCGGCGGCGGCCGAAGCCAACTCGATCCAGCAGGCAGCGCCCTCCCAGACAGACCTCGCACCCGCGGTCCCTGGCACTGGCCGCCTCCGCTACCTGCCCCCAGGAGGGGCCGGGCTGGGGAGTTGGCGATTTGGAAGGGAAGAAAGGCCAGGGCGGGGGAAGGATACCGGAGTCATCGCGCTCGGTCCCCCCTTCCTTCCCCTGTGGCCTCCGACGCGACCCCCGCTTGCGCCGCGCTCAAGCCGCAGGCTTCCCAGCAGGGGGCATTGCTCCGCGCCTCCGCGAGGCGGCGGCCCTAGAGGCGAGCTTGGCCACAGGCTAAGTCCCCAGGCGCTGGGGTACCCATTGTCTTAGCTGTCCCCTGCGGGTCCCCTGGGGACCGGAGCAGGTTGCTGAGGGGGTAGCCCGGGCCGCGGTGGCGTCGCCAGGAGGATTGGAGGTTCGGTTCGGAACTGGCGACAGCCTGGGAGGGGTCAGACGGACACCTGTGCGTACGTGCGCGTGCGCGCGCGCCCCCGAGCCTCTGCGTGTAAGAGAGGGGGCGAGGGGAGCCCCCTGAACCGCGGTGCCTTGGCTGCCTGAGTTTGAGGCTAACAGGAGCCTAATCCCCGGAGGAATCGCGCTGCCTCCTCCCTCCGCGGGCTCCCGTCCCGCGGGTGGGCCCAGCGTGGGGCACCTGACCTGCGCCCCGCACCGCGCTCTACTGCATTCCGCCTGCGAAACGGCGGTGGCTCTTCCAGGGCACTTTCCTCCCCGCACTCAGGGTCCCCCCCTCAGCAACTGGCTGTGTTTTTAAAGTAACCTTTAAATGAGACATCGATTTATCATTATGATGATTGCATTCAGATTTCCAGCCCGAAGGGACACCTTGGGAAATGGTAATTCGCTGGTACCTAAGGCTGCTTGTGGTTTAGCACATCTCTGGCTCCGAAAGCCCGTTTCTTTGGCGGCTAATTGCTCTGATTCTCTTGAGGGCGGGGAGGTGACGGAGGGGGCTCGGAGGGGGCACCCTCGGACTGTTCCCGGAGCCTGGTGCGCACACGCCTGGGACCTGGCGCTGCGGCGGCTACTGCGGCAGCGATGCACCACCCCCACCCACCCACCCACCCCACCCCGCCTCTCGCTCTCCTCCCGCATCCGGGCCTTCCCGCTCCTCCGCCGCGGTTCGCAGGGTTTGGGGAGGGGGTGCGTGGGGTGGAAGTGGGAGCGTGCGCGAAGGGATGGAAGACAGGCCGACCGGGAGGAATGACAGCGCGGGGGACGACCGCGGGGTGGGGGTGGGGGTGGGGAGGAGGAAACTTGGGGAGACGGTGCAAGCAAAAATGGGGGTAGGCAGGGAGGGGGGTGCCACGACTAGGGACGGGAACGCCGCGAGAGAGAGAAAGGGAGGGGGCGGGGAGCGGGCGGGGGCGGCTGGCTGGTTTCCACTCGTGAGAGCCGGTTGCCGAGAGACGCGCGGACCAATGAGCGCGCACCAGCTCAGCCTGGCGCCCTCCGCGTGCCCTTATATGGTGCGGCCGCTCCGCGGGCGCTCGCGCTCCTCGCCATATAAGGGCAGGAACCTAAATACAGGCTATACCTTGTTCTCGGCGCGCGGCCGCGGCCCGCGATCGATGGGCGCGCCGCCGAGTGGACTGCGGCGCGCGGGCCCGGGCGCGGCGGCCGCGCGGCCGGCCCAGATGTGGCCGCGCCGCCGCAGCCCGCGCCAGCTGTGGCGCTCTGAGGTGTCACCCACTGCTGCCAGGCTCCCCCCCCCCTTTTCCGTCCTGCTCCCCGCTACTGTTTCCGAGGTGACAATGCAAATGAGCCGGGATCGAAATCTAATTGCTTTTGTTTAAAAAAATCATGTGTGCGAGGCTGGGCTGTGTCTGAGCAAAGGCCCAGGATCTGGAGAAACCGAGCCCCACGCCTGGGCCTGGGGAGGAGAGACCTGGCCTGTGATTTGGGGGTTCAGGGTCCCTCCTGCTGCTCCAGGGCCTGACCATCCTGCCTCTCTCAGAGCCTGTGCCCCATTCCTCCGACCACCTCGGCGCCAGGCCTGGCCCTGGTCCCAGGCTGGGCTCACGGGGCAGCGAGGACCCGCGGGCACCGTGCCCAGTCGGGCGTCGGCAGCCTGGAGCCAGCCGGGCGGCAGAGGGAGAGGTGAGAAGCGTGGCCGCTGCCTCTCTCTGCCATCGCTGTCCGGCGCTCCAGGATGTGAGGCCACTCGCGGCCGCAGTGCCAGGCCTGGCAGGCTTCGCTGCAGCTGCGGGATTCTGCCCGCAGAATCGGGCGCAGGAGGAGGGCCGCAGGGGTCTCTTGGAGAGGGCAGTTGGCACAGGACGCAGGCCCAGGACATCCTGGCAGTCAGCGCCCACCTGGGCTCCTGCTGGGCCCCACCTCCAAGTCCTGTATCCTCGGCTGCCGCTTGCTCCTCCCTCCCCACTTCTGGCCGAGCCCTCGCCCAACAGGAGAGGGGTTTGGGCTCCTGCCATGGGGTTCTGGACACGCAGTGGCCCCTGGCCAGGACCTGAGGTGGGGAGGAGCCTCAGGCTTGGTGCTGGCGCCGTGCCCCAGCCCACTGGGTGGCACAGAATCGCTGTGCAGGGAACGCTGCTGCTGCTGGTCCAGCAGAGCCCACCCAGCACTCCCCACTGCCCTGCGCTGAGGCCTCTTGCTCCATCGTGTGCGGTGGGGGTGGGGGGTGGGGGGGGACTCCCAGAGACCCCGGCGCACAGCAGTGCAGGCCCTGGAGAAGCCCCAGCCCCTGGCCCAGTGCCCCCTCCAGTCTGGAGAACCTTCTCCCCACTCTCCATGGGCACCCCCAGCGCCTTCTCTGGCCAGGGCTGTGCAGGCCTTGCCTGGGCTCCCCCCGGCGTCTGAAGATGCCTCCAAGAGCGCCCCTCAGCAGCGCCATTTCCAGGAGCGCGATGCCACCTATGGAAAGTGCCTGGAAGTCCCGCTGCTCCGCCTCCAGCCGCCGTGCGCGGGACAGGACCCCTCACCGTCCCCAGCTGAGGGCGGCACTGGAGAGGTCTGGGCACCCAGGGCTCCTCTGGGAGCCGCCCCCTGCCTTCCCGGGCTTCCTAAGTGGGTGTTTGGTAGCCCCGTACCTGCACGGCTGGGACACGAGTGCACTGCGCTCGCTAGGGGTCCCCATGCCACCCTGGCAGTAGCCACCTGGGGGCTCTGTGTGCAGGCGGCGCTGCCTGGCCGGCCTGGCTGTCAGTGGCGAACAAGTACTTTCTAAACCTGCCTGGATGCACCCAGGTGCCCAGCATGTGGCGGCCAGGAGGCTGCTGAGTCTGCCTGCTCCAAATGATGGTTTCAGGGAGAAGCTGGGGGCGGGGGAGGACTTGTCCAAGGTAACTCAGCCAGCCAGGGCGGCGCAGGCGCAGGCCCCGGACCCCTCATTCCCAATCCACTGCGCCGTGGGTTACGGTTGTGCAGGTGCATCGCTGCCGCAGCCCAGCCCGCTGCGGCCCCGCCCCTGGAGCTGACTCAGGGGCAGTGACCGCCACCCTGCCGGTCATTCTGCTCAGGCGGCCGGGAGGAGCCGGGAAGACTGTCCTCTGGGCACTCTGGCCCCAGCTGCTGGGTTTCTGGTCTCACCAGAGTCGGGGAGTCCAAGAACCAGTGACCCCTCCCCCGACACCCACGGGCGCGCGGGTGGCTCTCTCACACCAGAACCACCGGTGGCCAGGGCTGACTAGCTCCTGCTGATCCGGCTGCAACCCTGCTAGTGCTGCTGGGCTCCTCCTCAGGCCCCTCAGCTCCTGGACGGCAGACCTGGGCGCTCCCTGTCCTGCCGCTGGGGTTGGTCTGGGGCGGGCGCGTTGCTCGGGCGCCTGAGTGTGCCCCCGCCTGTCAGTAAGGGCGGTGAGTCAAGCCTCCTTCTCAGGCTGTGCTGAAGGATGGGGGAGAGCTCAGCAAGCAGCCAGCGGAGCGCAGTGGGGCAACAGCGACAGGTGTCCACGCCCACCGCCCGGCCCAGTGTCCTGCCAGGCGGGCACCTCACCCACACCTGAGCCAGGGTAGAAACCGCGCTCCCCAGCTGCCCAGCAGGCGCCCTGGCCCCATCCTCCCCGCTGCCCCAGGAGGACCCAGGACCCAGCGGTCTACGGGGGAGGGGCCTCCAGGGTAGAAGCCCAGGGTCTCTCCCTCCTGAACCCACAGCGCCTAGAAGCACTGTCACTCCCCAACACTGAGCCTGCACCCCGTTCCCGGATTTGAGAAAAAACACGTGTGTGTGTGTGTGTGTGTGTGTGTGTGTGTGTGTGTCAGAAGCTGCCCCTGGCTCTCTGGGGGCAGCCTGGCCCTGCAGTGCCAGTGCTGAGGGTGCATCCCCCGACTCCCTGCGCAGCGACAGGGCTGACCACAGCCCAGGGGATGCGGGTGGGCTAGGTGCCCACCCCGGTGCAGGTGAGGGGGCGGCGGAGACTCTGCCCCAGGCCCAGGTCAGCCCCCGCCTCTTCTCCTCACCTGTCAGCCCTTCTCTTCCCTGCACTTACCCCACTATACCTTCCCTCCCCCTCCCTCGCCACGCCCTCCCCCTCCATCCCTCCCCTTCCCTCTCCACGCCCTCCCCCCTCCATCTTTTCCCCCTCCCTCCTCTACCACCACCCTGCACCTGGGCTGCGACCTGGACTGGAGGCCGCCCCCCCCCCCCACGGGCGCCCTCCGAGGGGCCACAGCACCTCCTCCGCCCCCCCGCCCCCCCGTGGGCTGCTCTGGGTTCCACTGGCCCCGGGTGGCTGGGCTCTGGGGCAAACGCCGCCATTGCCGGGCCCCTGCAAACTGGATGGCGCCCCCTCAGGGGAGAGGCGGCTGGGGCCCCAGCGGTCTCACCCCGCTTCTCCTCGGGTGCGGAGGCAGCCCCTGGGCCCACGGCCTGGGGGGCGGGGAGGCTGAGGGGGGCGGGACACCTTTGCTGCAGCCTGTGAGGTTTGGGACGAGCAGGGCTCCGGCGGCCCCTCCTCTATTTATTCCTCACCCTCCCCGCTCCACTCGCTCAGCTCAGGGAGAAACTGAGGCCAGAGCCTGGGGCTTCACTATGAGGCCAAGAACCCCAACTCCCCCTGCATGCGTTTCTAGCTGGGGTATTCCAGGGAGCCCTTCCGAGGAGCCCCCCAACAGCTGTAATATCACAGCCACCACTAGAATTCAGGTGACGCCGCTGGGAAGGGCTGCAGCCCCGGGAGGGTGAGGGGGTGTGCCCACAGCCGGCGGCCGAGGACCCAGAGGACAGAGCGGGGGTGCAGCCAGGCCTCCCTGCCCCACCCAGCAGCCCCCACTCCCCAGACACCCTCTCCGCGCCCCTGTCCCCAACCCTCCTCTCCCCCTGCAAACAGCCGTCCCTGCCCCTGCCTCCTGCCGCCGCCCTTCTAACTGCAGGCGGCTGGCCACAGCGATCTCTAGAGGAACTGGAGAACCCTTTCACTGGGTGGCGGCTTCCCGGTGCTCAGCCCAGCTGCCCGGCTCCTTCCATCTTCTCAGAATGGATGGGGGGTCTTGTCCGCCGCCCACCCTTTGCCCCCTCTCTGCACTGTTTCCCCGGGGGGCAGTGGCTTTGAAGGGACGAGTTGGGCTGTGAGGACCCTCCGGAGCCCAGCGTCACCCCGCACTGGCCCTCGATACAATCCTGGGCCAAGTGCATCCCCCACATTTATTTGTGGGTGTCTCCCTCCCACATATAAGACCCCGAAGATTCTTTAATGTGTGATGTTCGCTGCACACCATGTCCTCACCGCCGCCCAGGCGCCCAGCTTTCAGCTCTAACTTCCTAAAACTCCTGGTGCCCCGCCGGCGAGGCGAGGGCCAGGGCAGGGTGGCCCCGCCATCCGCCGGGAGGAGGGGGCTCGGAGCCCTGGAGGGGCCGGGGCGGGGACCTGGGGCGGTGGGCGGGCGCCTCCCTAATCCTCAGTGGGTCCCAGCTGGCCCCTCCCCCCGCCCTGTGCCACCTTCAGAGTTTGCCTCCCCAGCCCCCCAGACCCAGTCCGCGCTGTCCCTGCTTCTGGGGCCACCAAACCTCCCCCAGTGGAAGCGGTGCTACATGGGGTGTCCGTGGGGCGCTCTCGGGGCGGCTCAGCCCTTCACCCGTTTGGCCAAAACGTAGCTCAAGCCCCAGGCTGAAACCAGGCGACACAGAAACTCCGCGTCAGCATCCCGTTCCCACGACTTGCAGCTTCTCCCCCTGGCCCTGGGCAGGAGTCCCCTCTGCAGCACCCGCGTTTGCTGCGGGCGCCCCGCATCAGGGCTCCGGACCCGGAAGAACCGAACCCCGCCCGGCTGTGGTGCCGGATGCCATTCCCATGCACATGAGCGGCGCGGCTCCCCCAGCACTGAGAGGCGCTGTCGCACGGTGACTGCGGCCGCGCCCGCGTGCAGGCGGCGGGGAGGTGGCCGAGCGGGTAAATACGGTACCGCGCTCCCCGGACTTGGGTTCCTAGCGAAGGGCCGGGAGGCCGGTCCGAGGCTGCCCTCCGCTGCGAGACGAGGCTCCCGGCCCTCCGGAGAGGGTGTCCCAGCCCGAGTGCCCCGTCCGCTCCCTCCCCCTTGGGTCTGAGCCTCCCCGCCCGCGAGGGGGCGGGCGACCCCGGCATCGGGCCGGGGCAGCGAGGCGCTTGCGCGCAGACGGAGCCTCCGCAGACCACGCGCTTCCCGGCAGCCCCGGTACCGGCGACGCGGCTTCTGGGCGTGCGCGGCGCTGGCGCGCTTTGGCCGCGCAGCCTCGACGCTGACCCGGCCTGGTCGGACCCCAGACAGCGCCCCCTCCTGGGACCAAGGCTGGGGCGCGCCGTGGACGCACCGCGGGCGGGGTGGGAGGTGGGGGGTATGGACGGAAAGGCACTGAGCCGCCGAGGCTCCCCGAAGTCCACCGGCCGCCAGGAGGCCGGACCCTGCTGGGCGCCGACGCCGTTTCTCCGTGGAACCCACACGTCTGCCCCAGGGTCGGCCGGCCGCCCGCCCAGCGGCCCCGCTTTGCCCTCTCCCGCGGGGGGCGCACGGGCCGGTGGACACCCCTGCCCCCCGACTCCTCCCCCCGGAGCCCCCAGGCTCGCCTTCCCCGAGGACCAGGCAGGCGCTCCGGCCCCTCCGCTTCTGGCCTCTCCCGGAGCCACTGGGCCCCGCTCTCCGCAGCGTGAGCGCCGGGCGAGGAGAGGCGCCAGCGGGGCCTGCGGTTCAGAACTGGCTGAGGCCCCTGGAGTCCTAGCAGAGCCACTGCCATTCCTTCCGCTTGGGGGCGGCGGCCAGGGAGGCGGAGCCCGAGGCTTCCCGGCAGCTTCCCCGGCGGGAGAGCCCGTGGGAGGTGGACAGGGAGGCGGCCCAAGTGCCCACCCTGGTGAGGCTGGGGTTCGAGGGAGCCAGGCGTCCCCGCTGAGCAGGGGCTCTGGGTCCACTCTTCTAAGCCGCACTTGCCCAGCCTCCGATGTCTTCCCCTGCGAGGGTGCCCGCTCCCCGCCCCCCCCGACGGTAAGGCTAGCGGAGGGGAGGGGCGCGGGGGGGCTGTGCGGGAGAACCGCGAGGAGGCCCCGGGTCTTTCCTGCAGACGGAATCGGGCCACCTCTCCACCCGGGGCACCTTGAAGCGCAGGCTGCCGCCAGGAGGTCGACCGGCGCCGAGCCATCGGCCGACAGCCGCAGGCCATCGCGCATCCCGGCCCAGGGGCTTCGGAGAGCGCCCGCGTCTCTGAGGAGGCCAAGGCTTGACCCCCTCGGCCACCCACGTGTCCCTGCCACACACCCCACCTCCCTGGTCTCTCGCAGTCCCTCCCGGGCTATGTCTAGGCCGTGGGGTCTGAGTCCATCTCCACGGGCGAAGGAAACAGAGCGCCCACCCAAGCCGGGACCCATCCGCTCTCGGACCCCATCCGCTGGGCGGGACAGTCAAGGGGTGCAGCTGTCTGGTTCTCCTGCACGCCCCCGCCCGCCCCCCGCACCGCCAAGCGTGCCTCCCCGCATTCCATAAGGAACACTAGGCGGCCTTCTGGGAGAGATGTGGATGGGCGCAGGCACACAGCTGCAGGGCACCCGCAGTGCGCCCCCTGGGACTGCGAGGTCCGCGGGTGCCTGTCTGTGGGACGCCCCAAGGGGCGAGTCTGGACTGTGTCTGAGGAGCACACGGCCCGTACCACCCCACCCCCCTCCCGCCCCCCCTCAGGTCGGTGGGCACCGGCTCCCTCTTCGTGGGCGCCCCCATGGGCAGTAGGGACAGGCTGACCCTGGGTTCCCCGGGATGCCCCCCAAACCAGACCCACTAACCTGGTCCCAGATCACCGCCGCTGGCCGGCGACACCGTGACGGAATAATGAGCACCCACTGCACACGGACTGTGCCTGGCGGGGTGGCTGTGCTCACACACACCTCCGGAGCCCTCCATCCGACCGACCGACCGACCGACCGACCGACCGCCGGGCAAGCACAGCCACTCTTCCTTTTGAAAACCATCCTGGGGACAGAGGCACCGAGTGGTTAAGTGACTTGCACAAGGGCACACGGCTAAGTGGGTTGGAATGCAGGCAGGCTGGTCCTAGAACCCACGTCTCAGCCATTTAGCCTGGAGCTCTCTGAGGAAGGGAAAACAAAGCAGCCTCCTGCCTCCCGCAGGGGGTGCACGGCTTCGAGAATCCCTCCCCCACGCTGTCCCAGCCCAGTCTTTGTTGCCAACAGCACCCCAGCTGAGCAGGACCGGGCTGATGGTTCTGGCAATGACCCTGGCCTCCTTCTGGGCCACCCCGGGATTCCTCCCTGGAAGTTCCTCCTTTAAGCCCTGGAGGAACGGGAGTGCCTGCTGGGTGCAGAGTCCGCTGTGGGGTCGGAGGCCGGGCTCCGGCTCTGTGCCCTGGGCTGGGTCGCTTCGTCTCACAGAAAAGTTTGCTCACCTACGCCACGGGGGTGAAGGACTGGATCGCACCTGGCTGGTGTGGCTCTTAAGTGGGGAAATGCGGGCGCCATCCAGCTGCTCGGGCAAAGCTGTCTGCCTGGGAGGGGCCAGCATGCCTCCTGTGGAGGCCCAGGGGCGCTTGGTTTGGGTCCCGGGACGCCAGGGGCTGACGTGAAAGGTTCCGTGCCCTGTGGAGTGCATGCGGGCTCGGGGGAAGTTCCTGCCGCCCACCAGCCCTTCTTCTACGGTGCAGAGTGCCAGTGTCTCTAACAAGGATCCTGGATGCCTGCTCGGGAGGAGAAAGTGGACGGAGAGGTGGCACGTCTCACTCGGGGACCGAATGGGAGCTGGAGCCCAGACCAAGCAGCTCAGCAGCCTCCGGGGCAGTCACTGGCCAGCCTGCCCAGGCAGGGTCTTCGCACTTCTCTGCAGGGTGCTGGGTCACCCCTGCGGCTCCCCCAGGCGTGGGCGATCTGTGCCCGTGGGTGTCCGGCTGGGGTGGGAGAATGCCAGGCCAGCTCCAGAGCTGCTCCTAGTCGGCCACGAGCCCAGCAGCTGCGCCGAGGCCACCGCCCCACGGCCACGCCTTGGAGCCACGGGTGCTCACTTCACAGCTGCCTGCCCACAAGCCTGAGGCACATGGTTGGGTTCCAGATCTGCCCGCGTCTGTGGCCAAGACCAAGCAGGTCCGACGCCCGCCAAGCCGCGGAGCTGAAACGCTCCCAAAGAACGAGCCGCGGCCTGACCGCCCCCCTGGGGCTAGAGGATGCGCTGGGGCTTGCCGGTCTGGCGGGCGACCCAGGAGCCCAGCGCCTCACCCGGGCCGCCCGTCCCGCCTGGCCCTCTGATGAGGCCAACCTTCGGCCTTGGGCCTTGCTTCCCCCGGGCTGGGTGCCCTGGCAGCGGGTACCTGGAGGCCTAAGATGGCCCCTGGTGCCAATGAGGCCGGAGCAGGGAGCACAGAGTCTGGGCACCTTCCAGGGTCGGGGCGATGGCTCGGGCAGGCTCCCAGCATCGGGAGCGGGTTGGAGGTCCTGGGTCGGGAAAGGAAGTCGAAGGTGTGTGCCCAAGTCACCAAAATGAGTGCAGAATCAGAGAGGAGACCCCTGGGGTTCGGGAGACAGGTGTCCCAGGTGGGCCAGCGCCTGCATTTCCGTGTACAAAGAAACCGGGCTTCTTCCCAGATCCAGGGCGTGGAGGGAGGCTGCTGAGAGAATCGCCGACAATTTCCTTCCTAAAAATTGCGATCTGAGAGCGTTTGATTTCCACTTTCACTTCCCCCTGCCCCTGCCCCAACACACGCACTGTCTCCTCCAAAGACGCTCAAATTGCAGCCATATGGGGCTCAGGTCCGAGGAAGCAGTTACCTTATTTACTGCAGAGGCGGCGCACGGGAACCTGGCAGCCCGGCCCGGCCCAGCGGCCGGATTAGGAGCGGGGCTTCTCCTTCTTGGAAACTTTGTTTTCACTCCCGGAGGCGCACCTGGGAGCTCACTGGTCCGACTTGGAGGGAGGACAGCGGGTGTGGGGGAAGCGAAGGGAGGTGCGGAGAGCCGCGTGATGGGGGAAAGAGCTTCAGTCAGAAAGGTGGGGAGTCGGGCTCCGCGGGAGTGCGGCTCCGCACGCCCCACGCTGGCGCCCTCTCCTGGCACAGACAGGCATCCTTCCGCACCCCCGGGGCGGGCCCGGCTCCGGTGCTCTGTCTACAAATCCATTTCTCAGATTGCTACCTCTCAGTCGCTGAACTGTTAGGGAGTCCAGGCCACCCCGGGGCCTGTGTGCACCGTCTCAGCAGCCCCGCTCTCCCGAGGACAGCTGGGGGCGAGGGAGGGGGGACGGGGAGCGGGGAGCGGGAGGGACGTCCCGCCACCGGCCAGCGGTCTCTTCCCGGAAGGACTGGGTTGGCTACGACAAGGACCGGCCCGGTCTGGTCGCTCTCGGATTAAGCTATGCCCCTGGGTCCTTCTGGATCGAGTTCCGCCCTGGCGACGGGCTCCGCAGGAATCCCCGACGTCTGCAAACGGAAACACCTCCCAAGCGATGGTCTGGTTCAGAACAAGCGTGTTCGCCCCCAGGCGGGCAAGGGCGGCGGGGAAACGGGGAAAAGGGACTCACAGACCGAGAGACAGAAGAGAGAGAGAGAGAGAGAGAGAGAGAGAGAGAGAGAGAGAGAGAGAGAGAGAGAGAGTCAGGAAGGAGGGAGAGAAAAACGGAAAGAGAAACGCGGGGAGGGAGCAGGGGAGCGGACTTTCTCAGCGTGAAACTGAAACCGGCGACCTCTGCGCGCCCGGGGCGGTAACGGCACGCGCGCACACTCCGGGGACCGGGCTCCAGAAACCCTGTCCGCAGGGAAGCAGGGAAGCCGCGGCTCTCGGCGGCGCAGGCCCAGGGGTTGGGGGAGGGCGGGTCTGGTCCTCAGCCGGTTCGGGTGGCGCCCTCCCTCCAGCCTCCGAGGGGCCGGGCCCGGGAGGCAGCCCGAGGAGCTGGGGCGGCCCGCGCGGTGCTGGGCGGCCCGAGCGCCGAGGCCGCGGCGGGCGGAGGACTCCGGGAGGGGGCGCGCGGCGTGCGCAGACGACTCGGCCCGGGCGGAGGGTGGGCTTTCGCTGGGCGGGGAAACCAGACACTTAGAGGCGGCGGAGACCGACTTTATTTTTACTGCCCAAACTGTTGGAAAGTATTTAAGCTTAAACAGAAACAGCTGTATCGCTGGCACCGGCCAACGAAACTATTTGTTACCGGGAATGACTTTTTATGATGAAGGACACGGCCGTCGGCGGCCTCTCGCGGGCGCCCCGCGCGGGTCGCCCGGGCGGTCTGGGCGTCGCCAGCTCGCCGTCGCTTAGGACCGAGTGGCCCGAGGGATGAGACTGTGGACCCGCCTCCCACCTTGGGAAGCTTGAGAACAAGACCAAAACCTGGAACCCCGCGTTTGCAGGGTGGGGGCGGGGAGGGAGAAGGAAGGTGGGCTCAGAGCCGGGTTGTCCCCGGGGCCAGGGCCGCGCTGCGCCCGCCGCCCGCGCGCTCCTAACTTGGGACAGGGCGCCGGTTTTCCGCTCTGGGCTTCCTGCTCCTCGGAGTCAGGCTTCTCGGCTTGCTTCTGCGCGCTCCCTGTGTCTCTCTCCCACCTCATGGCTCTCCAAAGGAAACAGCACTCACTCAAGTTTATCGTCGATGTTCTAACTAAGTCGTGGTTTCCCCGGAGTGAGTGCTGTGCCTTGCAGTTGGGGCGCTCAGAGAAAAGGGGCGGTGAGAGCTGGGCCCAGACTTGGGCCGCCGTCCCCGCCGCCGCCCCAGCCCTGGTCACCGCAGGCTGAGCAAGAGCTCGTGTGCACACGCGAGCTACCCGCGGGGACCCCGCCCTGGCCCCCCAGCCGGGACCCCGCCATCTTCGCCCCAGAGAGAGCCCCTCTCATTTCACTCGCACTGGACCCCGCCACTCCCCGCTTCGGCGTTTTCTCGCCGAGTGAATGTCGCGCACGTCGGGAAGAGCCGTGGACAGGAAGTGCGTGACTCGGACCTCGCAGGTGGCCCGGGTCCAGGGGGACCGGGACGCACCCCCAGCCCCGAGCTCCAATCTGAGCCAAGCTCTGGGCTCTGCCTTGGTGGTCGAGGCCCTCGCCCAACACATCCAGGCTCGGGCCGGGGCCGGCTGAGTTGAGGCTGGCGACACTAGGACCGGAGGCTGGATGGGGCTGGCGGCAGGGGCAGGTGGCTGCGGGCGTGGGGACAGGTCGGGACGCAGGGAGAAGGCGCGCGACGTCCCTCCGCGGGGTCCCGGGGCGCGGGAAGGCTCGGGCTGGAAGAGTGGGTCCCTCCTGGGTCTGCATTCGGCTTCCGAGTTGGGGGCGAGCTCTCGAGCCCAGCCCGGCTCGCAGGGCCCGGAGGGTGGCCGAGGGCAGGGCTGCGCGACAGGAGACGGAGACACAGGCACATTGATTTGTTAGCAGGACGGGGCCGGCGGCGGCGGGGGAGGCCGTTGCTATGGAGACCGAAGGTCGGGTGTGCGCTCACGGGGAAGGGGCGGAGAGGAGAAGCAGGCGAGGGGCGCGTCGCCGGCTCCCGGGGTTCGGGCGCAGCCCAGGGCGCCCCAGCACCTGTGCATTGTGCATTGTGCGGCGCGAGCGACGGGGGGAGGGGAGGGCGCGAGCCTGGGCAGTGGGGGTGGGGCGGGTCGGGGGTCTGCCGAGGGGGCGGGGCCTAGCTGACACGGTCGCGGGGGTCCCAGCGAGAGCTGTGGGGAACACGGAGCACCGGAGGGACCTCTTGGCGGAGGGGGAAGGGGCCCAGGCGAAGACACAGGGCGAACGGCCCCTCTAGCCAGCCCGGCAGACTGACAGCAGCCGGGCCGCCCTCCCCGCGACGTCACTTCCGGCGGCGGCCCCCACCCCCTTGCGCTCAGTCCCTGGAGTTGCCTCGGACTCCGCCCCCTGGCGATTGGAACGCGGGTCACGTAGCAACGCGGGCAGAAAGGGAGAGGGGCGTGGTCCGGCGCTCGCCCAATCAGCGCGCGGGGGAGCAGACCCCCGTCCGCTCGGCTTTAGCAACGTCGTTAGCAACACGTGGGGCGGGAGGAAGCGCTGGGCGGCCGGGGCGGGGGGAGCGGAGAGCAGGCGGGAGGCGGGGAGGGAGCGAGCGCGCAGGAGGGGGAGGAGAACTGACGTCAGCGGGAGAGTATTATGGTCTGTCGTGCGCTGGCTGCTGCTTTTCTGCTCCTGGAAGCAGCCAAGGGGGGAAGCGGCGAGTCAACATGGAGCTTTCAGCGGTTGGTGAGCGGGTGTTCGCGGCCGAAGCCCTACTGAAACGGCGCATACGGAAAGTAGGTGCCCCTGGGCCTGGAGCCGAGGCCGGCGAGCCCTCCCCTCCCGGCCCAGGTTCCCTCCCCCTGCTGCAGCCCAGCTTCCCTTCCCCCAGGTCCCAGCAGCGGCCGCGGCCGTGGCGGCGGCGGCGGCGGCGGCGGCTCTGAGCCCAAGCGCTTTCCTTAGACTTGCAGCGATGCACAGATTGCATGAGTGGGGGGCGGGGTGGGGTGAATGCGGTGCATGCACTTTGTACAGCGTCTCGTGCAGGGGGCGATGCAGTGGACTCGTGTCTTTTGCGACAGGATCTCACGCATTCATTCGGTGCAGGCATTTTTTGCATGCATTTGTGTGTCCTCGTCATGCATTACTCCCGTGCACACACACATTTCCCCCTTTGCATCCACAGGGACGCATGGAATACCTCGTGAAATGGAAGGGCTGGTCGCAGAAGTAAGTAGGTTATATGCAAGGCTCAACCCCAGACTGTTATTCGGGAGGTTTCTTTCTTCCTCTTTTTTCCCCTTTATGTTGAAATACAACACAATGCAAGGAGAAAAGTTACAGACAGACACGCACCCCCGCTGCTCTCTCCCTGTCCCCGGGACTCACGCCCCTTCTTCCTGCCTCCCTCCAGGTACAGCACATGGGAGCCGGAGGAAAACATCCTGGATGCTCGCCTGCTCGCAGCCTTTGAGGAGAGGTACAGGCCTTTCCAAGCCTCCGCTTCTCCCTCAGAAACAAGGAGGCGGCTTCTCTCCAGCCTGGACCGGAGCCCCATCCTGTCTCATTGCTTACTGCTCACCTTTCCCCCTCCTTTCTCCAGGGAACGAGAGATGGAGCTCTACGGCCCCAAAAAGCGAGGACCCAAACCCAAAACCTTCCTCCTCAAGGTAGGATGGCCTTGTCCAGTGGTGGACAGCAGTGTTGACCCTGAGGGCTGGTGAACCAACGGGGTGTCCACACACTTTGTCTATTTGTAATCTAGGAGGGAACCCCCAGACAGGCCGTGGACCAGGTCAGTGGCTGTGCCGAGGGGTGTCTTGCGGGAGGGCCTTAGCCACTCTAGAGTTCCCACCCCCCAGCCATCCCAAATAGAGACATAGTAAAATACAGGAGGGGTGCTTGCTGCGAATGGCTGGAATGGCTGGTCCCGGATGGCTCCCTACCCCTTCCCCCAGACTGCCACCCCTAAGCCCCACCCCCTCCCCACCCCCACCCCTACAGAAATTCCGAGGGGGAAACCCAGAGGCTGTCTGTAAGAGGGGTCCTGGGGAGGTGTGTGGGCAGGGCCCTGCTCCACTGTTGACACCACCTTTCTCGATAGGCCCAGGCCAAGGCCAAGGCCAAGACTTATGAGTTCCGAAGCGACTCTGCCCGGGGCCTCCGGATCCCTTACCCTGGCCGCTCACCCCAGGACCTGGCTTCTACTTCCCGAGCCCGAGAGGGCCTTCGGAACATGGGCCTGTCCCCGCCGGGGAGCAGCAGCAGCACCAGCAGTACCTGCCGCGTGGAAGCCCCTCGGGACCGCGACAGGGACCGGGATCGAGAGAGGGAGAGGGAACGTGAGCGTGATCGGGGCGCTAGCCGCGTGGATGACAAGCCCAGCTCGCCAGGGGACAGCTCCAAGAAGAGAGGCCCCAAGCCCCGGAAGGAGCTCCCGGACCCCTCGCAGAGGCCCTTGGGAGAAGCCAGCGATGGCCTGGGAGATTACCTCAAGAACAGGAAGCTGGAGGATGCCTCCTCCGGGGCCGGAAAGTTCCCCGCGGGCCACAGTGTGATCCAGCTGGCCCGGAGGCAGGACTCCGACCTGGCCCAGTGCGGGGTGGCCAGCCCCAGCCCTGCCGAGGCCACAGGCAAACTGGCCGTGGACACCTTTCCCGCCAGGGTCATAAAGCACAGGGCCGCTTTCCTGGAGGCCAAAGGCCAGAGTGCCCTGGACCCTGGTGGCCCCCGGGTCCGGCATGGCGCAGGCCCCCCCGGCTCTGTGGGAGGCTTGTATCGGGACATGGGGGCTCAGGGGGGAAGGCCCTCTCTCATCGCCAGGATCCCAGTGGCCAGAATCCTGGGGGACCCCGAGGAAGAGTCCTGGAGTCCTTCTCTGACCAACCTGGAGAAGGTGGTTGTCACCGACGTGACCTCAAACTTTTTGACCGTCACCATTAAGGAAAGTAACACGGACCAAGGTTTTTTTAAAGAGAAAAGATGAATTGCTGGGTGGGTGATCCCAGGATAAGAGAGCAGGAGAGAGAGTGAGCGCGAGAGCTTGGCATAAACGATGCTTTTTATTTCCGGGTGGGAGGCAGCCTTTGGGCTCCCCCCCACTCCACGTCACACAGCCCACCCCTTCATTCCTCCTTCCTCCCTCTCAGTTTTGGTTGGAAGATTATTTCTAGAGTTATATTTTCTATTAGATGTAAATATGTTATTTAAGAAAAAAATATCTAAATATATATATTTCAACTCTCGAAGTTGTTTTATTTAACCAGGAGAGAGAGACAGACTCCGTGTGGGTTAGCTGGGGCAGACAGGCTGCCTGGGCCACGAGGGGCCCCGAGGCTGCCCAGGGGACTAGGGAGGTTGGGGACCTGGGTACTGGGCCTCTGGTGGTGTCCTGAGGGACTCAGCTGGCCCTCCTCCCCCCTCCTCCCCCTTCCCACAGCCCCAAGGCAGACCCCTGGAAGGAAGGCAGGACCCAGACTTTCTCTCTCTCCCCATTGGCCAGCCAGGGCCAGCAAAGGATTGGCTCCCCAATCAGAAAGTAGGGGGTGGGGTCAGTCTGTGTTTCCAATTTTTTTTTTTTTTTTTAGATGAAGCAGTGGGGGGTGGGGGGAGTATTAACGTGAATCACTTTCTTTATGTGTGATTTTTGAAGGTGACAAGTCGCGGGTGGGTGGGGAGCAGCTGACGCCCCCCCCCCCCAGGACCACACCAGGAAATGCACTTTACGGGGGATGTGTGTGTTCCTCACGCAGATCGGATCGTGTGTAGGTGTGCGTCATGCGGATAAAACTGCCCCGTTCCCTCCCTCCCTTTCCTTACTCCACAGAGAACAGAAACCCAGCGAATCTGTTTACATTCCCGAAATGCCAGGACAAACGGGGAGGATGGCGTGTCAGTGCCCAGAGCTGGAGACAGTTTCACCAGCCCAGGGTTTGGGGTTGGACTTTTCCTTTCGCGTCTGCTAGCTTCTCGGGAGCCGAGCCGGGCCCCCAGTTCCCAGGAAGAGCTGGATTCGCCTCCCTCGCGGAGGGCGATCCGCCAGCTCTGGGACGGACAGACGCGCGGCCAGACGGGCCCACCCTGCGGACCCACGGAGGGAGGCGCGGCTGGAGCGGGGCTTCGCGCCACGGCCCCGGCCTTGGCCTGGCTGCGGGTGCGGTGGCGGGGCTGGGCCCTGGCTGGGCGCCGGGCAGGACTCCCATCCCGGCGGCGGGGCCAGGGCAAGGAGGGGCGAGGCGAGGTTTCCATCCAAGAATGCGCATCAGAACTTTTGCTTTTACCTCCCCGCCTTCTTACAAGCAAAAGCTATAATTTATAGTCCTTTTCGATTCGCGGTGTTCTCTATTTGAACTCGACATTCAAACTCCGCCAAAGGGGAGGGAGGAGCGGGAGTTGGGGAAGAGACGGCCGCGGCGGGGGGAGGCCGTGCGTGGCGGCAGGTCCCGGACGCCCCCGCCCCGGCCGGCTCGTGACCACGATGCGCTCCAAGGACGCAGAACGCGAGCCCCACTCGACTCAAAAGCACAAATCTGTCCCCTCTCTCCCTTCAAAGACTGATCCTGCGGCCTCCCCGCCTCCCCCCGCCCTTAAAGGGCCAGCGGAGACCCAACTTTTCAGCGCTCATCGACGGAGGAGCGCGGCCCTCCCCCGCACCCCGCGCGCTGGAGGAAGCACAGACTCGGGGCGAGCGAGGCGGGGAGCCGGGGCTGAGGGGGAGCTTCTCATGGGGGGCACAGGGCGGGAACCCCAGCCTCGTGGCCCTCGGCACTGGGGTATTTCCACCTCCTGCGCCTGAGCCTCTCTCTCCTCCAGACTTTCTCGCCTTTAGAGAGAGGGGGTGAACAAAGAGTGGAACAATGTATGACATGATTCTGTTTGTTTTTGGATATTAAGTTGCGCCTATAAAGAAGCCCCTAGGTGGGGATTTTTATCTGCTCACGTTTGTAAACTGGTATTTTAGACTTTGTATAAGCAGCGCGCCTCCGTTCGTGGACTGAGTGTATCTATTTTCAGATGAGACTTCATTGGAGGGACCTGTCTGTACCCGAGTGGCCAGTAACTCGGGGACAGTGTCTTTACCTGGCTGCCGCCTGTCCGCCCTCCCGCCTCCCTTCCTCCCGCCTCCCCAGCCTGGCCTGGCTCTGCCCCCGCACCTTTGTCCCTCCGTCTGTCCACGGCCGTGTGTCTCCTTCGCTTGCTCTGGCGACGCTGACTTGGGGACGGGGCAGGCAGGGCAGGGCACGTGGCTGGTGGCCTGCAACCACCCGGGACTGGTGCGGGTCGGGTTTATTGAATTCTAAGGTTCGTGCAAATCTTGGATGGACCTCCGCCTCAGCTCAAGAGTGGAGCTTCGGTACCTACCTTCTGCGGTCGTGTCTGTCTGTATCCAATACCGCTTTTTACGTGTTTAAATATATACTTTGTAAATAGAGATGTCTCCGCTTTATTCCTCTCTCCCCTCCCCCCACCCACTGGAGCAGACGCACCGGACCCCCTCCCCTCCTCTTCCAATCCTCCCCCCCACTCTCGCCCCCAGCAGTCCAGGGGGATCCCACCCCCAAAGGCCCTTCCCCAACTAGGGGGAGAGAGAGGTGGGCTTGGGAGGGAGCGGGAGGAGGAGGTCTCTGCTTCCCTCGCCTACCTAGTGCACTTCTCTGGGACCCAGCAGAACTTGGGGACCCCGGGAGGGTCTGGGTGACCTCTGCGTCCCCGTCCCCGCGTCCTGTGTCGGGTCTCCCCCACCGAGTTCCACCCCCAGACCCCATGTTGCCGCCTCCCCCCCCCCCCAGGCCTGAGTTCCCTGCCGCCATGCTGGGGCGCTCCGGCTTGCTCCCAGTCCTGTCGTGGGACCCGCCCCCCATCCTCCCAGCCTCGACTGCTCTCCCCGAAATGCAGGCCTCTCGCCTATTGATTGAGGAATTGAATTCGCGGGTATTGCTAGGCAACTGGCTGCTGCAAGCGGCGCAGAGCGAACTGATGTGATTAGTGGACCCGGAGCTGCCGAGCACTCCCCGCCAGCCCCACAGCCTCCCCGTCCCGGCCTTCCTGGGGGGCGGAACCGGGAGGGACCGGAGCGCAGGGTGGGGGTGGGGGTTCTGGGCCTTCCTGGCCGCAGTGGGGGCGGGGTCGTGAAACCCGCATAGGACAGCCGCTCCCCGGATCCCCCAAGTGGCCGTCGCATGGAACCCAGTCCACCCCGAGCCCCGCAGACGGCGCCCCGAGAACAAGCGCGGAACCAGGAGCCGGCCGAGCGCGAAGGGAGGGGCGTGTCTCCTCTGATCTGTTCTCGGCCAACGTGTCGGGGAGCCCTCCTCACCTCCTGCCCCAGCTCTGTGACCTGCGTGGGAGGGCCCGGGAGGCAGGGAGCGGCGGGCTGGGGGCTGCGCGCGCGGAGCGGTGAGTGCCCTTCGGCTGTGCCGGCCGCGCCCGCGGGGTAGTCAGTGGGCGGGAGCATAGTGGGCGGCTCCGGGGAGGTCGCAGCGGGCGGTCACCCCCCAGCCACGGCCCTGCTGCTCCGCCAAAACTCCCTCCCGCGTGGCTGCCGGGTGCTGGGGCGGCGCAGTGGGCGCCCCTCGGCCCCCTTCCCCGGCTGGTTGGCCACCACCGACCTTCGCTTGGACCGGGAGCTCCTACCTCGGGTTTCGTTCCCTGGGCGGATTCTCCAGGAAAGAGCCAAGGCGTGGAGGCCCCGCCGCGGTGCCGCCTCCCACCCGACGCTCCCCTGCGCCCCGGGGGCCGGGTGGGCTCGGGCAGCCGCCACCGGCGCGGGGCCGGCCCGGCCACACGGGCTGAACTGGAATGTTGATGGCGTTTCCGTCTTTCTGTTCCTTGGATGCTCGAGGAAGACCCCACGGCCCGCAGTCCTGCCCAGCACTTTGGGGGCTCGCACCCTGATTTCCCCTTCTCACCGAGAAGTTCCCCCGCCCCGAGGGGGCCTTGGACTGGGGCTGGAGTGTGAGACGGAGAGGCGCAGGCTGGTCGGTGCTCCACAGCGGCCGCCCAGCCTCGGGGCCTGGGCACCGGGAAGGGGGCCGTGGGCTGTGCCCGGGGTTCTCTTCCAGAGACTTCGGAAACAGGGGCAGCTGGCGGCGCGCTGGGGCGGTCGGGGCGCGGGTCGTGCCATTCGGTTCCCGCGGGCAGCTCAGAGCCGGGAGTTGGGAACTTGCCCCGCGCGCCCAAAGCGCCGGCGGCCTCCACTTGGCAGGACGCGCGCGCCCTCTAGAGGCGATGGCCTTAGCCCCCTCTCCCGGGGCGACGCCTGCCTCTCCGGGTCGCGAAGCGAGCAGGGACCGCCTCCTCTCCCCCACCCAAGTGGACACCGCGCGCGCCCCCTCTGCAGCCAGGTCTCCGAGCGCGAGGATGGAGGGAACGCGGTGTCCAGCCGCCGGATCCCCGTCTCGGAGCCTGGATGTGCGGATGTGCGGATCATGCCAGGCGTCTTCGGACCTGGGGGCTCCGGGCCCAGCCCTCGGGCCAGGTCGGGCCCCTTGGCGACCCAGCGCATTCTTCTGGGAAGGCGGTGGATTAGGCCGTAAACACAGCAGCGCACACAAGTAACAAAGGCCAGGGTGGACCTTGGCCCGCACGGTGGGTCTGTCCGAGGCTCCGTATAAATTACTCCCAGGAAAGCCTGGCTCGCTACTGGGGGTGTGTGTGTGTGTGTGTGTGTATCACCGGCTCCCACTCCGCCTGTCTGCTCCTCCCCAGCCCGCCACACCCCAGGACAGGACGCTTGGGTGGTCCCCAGCCCACCTCCCCCGACACAAACCTGCTGCAGCCTCAGGAGGCGGAACAAAAGCCAGCCAGCCAGCAGCCTCCTGGGCAGAATCTGATTTCTAACGCGCGGGCTGGGGTTGCCCTTCTAGCTGCCTGGGGAACCCCCTGAACCAAAGCATCCAGGCCTCTGCCCCAAACCAGGGGCGCTGGCAGGCAGGCCCAGCTAGCTCCTCTTGGCTTCGAAGGGTGCTAGCTCTCCCCGGAGGAGGCAGAGATGTGAGAGTCCTCGCATGCCGAGGGTGCTGCGGACTGGAAGGGACCAGGGAAGGTTCTCTAGGAAGCAAATCCTCGGTCGGGAGCCTGGGTCAGGCCTCGCGCGGGCTTTGCAGCAACGCCCCCGGCATCTTCTAGCTGTGTCCCTTTAAAGTGTTACCACATGTGCTGGGTTCCAGGGCTGCAGCGGCTCCCCCGCGGCAGCATCTTTGGATGCTGGGGGGAGGGGAGGCGCGGGGCTGTTCCTGGGAGGCGTCTCAGAGTGAGTGTGTGGAGTATCACAGCGTCAGGGCCTCTAGCGCCGGCCGCCGGTAGCAACTCACCCCGGGACCCCGTTGTGCTCCACGGCCCCTGGGATGCCAAACCGCGCGCGCTCTGTGCGATGCTGGTACAGGGACTCACTTCTGTAATCGACCCCACACCTTTGCTTAGAACAAAACCTTTTTCTGCATCCCCGAAAGGGGGCCACGCCTGCCCGAGCCCGGGGTCCCCCTCCTCCTACTCAGTCCTGTTGGAGGATTTTGCCTCAAGAAGGGGAAAGTGAAGACACGGGTGTTTCCAGGCACCACTCCCGACACACAACAGGGTAACAAGTAAAAAAACAACCTTTTTTTATTGGTATACTTAGTGAAAGGGCAAAGGTCTGACACATTGGCTAATGTCTTTCCCCCTGCAACCTATGGCTAGTGTTAGTTTTCCAAAAATACTAGAAAATGCACAGAATTTCTAGATGCATGTGAGCAAAAATCTGGCCATCTAGGCACTACCTTTCCCTGGCTCTCACCCCACCCTCCAAACCCTGGTGGGCTTCCTGGGGGAGGCATTTCCTTTAACTGGTTGGTCCTGTTTGAATTTGGGGGCTGGGCTGCCGTCCTGTTTCAACAGAGACCTAGGTTTCCCAGGGAAGTAACATCCCCACTTTTGTTCTCCTTTAAGAAAGCAAACAGCCATGCTTAAAGCAATGAAAAGTGGCACACACAAATCATTTGGCTTCTTTTAATTAAAAACCACAAATCAAGCCAGTGATTGGCACTGGCCCATAGCGCTGGTCTTTCCCCGAAGTCCCCCCCCCCCCCCCAGTGAAACCTCTAGCGAGGCTGGAGCCCTCTGAAGTCAGGTCCGAGTTTCGAGTGTAACCAAAACAGGAGCATTCTTTTTGGTACCAAAAAATATACGTATAAAACTATGCCGAGCCCCCCTGGAGGAGGGCAGGCCGGCTACTTCTTCCCGCCCATTCACAGAAGCAAAGACGGGACAGGACGGAAACACCCATTCAATGCACACCGCTTTCTGCGTGGCAGGAGCCCCCGTGGAACAAGGAAACCTCACGCTGGACGTGTGACCGATGCCTAGATGCATGCGCACGCACACACACACAGCAGCAAATAAAACAGGACTTTTATTAATTGGTAAACATGGCGACCAGCTCAGAGGACCTGGGCCGGCTCCGGCAAAGGCGGTCACCCCCGGGCCCACTCACACACACACACACACTGCTTGAAGTTGCAGCACCCACACACACGCACACCACACAGCAAGGCCAAGCGGCCCGGAGCAAAGCGTTTACAGATTCAAACTTTGGGATTGAAATAGCTGGTAAACAGAAAGGCACCGCGTCGGGTCTGCAGAGCCGGCTGCTGGGGCCGCAGGCGCCCACAGGCTCAGAGGGGTGGCGGCTGGCCTGGCTGTGCGGCCTCTAAGGCAGTGGGACCAGGCGGAGCAGCTGCAGAACTGGGAGCCGTCAGCTCCTCTGTGGGGGAGGAACCCCTGTGATCACACCCAGGAGACAGGAGGGGAGGCGGGGGCCACAGGCCCGGTCTATGCTGGCACTGCTCCCTCCCCTGCCTGGGCACGCAGGGGGGGGGGGGGGGCAAGTCTCCCTTTACTGCCTGCTTTCCAGTTTCAGCCTGGCGGTGGGGGACGCCTCGCCCTGGCTGCCAAGGGGGCACCATTCCCGCAGCAGCCCCAGCTTCCTGCGGAGACCCCTCAAGGGGGCCCTGGACACAGGCTGTCCCCAAAGGCACACAGTTCAAACCGATTTGGCTACAAAGGAGCCCCGTTTCCTATTTGGCATGGAGGGCGGGGGCTGGAGGTGTGGCGGGCCTGCCTCCCTGGGAAACTACCTGTGAGCACCCCCCCACCCCCCGCTGTCTGACTTAACCCATCACTGAAATAAAAACCAGAGTCCCCCAAAGCCCACTTTTTTGGCATTACAGACCCAGTGATGCCCCAGCTGGCCGACCTCTCTCCTGCGCCCAGGACAGCAATTGCATGGCGGGTGGGAACCCACACAGGGCAGCTCCCCGATGCAGCCCCCCTGGCCTCCGCCTGGCGGGTCACTCTGATTTTGTCCCATTTCCCAAATGCACAGGCAGGCAGACAGCATCTCCGCCGGGAAGGACACGGAGCCCCCAAAGGTGGGGGGATTGTCAGGGATGGTGGGCCTCGCCATGGGCGGGATGACGGCGAGGCTCCCGCACAGCCAGCCAGCGGGCCTGGGCAGTCTGTGGGGCTGAGATGAGGACTGGGTGGTCCTGGCACAGATGGCAGGAAGGCAGGCAGGCAGCAGAAGTGACACCCTCTCCTGCCCCCGAAACCCAGAGGCTGGCTCTTCAGGTGCAGCAGCTCAGGGACTTGCCCAGCGCAGCCGGCCCCCGGTGAGATGGCACCAAACCAGCCTCTCTAGGGTCCCTGCCTCCCCCATCTCACACCCCGTCTAAGACCTGTCCTTCACACCAAGGGCTGTGCTCTCAGGAAGGGACAGTGACAGGGAGATGAAGTCCCCTCACCTCTAACAGCTCAGGCACAGTTCGGGGGGGGGGGGGGGGGTTCTGACAGCAAGACCCCTGCGCACCCCCTTGGTATGCCTGCCCTGGTGTGGTCCTCCAGGCCCTGCCCCACCCCCGCCAACAGCCACGCTGCCCCAGAAGTTCCCTCCTGGAACAAGGGTGTCCCTGGGAACCGGGAGCCGTCACTACAGCCAGGAGGGCGGTTCCGAGATTTGGCTCGAGCTGCAGGTGGTGCCCAGACTTCCTGAGGCCAAAGGGAAGCGAAGGCCGAGGTAGGAACGGGGCGGCCAGGCCCCAGCAAGGCATCGAGGTACGACCCGGCCCGTTTGCCTGCCCTGGAGTGGCCTGGGGTGTGGGTCACTTACTGGAGCCAAACCAGAGGCCGGGGCGGGGAGGCGGGCGGCAGCCATGGGGTCAGTAGTGCCGCAGGTTGAAGAAGCCCACGCTGGTGGGGGACTCCTTCACGGTGACCGTGATGAGGTTGGCGGTGACATCGGTGACAAAGACGTGCTCGATGAGGCTGCGGGTGGGCTTCCAGTCCTGGCTGGTCTGCACCGACACGGACAGGTTTTGCTTGGCACCGGGCGGCGAGGCCGAGTCTGGGTCCGAGTCGGAGCTGCTGTTCTCCTCGCCGGTGCTCATCTCCGACAGTGCAGCCGCTTTGCCCAGGGCCCCAGGCCCCTCCTGCCCTCCGGGGGCTGCGCTGCCCTTGCCACCGTCCCTCTTCCCTGCAGGGGCGGGCAGAGCGGCACCCCGGGGGGCCAGCTTCTCGCTCTTGCTGGTGTCGGTCAGCATGCCGGCTCCGGTACCCCCGGTGGGGCCAACCCCGGCACCCTTCCCAGTGCCGGACACAGTGGCAGGGACACCCTTGGCGGCTGTGGCGTGGCGGGCGACCATGCCCACCCCTGGCATGCCATTCTTGACGCTCTGTAAGTCCAAGACCTGGAGGCTCAGCTCCTGGGTGGGCGCAGGCTGAGGGCCCAGGCAACCGGCAGGGACCTTGCTGCCACTGTGGGCGTGGAGGGGCCCCCCGGTCCCCCCTTTCGGCTCCATCGCCCCACTGCCGGGGGCCTTTGGGAGTTTGCTTCCTGGGGGACTGAACCCCAGCTCGCCCTTCTGCGTCCTCACCTTGAGGTCCAGCCCGAGGCCGCACTTGCTGGAGGCCTGGGCCTTGAGCGCCAGCCGGCTGGCGGCCTGGGCCTGGCTCTGGCTCACGCGGTTCATGTAGTGCACGATGGAGCTCTGCCAGCTGATGCCGCCGCGGCTGGGGCTGCCAGCCATGCCCTTCATCAGGCTGGCCAGGCTCTCGGGAGTGGCCAGGCTGCTAGGGCCGCCGCAGGCCTCCTTGGCGTGGGCCTTGAGGGCCGCTAGGCCGGCCACAGGGGCACTGAGTGGAGGGGGCAGCTTGCTGGCTGGCGCCCCCAGGTCCTTCCTGGCCGTCTTCAGCACCCGGGCCAGGTTCACGGGCCTCCGGGCTGCCTTCTGCTCCGGGGGCAGGGGCTTGCGGCCTCGCTTCTTCCGGATGGGGTCCTTCAGTTCGGGCTTGGCCACCAGGATCTGCGCCTTCTTCTGGGGCACTGGGTGGGTCTCCCGGCCGCGGGGGCCCCTCTTGGCGTCTAGGTCGCTGTCCCCCTCTTCATCAGAGGAAGAGGAGGAGGACGTGGAGGAGGAGGAGGAGCTGCTGGACTTGCACTTGGAGGAGGTGTCTGGTTCCTGCGGACCCAGGGGAGGTATCACCTTTGTGGCCTGGTCCCGGGCTCCAGAACACACACACTCCCCGAGGGGAGGCATCACCCTTTGGGGCCTGGTCCTGGGCTCCAGAACACACGCTCACCCCCAGGGGAGGCATCACCCTTTGGGGCCTGGTCCTGGGCTCCAGAACACACGCTCACCCCCAGGGGAGGCATCACCCTTTGGGGCCTGGTCCTGGGCTCCAGAACACACGGTCTCCCCCAGGGGTCTCAGACACGCTGACGTCAGCACCTCCTGTCGCTTCCAGACTAGAGGGGATGGGGGGGGGGGTGCGAGTTAAACGCAGGAAAAAGGCGCTGGCTGGCCTGGCTCCATGGACAGAGCGTCGGCCTGAGGACTGAAGGCCCTGGGTTCGACTCTGGTCAAGGGCCTGTACCTGGTTGTGACTCGATGCCTGGCCCCAGTCGGGCCTGTGCAGGAGGCAACCAATCGATGCGTCTCTCTGTCTCCCCCTCCTCCCTCCCACTTTCTCTAAAGACCAATGGAAAAAAGAAAAAAGAAATAGAAAGAGAAACCGATGGAAAAAGATCCTCAGCCCAGGAGCCAGTGCTGGCTGCGACCCCTCGCAGAGGCCAGAAGGCAGCAGGCGGTGGCGGGAGGCCAGGGATGCCCCCCCCCACCAGCCCTGCACCCTCCTGCCTGCACCTGCACTGCACCCCAGCGGGAGGCGAGCGGGCCTGGGCCACCCACCTTGAGCTTGGAGTGCCGGCCGCAGGCGGACATCACCGTGAGCTTCCGCGGCCTGCCCCGGGGCCGCTTGCCTTTCTTCCGGTTCTGAACCTCCTTCTCCTGCTCCCTGAAGAGAATCACCCATCGGGGTCACGGAACCGCCCGCCACACGGAACCCCACAGCTGCCAACACCCCAGCCACGGCGGCTCATCCGTGTCACGGGGGGTGGGGGTTCCAGCCCAGCCCCGTGCAGCGCGCGGGACGTTGGCACGCCCCTCCGCTGCACGGGCGCCGGGCGAAGCCAAGTCACGGAGCGCCAAGCGAACCTGGCACGCGAACAGGTCTGGTCTCTCCGACTCCCCTCACAACCGCCTGCCCCAGGCCTTTCTGCCCGCAGAATGTCCTGGAGAGTTCTAGAATGCCACGAGGCGGCGTCGTGGTCACACGGTCCAACCCCCTCATTTCAAACGGAGGTCCAGGCGGAGTGAGGACCTGCCCCCAGGACCCCCACCTCCAGCCACCCGCACAAAACCTCCAGGTCTGAGGAGCTCAGAGCCACGGCTCTGGTCTGGCTCCGCACTCGGTCTCCCCGGGACCAGTGCCCTGGCGCAGTCCCGCCTGGTTCCCCTTTCTAAGACCCACGGTTCCTGGATCCCACAGAGGCCAAGCTCGAGGCTGCGGGGTACCTTCAACCAGCCCCCCCGCCCTGACTCGGGGCCACGGCGACCAGAGATGCCTCCCAGCCCCCCGAGAGAGAACTTGTCTCAGGCCCCCCCCACCCCGGGAAGAGGCTCTCTGGAGGGGGTTCCCAGTAACTGAAACGGGCGGACAGCACCTCACGGGGGCCTGGCAGGTGAGCCTTCCGGAATCCAGCGAGCACCACCAGACGGGTGGGCACTCCGAGGCAGCCTGGTCTCCTACGTAACTGTGAGCTCCCAGCCTCCAGCGGGACCCCCCCCCCCCCATTTCTGGGAGGAAGAGCACCCACCGTCCCAGGATGTAACCCAGACCACCCCACTTGACCTTGCGGGCCTCTTAGGGGTCCTGCCCGCGGAGCCCGGCTCCTCCGGCTGAACTACAAGTGGAGCCAGGGCCGCAGGCTCTCTGGCCCATGGACACTCCCTCTCGGCTCTGGGACCCGAGTTATGGCTTCGCAAAGGCAGGCGGGCAAGCCTCCGCGCACCCGTCTCTCCTCCCCGAACGTTCGGCGGGAACCCAGCGTGGATGCCGTTAAGCAGTTAACTCATCTGCCTCCATCCACAGACAGGGCCTCCCCGCCCAGTGCCCTCAACTGCTCGGTCAAGTGCGCCCCTGACAGCACCTCTGGACTCTCCTGCCAGTTGGGGGTGGCCCACCCATCGCCTGCCTCTCACCACCCCTCCCCCCTCAGCATCTCAAGGCCTCTCTAACCCAAGGCTCCTACCTAAAGGGAGAACCGGCACCTAGAGCCACAAAAGCAAATTCAGCCCCGACTGGCCGGGGCTGCTGTGAGCGTGCCTGCTCGGTACCGTGTTCTGCAGCCCCCCCACCAGCCCGGGCACTGTGTGCTCCGCTCCCCCTCTGGGCCGCCTTCTGCTCACTGGCACCCTGGTGCAGGGTGGGGAGGCCCGGTCTGTATTGCTACCGCAAGCATCAGCCCCGTTTGCCAATTTCTCAGCAGAAAAGGCAAAACTTTTCGTGAAGGAATCCAGACGGTTCCTTCAGGTAAGCCTGGCTCTCAGCAGCTTCACCGCAGCCCTGACTCCCTGACTCGGCTGGGCTCCTTAGGGGCAGACGCAGCACTCGCTTGGGGAGGAGGGGGGGGAGTTGGCTCCACCTTTACGGCCAAGCCATGAGGATGGCAGCAGGGAGCCCGTGACAGCTGCCGTGGGACCCCTGGAGGGCCAGCAACGCCCAAGGTGCCCGTGTGGCAGGCCCCCCCCCGCCTCTCCCCCCCTCCCCAGCACTCCTCACTTCTTCTGGAAGGCCAGGAGCAGCCGCGGGTCCAGAATGTTCTCCTCAGGCTCCCAGCTGTTGTGTCTGGAAAAGCAGAGAGCAGGCCGGAGTAACGCAGCAGCCACTTCAGAAAGCAGCCAATCCCTGCGGCCGGCAGAGTCCCGGAGGACCCCAAGAAAGGTCCCACTCGTGTCCAGGGTGCGCTCCTGGGAACTGGGGTTCGGAGGAAGTCCCTTACCCTTTAAGCTCCAGGAGAAACTGCTACTTCAACCCCCCAATGAACACCCGCCTCCAGAGGACCGGGTCTCCCCACTGGGAGGAAAACCAATGCTGGTGAACGGGAAGTCGGCGGGGAGGAAGCCCCCAAACCCTGGCCCGCAGCCCGCGAGGGGAGGGAAGGTTGTCCAGAGGCGGGGGCGGGAGGCGCAGCCCAAAGATTAAAAACAACGGGGCTGGCGCCCAAGCAGGCGCGGGCCAGGCACCGGGAGAGGAAAGCAAAGAAACGCGGGGTCCGGGGATAAAGGGGAAATGGGTCTGCGCGAGCGACTGTAAACAGAGCCCCCGCAGGGAATGCCAAGTCCCCTCCCTTCCATTAAAAAAAAAAAAAAGGAAGCCCTACATTCATCAATAGGCAGCTCAGGTTACAGCGGGGATACGGACAGGAGGAAGGGGGGCTCACGTCCGCAGGGAGGCGGAGGCGGGCAGGGGGCTCAAGCAACAAATGGGCGCGGGAGGCCCGCGCGGCGCAGGAGGAAGCGGGCCGGGCTCCGGGAAAGGCGGCCGGGGGCGCAGGGAGCGGGGCTGGGCCGCGACCCGAGGGGAAGCCGCCAGCTCCGCGCACTCCGCGTTTGTAAACAAAGGGCTACCCCTTGCAGCCTGGGCGCCCCCTCCCCGCAGGCTGGAGGAGCCCGCGGGACCCCGCGAACTTCCCGCGCTGTGCGCAGACCCTCCCCCCCCCTCCTCGCCAACTCCGTGGCGCCGAGGGTCCTCCCTCTCCCCGGGGCCAAGGGGCCCGGGCGGGAAGGCGGCCTCGCATTGTTGGGGACTCACTTGGAAGACCAGCCGCGCCACTTGACCAGGTACTCCAGCTTGCCCTGCAGGGAGAAAGGGGCGCGTGAGCGGGCGGGCGGGCGCGCGGGAGGGAGGGGGGCGCGGGCCGAGCAGGGCCGGCCGGGCCGCACGCACCTTGCGGAGCCGCTTGCTCAGGATGCACTCGGCGGCGAAGACCTGCTCGCCCACGCTGCTCAGCTCCTCCATGCTGCCGCGCCCGCGCGTCTCCCACCGCGGCTCCCGCCGCTCCCGCACCGCCGCTTCGCCGCGCGCCCCGCCGCCGCACACAAAGCACCGCCCCCGCCCACGCAGGGCCCGCCCCGCGCACGCGCAGCGCCGCCGCGCCCCCCCACGGCGCCGCGCCCCGCCCCGCGGGCCGGCCAATCCGGCGCCGGCCAATGAGCGCGCGAGGGCGTGGCGTGGGCGGGGCGCGCATTGTTCGCGGCGAGCTCGGCCTCGTGCCCGCGGCTGGGGTCCGCGCGGGCGCCGGGGCTGGGCTGGGCTGGCCGGACCCCCTTGCGCGGGAATCCTTGGGCACGTCCGGGGGACCGCGCTTGGGTGCGGGCGGGGGAGGGGTGCGTCGCGGGGCTTCGGACCCGGGAAGTCGCCTGCTGAGTCCTGCTTGGCCCCCGGGACGCGCCCGACCGCCTCCTAACTGGGTTTTCCAGGAAAAAAGCCATTGTTCTGGCCCGAAGGGGGAAGTGCAGACGGAGCGCGGCGGCGGCCGCCTCCTGCCCCCGCCTGCGAGGGGCGCTGCTGCGGGCGCGCCAAGCTCCACGGGACCTCCGCCTTTGGGAACTAGGACTCCAGGTCTCGGCACTCGTCCTGCTTTGCGCGGGAGCAGAAGGGCTGCGGGTGGGCGGTGCGGCGCGGGGTGGGGGGAGCGGGAAGGAATGGGAGCAAAAGTGCTGGCGGGAGCAGGGGGAGCAGCAAAAACGGAGCCGCCCCCTTCCCCCAAAGGCGAGAGAGGAAAATGCATCCACTGAGGACGCGAGCTGCTGTGTTCTTTTTCTGAGCCACGCGGAGTGGAGCCAAGCCCCGCGTTTTAGGGCGCGCGTAGGAGGACGGGAGGTGCACCTTAATTTGTTTCACGATTTTGAAGTGGATGTGGGGACTGGGAGCGAGGTTTCGGGCGGTGGCTGTAGGACTGAGTCCTCGTCGGGCGCGCCAGGATTTGGAAATGTGTGTCTTTTGCATCAGCTGCACGCGGCAGAAAGAAGATTGGACCGCGTTTCAGAAGCGGGGTGGCCTGGAGTCCCTTTTGGGGTCCTCGGTGGAGGCGGCCCTTTTACTTTCTGCTGTTAAGATCCGTATTCCATGAGCAATTCCCCCTTAGGTCACTTAGCTCTTGAATCAGAGGAAATCAAACGCTGAATGAAGGCGGTAATCCCCGCCCCACCCCCACCCCCGCACCAATACCGTGTGACACAGTGAAAACTCACTTTCTGGTTTTGTGTCTTCCTCGAACGCAGCTGCAAAGTACTCTCTCTGTTGAGCAAATAAAAAACTCGTTTCTGGTTGCAGGAGCCTGCGTCCCAATAGGGTTTCATCCTAGAGCCGTGGGTGAAAGGGTCCTGCAGGAGAGATGTGTTCTGTTGTAACCGAAAGGCCTACTGTGGGACATGCGGCTGCAGGAGGCCCTGCTCTATGCCCGCTGTTTCCCAGTTTATTTGGTTAAATAGGTTCCCTTCAACCCATGTCCTGGAAAGACCTGGGGTGACCTTTGCAAACTCCAGTGGCTGCTTGCGAAGGAGGTGGGGCGAAGGAAGGTTCGCTTGGGGTGGGGCTGGGGGAAAGGATTGCTCACTGGGGAGGGACCCTGGTTTGGGGGTGACGCCTGCCCTCTGGGGTGGAGAGAGCTGCCTGCAGCCTCTCCCCAGCTCTTCTGGTTCCCAGCTCTACAAGATGTGGGCGAGGCCAGAGCATCCTCGCTGTTAAGGGGCAAAGAGCTGGGCAGCTCGGACTCCTGGCTGCGGGGAGGACTGATGAGGCTTTGCCTGGTAGTTTCCTCTCGGGGATAGGTGGTATCCTGGACCATTGTCTTTTTTAAAGAAAATAAAGCTTTACAAAGGGAATTCTTTTTTCCTCTAAGAAATCAGCTTTTCTAGAAGTTGGTCCTAACCCGTTTGGGGAGGGGGGGCCAGTTTCTTGGGAGGCGTAGCTGAGACCGCGTGCAAGCTCCTCACTGCTTCCTGTTACTCGGGTTCTGACACCTGAACACTGCGGGGCCCCCGGAGGGGGGGGGGTGATGTTTCCCCGTGGCACAGAACCGGCGGCACGGAACGCGCCGGCCAGCCTGCCATTCACCTGCCATTCGCGGCATCGGGCCAACTGCGAACACTCACTTTGGCTAAAATAATGTTTCGGTAATTTATTTGGAGAAACAAATGTGGCCCATTTCAGTGGAATTAAGTGATCCGATAAAGAGGGTGATGCATTCCTTAAAACCAAACCTGGAGCCCAAGGTGGCGGTTTGATTCTGGGTCCCGGCGCTTCCCCGGGTTCGGGTGCAATCCCAGGGCCGGTGTGTGGGAGGCAGCCACTGAGGTTTCTCTTTCACATCAATGTCTCTCTCTCCCTCTCCTCTCCCCCTCCCCCCTCCAATCAGTTCACCTTTAAATAGCCACATGTAGCCAGTGGTCACATACCAGACAGGACCGGTTTACAGGAATGCAAGGGATACACCCTGAACGTATTTTAAGCAACAGGAATGCAGTCACTAAGTGAACCCTGGAACGTGACTAGTGCACCCACACTTCCACTCGTGCTGTGTCCCCCGTGCCAGGGTTTTAAGATGTACAGAAGCAATTCAGAGTCCGGGCAAACGGGAGGACGTTCAGGCTGAAGGCTCCGCTCACTGCCGCGTCCCATGCACATGGTAGGTCACCGCTGTCTGAAATAAGCACGGTCATGCTGCTGAAAATCGAACATGCGGCCGAGGTAAAAAATAAATAAAATTTTTAAAGAAAGGACTGGACGGCGTCCCTCCCGAGTCAGCGGAAGAGCCAGGAGCGGCGATGAGGCCCGCCCCGCCCTGCCTTCGGTCCGGAGCCTCTAAGCAGCGCCAGTGCCTCTTCCAGCGCAGCTTCAGCGGCGGCGTGTCCCTGCAAATGCCACCTGGTCGTTGCAGAGGCGTCCCCAGGCCGGCCCGGGGTAAAGGCAGGACAAGCAGCGTGTCGCACGTGGCACAGTCTTTAGTCTCTTAACGTGATGATGTGTCCCCGCCAGGGGCCTGCAGGTCGGTGGGAGGGAGGTGTGCTCCGTGCCGCCGGTTCCGTGTGTGTCCCGGGGAAATACTCCCTGTGGGACTGCAGCATGTAGGTAATGATAAGCACACGGAGGTGCTTGCATGAGGTCTCGGCTCGTGGTTTGCTTGAGACCTCCTGGGGCGCACAGCCCCCCCCCCCCCCATGCTGACCTGGGACCTGCACCGGAGCCTGGCCAGGAGCCCCGGGGGCTGGCTGGGTGCAGCCGGCACGGTTTGGCCCATTCTGACAAGGGCAGCCTGTCCCAGCCTCGGTGTACGGAGGAGGCCAAGGAGCACTGCGTGGCCTCAGGCCACGGAGCGTGTTCCTGGCGTTTCCCACGGGTGCCTGGCGGGGTGGGGCTGGGCGCTCTGTAGGCTCAGGGGGGAAGGAGGCAGCCGAAGCCTTAGTGCCTGGGACTGGCCGCCCAGCCGACGGCTTGGCCCTGAAGACCTGCACACCTTGGAGGCCCTTGGGTCCTGGGGGCAGGGGAGGGCAGGGAGTGTTGCTGGTCGGAGGCGGAACCCAAGGCAACCAGCCAAGCCCTTCGTGATGTGGAGACCAACCTGCAGCCCCCACAGGAGGTCTGTATTCACAAGCTTAATTTTAGAGGTGGCCTCGGTCACGTTTGTAATCGGATCAGTCCCTGGGTGCAGTTTTTTAAAACAATGCATTTTTTATTGACTTCAGAGAGGAAGGGAGAGAGTTAGAAACATCACTGATGAGAGAGTCATTGATTGGCTGCTTCCTGGGGACCGAGCCCCCCCACCCTGCATGTGCCCTGACCGGGATCAAACCGTGGCCCCTAGTTCATACTCCACGCTCGGCCCCTGGGCCGCACGGCCGGGCCCTAGTTGCAGTTTTTTTCACCAGAAGCAGCTCAGGGACAGACGTCCCCCTTTGCACCCGCGCCGTGTCCGCACGGTGGAGGGGGGGGGCAGCACTGGGTGCCTGTTAAAGGGTACGGGGTCTCCTCTTGCTGTGACGGTTTGCCAGCCTCCCCCCCACACACACACCCCCAGGGGCTGCACTAATCTCTCCCTTCCCCCCCCCCCCCCGGTCAGCAGGGTTGACTGCCCCCACTTTCCCAGCCGCGCTGGGAATGAGGTGTGGAGAGCATGCCGGACATGCTGGACGCGGAGCGGGTTTCGGTGATCCTGCGTCCCGCAGGTG